>ML675608.1:4672988-4696705 GCA_007922155.1 Mesoclemmys tuberculata | reverse complement strand
GATGATCATATTGGTCCCTTCTGACCTATGAGTCTATGAGTCATAGCCCCTTTCTGGCCCCATCAGTACTGGTTCACAGATCTCCTTCACCTGTCAGTCTGATCACAAACCAGCCATCCCCTCTTCCCAATCCTCCTCATAGAATCATGGAATATTAGAGTTGGAAGGGACCTCAGGAGGTCATCTAGTCCAACCCCCTGCTCAAAGGAAGACTAACCTCAGCTAAACAATCCCAGAGAGGGTTTTGTGAAGCCACAGGTTTAAAAACCTGTAAAGATGGAGATGCCACCACCTCCCTAGGTAACCCATTCCAGTACTTTCCCACCTTCCTAGTGAAAAACATTTTCCTAATGTCCAACCTAGCGCTCCCCCACTGCAACTTGAGATCATTGCTCCTTGCTCTATCATCTACTACCATTGAGAACAACTAGCGCCATCATCCCTGGAACCCCCTTTCAGGTAGTTAAAGGCTGCTGTCAAATCCCCCCTCATTCTTCTCTTCTGCAGATTAAACAGGCCTCATTCCCTCAGCCTCTCCTCATAAGTCTTGTGCTCCCGTCCCCTTATCATTTTTGTTGCCCTTCGCTGGACTCTGTCCAGCTTGGCCACATCCTTTTTGTAGTGGGGAGCCCAAAACTGGACACACTACTCCACATGCAGCCTCACCAATGCCGAATAGAAGGGAATAATCACTTTCCGTGATCTGCTGGCAATACTCTTATTAATGCAGCCTATTATACCATTAGCCTTGTGGCAACCAGAGCATGCTGCAGATTCAAATCTAGCTTCTTAATCATTGTAACCCCCAGATCCTTTTCTGCAGAACTGCTGTCTAGCTCGTCGGTCCCCAGCCTGTTGCTGTGCATGGGATTCTCCTGTCCTAAGTGCAGGACTCTGCACTTGACCTTGTTAAACCTCATCAGATTTCTTTTGGCCCAATCCTACAATTTGTTTAGGTCCTTCTGTATCCTATCCTTCCCTTCCAGTGTATCTACCACTCCCCCTAGCTTCGTGTCATCTGCAAAATTGCTGAGGATGCAATCTACCCCATCCCCCAGATCATTAATGAAGATGTTGAACAAAACCGGCCCCAGGACTGACCCCTGGGGCATTCCGTTTATGACTGGCTGCCCGCTAGACATGGAGCCGTTGATCACTACTCGTTGAGCCCTATGCCCTAGCCAGTTCTCTATCCATTTTGTAGTCCATTCATCCAACCCATACTTATTAGCTTGCTGATCAGAATACTGTGGGGGACTGTATCAAAAGCTTTGCTAAAGTCAAGGTATATCCCGTCCACCACTTCCCCTTATCCACAGTGTCAGTCACCTCTTCACAGAAAGCAGTCAGGTTGGTCAGGTATGACTTGCTTTTGGTGAATCCATGTTGACTGTTCCTGATCTACTTCTTCTCTTCCAAGTGCCTTTAAATGGATTCCTTGAGGACCTGCTCCATGATTTTTCCAGGGATTGAGGTGAGGCTGACCAGTCCGTAGTTCTTGGGATCCCCTTTCTTCCCTTTCTTGAAGATTGGCACTATTTGCTTTTTTCCAATCAGGGACTTCCCCCTGTTGACATGAGTTTTAAAGATAATAGCTACTGGCTATGAAATCACATCTGCTAACTCCCTCACCACCCCGGATGCATTGCATCTGGCCTCATGGACTTGTGTATGTCCAATCTTTCTAAATAGTCTTGGACCTTTTCCTTCAGCACTGCGGGATGTTCACCTCCTCCCCATTCTGTGCCGCCCAGTGCAGTAGTCTAGGAGGTAACAGTGTCTGTGAAGACAGAGGCAAAAAAGGCATCGAGTATCTCAGCTTTCTCCACATCCTCTGTCACTAGGTTGCCTCCCCATTTTGTAAGGGGCCCACACTTTCCCTGATCTTTCTCTTGTTGCTAACATACCTGTAGAAACCCTTTTTGTTCCCTTTCACATCCCTTGCTAGCTGCAACTCCAGTTGCGCTTTGGCCTTCCTGATTTCATTCCTGCATGTTTGAGCAGTATTTTTATAATCCTCCCTAGTCATCTGTCCAAGCTTCCACTTCTTGTAATCATCTTTTTTGTGTTTAAGCTCATGAAAGACTACTTTGTTAAGCCAAGCTGGTCGCCTACTGTATTTGCTATTCTTTTTGCACATCTGGATGGTTTGTTCCTGTGCCCTCATGCAACAATGGGGTCCAATCCACTACCAGACCCTCTTCACCTCACGGCCTGTTATTTCAATAGGTCTCATGAAGACTGTTTGGGCTCCATGCTGGTATGGGATATCTTACCCACAGCCAACCCCCATGACCAGGGCATGCCACCAAGCCACATGGCAATAGTTTTTGGAGTGGGTATCACACAACCAGCACTCCAGAGACACAATGTCCATACCAACCATACTGAAGTGTCTGTTGAACTTTTGCCTTTCACATCTCGCTCACTCCTCCATTTGGAGTCTCATCTGTGCATTCCTTCTACCTGTGGAGGGTTTCTCTGTTTTAGCCATCCAACCACGGCTTGATTCCTTCGCCATCTCCATAACACCTTTGCTGTAGTTAAAAGACCTACCCCTAATGGGACCCCAACCTTATCCGCTCACCCCTCATCAAACCACCTTCTGAGCCTCTTGCCATTTGCTCTCTCACCAACCTAACCATGAACGTGATCATCTTCGTCGCCATTGCCTCCACCCGAAGGGTTGACGAACTAGCAGCCATGGTGGCAGAACTGCCCTTCATGGTGTTTCATAAGGATAAAGTCTCCCTACGGCTCCTAGTTTCTCCCTTAGATAGCCTTCCTATTCCACCTCAGTCAGGTCATTCATCTCCCAACCTTTTACCCAAAACCACAGACCTCTGCCAGGGCACTTGCCTTACGCTCCCTTGACATCCGCCGCGCACTAGCCTTTTACCATGAACACACTTGCACTTTCCAAATCTCTCCCAGACTCTTTCACTATAGCAGACCACTGCAGAGGCTGCATCCTCTTGTCCCAACACGTTTCCAAATGGATCATCTGCTGTATCAGAATGCTACTCTCTTTCACAATTTCCACCACCTGGCATTATGGCACACTCTACCAGAGCTCAGGTTACCATGTTGACACTATTTGCAAACGTCCCATGACAGGACATTTGTAAAGCAATGGCATGGTCCTCCAACCACACATTCACTACTCATTGCACCATATCCCAGTTGGCAACTGAAGATGCAGCAGTCAGCCGTTCAGTCCTACGAACTCTTACACCTACTGAGCCCTTGTTCCTACCTCCAAACTGAATATTGCTCACTACACTACCCACATATGGAATCCACATAGGGATCAGCACTCGAAGAAGAAAAGTAGATTACTTACTATAACTGATGGTTCTTCAAGAGGTGTGGTCCCTATCTGTATTCCAATCCTGCCCTTGCATCCTCTTGAAGTCTATTGATTTCTTTCCCCAGACCTGAAGAAGAGCTCTGTGTAGCTCAAAAGCTTGTACCGTCCACCAACAGAAGTTGGTCCACTAAAAGATATGCCACCTAACTTGCGTCTCTCATACCATGGTAAAAACCCAACTTCAATGATGGTGAAAACATTGTTTATTTTTATTAGTCCTCACAGGGTTGAATTCAGTAAGTCTGGTGTTTCACTTTCAATATTTTTAGGATGAGAAAGCGAATGATCAATCCCTGCGCATGAATTATTGATGGTTAGCCATTACCAAATATCAGCATAGGTATTTATATGATTCATCTGAAATAATTAAAAAATGGTAAGAAACAAGTAATTGAATGGGCTGAAATAAAGAAAACAGAATTCTTCTCAAGCTGAAATGTGAACATAAGTAGCAAGATAGAAATAAAAATGGATCTCAAAAAGTGTAGAAAATCAGTTCTGTCAATCAAATGTGCCAATGAATGGAACTTGGTTTGTTGAAGTGGAAGAACAGAATACTGAATTTGAGCCTGCAAATTACTTTTTCCCATTTCATTATCATCTAAACATAATCATAATGATAATGTAAGTCCCTATTACAGACCTATCATCAGCTTAATTCAGAAACGATTTGTTTTTAACATGCAAAATATGGCAAAGATCACACAGTGTTTATGCCATTAAAAAAAACAGAAAGGCAAATACTTGAACTTGATAAGGGAGTTACAAATTTATTTTGTTAACATCTTTATGGAGCACAAAATGAGCCATTTAAATAAATGATTGAAGTACTTTTCTATGGATATACAGGGAGATTTAGTTTCGCAGGTCCGTTACTAGATGCTACAGTTTAGGAAATTGAAGAAACGTTATAAGGATATATAACGAATATTTGACATGATGTGAGATTGGGGGGAAAAAATGACCCAAGAGTGACTTCATTGTTACTGCTGTTGTTTTTGTATTTAAAACCAGAACAAAACATTCCAATTGCTGAAAATACCATCCAGGAAGGCTAAGAAACATACAACAAGATCTTTACTATTTGCTCAGTTCACAAAAATAAATTGAGAGAACCTAGCTGCAATCCCCTATAACGCCTAATACATGGGTGTGCAGCATGGCGTTTAAGCCTTGAGAGAGAAGTAACTTCTAAAGCAGTCCAAAATCATATTATGGGTAGTCAAAATTTCTTCACAACAACCATCAATTTCAGAATTAGTTAATTGAAAAAGTAGGATTGCTGCCCCAGTTTCCTAATGACATCTAGTGGAACTCTTGAAAATTGTCTTTATATTTGCATCCAACAATATACTGAAACTTGCACTGAGCATTAGCTGTATCTGGATAAAAATGACCGTTTATATCATGAGTGATTTCAAAGAGCGGATGGCACTGAACAAAAAAAAATGGAAGGAGGTTTTGGAGACTGCAGATTAGACTGCTGTTACTAGTATCACAGTCTCAAGCTTTGTCATCACTGTCGGAATAGGGTTTATTTTACAGTGGCGTAACTAGCAAGCATTAGATATCCCACTGTGAAATCCTAATACAGAAGGCTCTGTATTTTTACTCTGAGGAAAATTAAGTGAGATGAACCATAGGCAAGAAGTATAGTGTTGACTATTTCTAGTTACTTTGTGGTAAATACTGCAGGTGAATTGCTTTCATTAGTATTTTATAGTAGGCTAGCTAATGCATGTTTATCCCACTGTAAAATATATATTTTGTTTATATATATAAACAAAACTCACCAAAACCAAAAAAACAAACCAATCCACCAAAATCAACCTTTTTGCAGTGAAGACATAAGACATGGCCTTAGTTGGAAATCTGACTTGTTCTTCTTAACAACATAGAACAGAAATCACACATCAGAAATGCTGTGGAACTTTCTCAATATTACTTATCATAAATACAATTTAAAAAGTTGTAGGATAAGTCCAGACAAGAGGGAATCAAAATGGAATCAAATGAAATCAAAATGAATAAAAATGGTGAGAATCATGGAAGGATGGGACAGCTGAATTTAGAATGTTTTCATTTTTTGAAGACCTGCACTGCTCTCCCACCATCTCAGCATCAGTAGTATGTGTTCTTAGCAGAACGGTTCTTTGGGATAAATATTATCTATATTTTACAGATAGGAAAACTGAGGAAGAGTTGTGGCTCACAGAGGGATTCAGTAGTAGAGCTGAGATTAGGATTTAGTACTCTTGGTTTCCAGGTCTCTCCTTCAATATGTTAGACCAGTGGTTCTCAACCAGGGGTATGCGTCCCTTTAGGATATACACAGATTTTTCAGTGGGTACGTCAGTTCATCTAGATACTTGCCTAGTTTTACAACAGGCTACATAAAAAGCACTAGCAAAGTCAGTACAAATTAAAATTTCATACAGACAATTACTTGTTTATACAGCTCTATATATTATATTATATGGTAATGTAAAGTGTGTATATGCACTGTATTAGACATGCGTTTTGTGTCATTTACTGATGAGTGCAAGCACATTAATGAGGTTGAAGTTATAGTTTTTAAGTGAGGTGAAAATTGGGGAATGCAAGACAAATCAGACTCCTGAAAGTGATAAAGTTGTCTGGAAAGGTTGAGAGCCTCCTTTAGACCAGGCTCCTTTCTCATTCAAAGAGTAAAAGGCATGATCCTCTTTTGTATGGGCTGTCCATTCTCCTAATATTGATCCAATGAGATGTCTATTTACTTTAATACAAGAGAGTAAATGCTGATTAAATGATCCTCTCCATTGTCATGTATCTAAAATTCACTGTATTTTATATGATGTGTTTGATTTCCTGTTTCCCACCTTTTGTTGGCTGGGTGGCACTGGATACCAAGTATAGTTCTAATTTAGCAGTGATTATTAGTATTAAATTTTATTTGTGTGATGGTGTGAGGAGTTCAGTTTCAGGCACATTATTTGTGCTATCTTCATAGCCTGTGTATTCTGGCCTTCAGTTTTCCCCTATTATTATTTTTTTCCTTGTGTGTTTGCTGATGCCACAGTGTGGCAGACAGCTCCATTTTTGGTTTTCTCCTTTAGGCAAACTACTAGGCTTTTCATATTCTCTGCCCAACTACTCTCCAGAGGACTAAAGTTCTGGACTTCTGCAGTATGTTTTCACTCAGTGAATTCATTCTTTTTTTAACTTTTGTCCCCCCCCCCCAAATTTAGAATCATGGTGTTAGAAGGGACTGAAAGGGTCATCTAAAATAACCCCCTGCCTAGATACAGGATTTATTGTATCTAAACCATCCAAGGCAGATGGCTATCTAGCCTCCTTTTGAAAAGCTCCAGTGGAGAAGCTTCCATGATCTCCTGAGGAAGTCCGTTCCATTGTCCTACTGTTCGTAAATTAGGAAGTTTTTCCTGAGATTTAAATCTTAATCTGCTATTCTGTATCTTTTTTTATGGCGGCCTTTCAAGTAATCTCCTCTTTTCCAAATTAAACATACCCCATTCTTCAATCTCTGCTCATATGGCTTGCATTCCACTACTAAGATCATCTTTGTCACTTGCCTCTAAATCCTTTCCAGTTTCTCTACATCTTTCTGTAAATTGTTGACCAAAATTGGGTACAGTACTCCAGCAAAGTCCTAACCAGCAGCTAGTAGAGCAGTACCATCACCTCCCATGACTTGCATACTATGCCTCTGTTAATGCAACCTAAAATTGCATTTGTTTTTTTGCAACAGCTGACTCATGTTGAGGTTGTGATCCCCCAGAACTCCCAGATCCTTCTGAGCAGTGCTGCTGCCAAAACAGTTATTCCCTATTCTATATTTATGCATTTGGTTTTACTTCCATAAGTGTAGCACCTTATTTGATGAATTTCATTTTGTTGTCTCTAACCCAGTTCTCCAATTTATCAACTTCCCTCTGAATTTTAGCTCTGTCATCCAAAGTATTGCTAATCCCCACCCCCCAGCTTTGTGTCATCTGCAAATTTGATCAGTCTGCTCTCTATTCCTTCATCCAGGTCATTAATAAAGATGTTTAACAGCCCTGGACCCAGGACCGATCCCTGTGGATCCCCATTGGAGACCCCGCTCCAATCTGACATCATTCCATTAATAGTTACTTTTTATTTGTGGTTGTTTAATCAATTATGTATCCACTTAATGGTAGTTCTATTGAGCCCACATTTCTCCAGTTTACTTACCAGCATGTAATGTGGGACTATGTCAGAAACCTTGCTAAAGTCCAAGTATATTATGTCCTCCGCATTCCCCCTATCCACCAAATCGGTTACCCTGTTGAAGGCTGGTTTGGCATGATTTGTTCTTGGTAAATCCATGCTGGATGCTAGTGAATGCCCCTTCATCCTCCAGGTATTTGAAAATTGATTGTATTATACATTGCCCTAGTAGTTTCCCAGGTTTTGAAGTCATGCTGTCTCGTCTATAGTTCACTGGCTCCTCTTTTTTCTTCAAGATGGGCACTACATTATCCCTTCTCCAGTCTTCCAGGACCTTTCCTGTCATCCATTAGTTTGTAAATATTGTTGCCAATGGCTTCTAGATTTCTTCAGTTAATTAATTCAATACCCTCAAGTGAATAGCATCTGGCCCCACTGATTTGAATTAATTCAAATTGATCAGAAGGTATCTGATGTGTTCTTTACTTATCCCAGTCTGCATTCCTTCACCTTCGTCTATGGTAACTCTGCTGATCATCCGCTCATGGTATTTTTTTGTGAGATGACTAAAGCAAAGTAGGCATTTGTTGCCAGTGATGATTAGTGTAAGTTACCAGTGAGACAAGGTAAGCCTGATTTGCAGATTAATAAGGTTTAATGCCAAGGATTTTTTAGATAATTTAATAGAAAGCCAAAAATTAATTACAACATATTTATATTCGCTAGGCTTAAGGATTTATGTGTTTACTTCAGAGGCTGTATACAGGAATGGTTGTTTTTAGAAGCTCCGCCAGGTGATCAGGCCAGCTGCATTTTTTGCAGAATCAGGTGGCAATGAAGCGTGCGCGTGCTTTTTTGTCTGGGTGGTGGCTTTTATTTATTTATTTAAGTGGGTTTTTAAATTTGTTGTTAGTAATAACTAATACTTATGTTCTTACCAGTATAAAGTGGAGCAAAACGACATCTTGCAGTGGGAGAAGTGGTGGGAAAAATCTCCCAAAACGCTAACGAAGAGCACCCCTTAACATAAAATGTATAAACCCATGTACTTGTTTATTTTTGTTTGTGCTGCTGCAAACTAACAAGCTATTTGCTGTGTTGTACCAAACCCCCATTAGTTGTTGTTTGCTGTAGTGTGTAGAAACTGAGGCACCACAGAGTTACTCAGCAATCTGTTGTTCTCTGACAAATGTGAAAAGCAGTCAGGCTGCCGAGGCTTTAGGCCTCAAACAGTGGTCAAGCAATCTCACCAGTGGTCAGGCACCTTGGTCAGGTCACTCAGGCCAGGCTAGGCCTCCCAGCAAAGCTCTTCCATTTCTCCTGTTGCATTAGTGCCCTATGAGGGACTGGGCATGGGGCATGAAAATGAATGCTTGGTGCTATTATCCGTTGCCAGCTTCTTAAGTTCTGCCCTTCTACTGCAACTGTGCCCAGATGCTCATCTCCCTTTGGAGCTTCGTAATTTAAAGGGATACACTCCTATTGCCTTACAGATTTTTAAATCGTTCACCATTTGTTATGATGTTTACATAAAAGTTACCAAAAAAAAAAAAATTTCTTCACATTGCAGATCCTGAATTTTAACTTCAGTGAGACTATTTATGTCAGTAATGTCAAGACTTGGGGACCTCTTGTGCTACTTTCTATACAAACATAGATCTTACAGTTCAGTTAAGAAAGAGTCAGTAAAAGCATGTAAAAATAATTTGAAGGAATGGGGAGAGGAGAATAAGGGAAATGATAAACTTAATTTACATGGGCCAGCTCTATGCCCAGGTAGATGGTTTTGAATCAGTTAATTGTTTTCATATAGAAAATAAGATATAAGCAAGTAAGATTAATCTATGTAGCAACAACTGACCATCTACCTTGCTGTTATCAATCGATAGTTATCTATAAGTGTAGCAGTAGATGTCGATCTAAAGGAGGAATTTGTAAATGGGACAAGACAGCAGCCTTACAAACTAATCCCATGCATAAAGGGCAGTGTGGACGATAGTACAAAAGTGCTTGTGAGAGAAGTGGATAAATGGGGAATAAAGACGGTTACATATTATCTTACATGGTTACATAGATTAGATAAATGTGGAGAATCCAAGCTGTGAAAGGACTTAAAATAAACCCTGGACGTACATCTTTGACTTGATGAAAAAAAAGGAAAGCCAGTGAATGGAAATAGAGGGTGGTAGTATGGTCAGTGTAAAAGACCAGGAGGATGATCTTAGCAGTAGTGTTTTCACTGGACGTGAGAGGAGTGAACTGCGGTGTTGAAAACCTGAGAGGTTTCAGCAGTCAGGATGGGAACAGATGAAAGTCTGGAGAGAGTTTTAGCTGTGTGGACAGAGGGAAAAGTTTTTGGATCTTAGAGAAGTGTGGAGGAAGAAGCAGCAAGATTTGGTCACTGCCTGATTGCACAGGTCTAGGTCTAAGCCAGGGGTAGTCAGAAGGCAGACCATGGGTGAAATCTGGACCTCCAGAAGCTTTTGAATGGGCCCTGAAATCTTTTTATTTACTTACTGTTGTTGGTTTATTTTAAATGATTTTCTCTGGCACTGGACGTTTCTATGCATTGCCCAAGAAATTTGGACCCTGGCAAAAATAAACTACTACTCCTGGTCTAAGCTAATGGCAGAATCAAAGACAACACCCAAGTCACAGGCCTTAATGACGTAGCGCCATGGTGGGGCTGACCACAACGTGGGAACTGAGGAGAGTTTGGCAAGGAAGGCGGGAAAGGAGTTTGGATTTAGATATGTTTTGGGTAACTAAAGGGAATAAAAGCCAACATAACTGAATTATTGCTTTGGTCTGTGCTACAGTTATTAATTATGTTAAAAAGAAGGGCTCCCACTGTATAATGTATGTCACCAAATTACTGGCTATTTTTAATTTTTCAGAGATATTAAATTGGAAGTAACGTTATTGTAAGCATTATAACATAAAATCTCTTCTGTTCTGAGAAGTAACTCTTTAAAAATACAGTGCCTCATTCAACAGATGAGCTCCCTCTGTGTGCTGCTTTAGTGACACAAATAAGTTTTCTGTTTTTGCTTATCACTGCATACCATACAGCTGTGAGAGAGTGGGCCTGGGAGGAATTTTTCTTGTGTATCACTTGTGATCACTATGTTCCAGTTAGTTACACCTGTGAAGCTAAGCTTGCACAGATGTGGCAAAGCCTAATTTGGTTTTCAAGTTGTGTTATGGTGATGATGCACTAAATGGAAAGAACCCAGCTAGTCTCTCTGGCCCTGTTCTGCAAAGCACTAAACACACATCTAATTGTAAACACAAGTAGTTCCATTTACTTTAATGGGATTTCTCACATTTTTAAATTTAGGCATGTGCATAAGTATTTCGTTGAATCTTGGGCTTTGATCCCAGGCTGAGTTTATAGTGCAGATGGAACAAATGTATTCTTCAGGTACAGTTCTGGGTATGGTTCTATTCATTATCTTCATCAATGATTTAGATAATGGTGTAGAGAGGACACTTACAAAGTTTGCAGACAATACCAAGATGAAAGGGGTTGCAAGCGCTTTGAGGATAGGATTAAAATTCAGAATGATCTGGACAAACTGGAGACATAATCTGAAATAAACAGGATGAAAGTCAATAAGGACAATTGTAAAGTACTCCACTTAGGAAAGACCAATCATTTGCACACATACAAAATGGGAAGTGACTGTCTAGAAAGGAATACCCCAGAAAGGGAACTGGCTATCATAGAGGATAACAAGCTAAATATGAACCAACAGTGTAACACTGCTGCAAAAAAAAAGCGAACATCAGTCTGGGATGTATTAGCAGGAAATTTGTAAGCAAGACACACGAAGTAATTCTTCCACTATACTCTGTGCTGATTAGGCCTCAGCTGGAGTACTGTGTCCAGTTCTGGGTGCCACATTTCAGGAAAAACATGGACAAATAAGAGCAAGTCCAGAGATGAGCAACAGAAACAATTAAGTCTAGAAAACATGATCTGTGAGGGAGGATAGGAAAAAATTGGGTTTGTTTAGTCTGGAGAAGAGGAGATTGAGGGGGGACATGACAGTTTTCAAGTGCAAAAAAGGTTGCTACAAGGAGTAGGGAGAAAAATTGTTCTCTTTAACCTCTGAAGATAGAACAAGAAACAATGGGCTTAAATTGCGGCAAGTGTGGTTGATGTTGTATATTAGGAAAATTTTTGTAACCGCCAGGGTGGTTAAGCACAGGAGTAAATTGCCTAGAGAGGTTGTGGAATCTCTGTCATTGGATTTTTTAAAAAGAATGTTAGATAAACGCGTCAGGGATGGTTTAGGTAATACTTAGTACTCCTGCCTTGTGTGCAGAGGACCGGACAAGAAGACTTATAGAATCATAGAATATTAGAGTTGGAAGGGACCTCAGGAGGTCATCTATTCCAACCCCCTGCTCAAAGCAGGACATTCCTCAGCTAAATCATCCCGGCAAGGGTTTTGGCAAGCCTCAGCTTAAAATCCTCTAAAGATGGCGATTCTACCACCTCCCTAGGTAACTCATTCCAATGCTTCACCACCCTCCTAGTGAAAAGCTTTATCCTAATATCCAATCTAGACCTCCCCCACTGCAACTTGACGGTTGCACCTTGTTCTGTCGTCTGCCACCACTGAAAACAGCCTAGCTCCATCCTCCCTGGAACCCCCTCTCAGGTAGTTAAATGCTGCTATCAAATTCCGCCTCATTCTTCTCTTCTGCAGACTTAACCAGGCCTGGTCCTTTCAGCTTCGCCGCATAAGTCTTGTGCTCCAACCCCCTTATCATTTTTGTTGCCCTCCGCTGGACTCTCTCCAACTTGTCCACATCCTTTTTGTAGTGGGGGGCCCAAAACTGGACACACTACTCCAAATGCAGCCTCACCAATGCCGAATAGAGGGGAATAATCACTTCCTGCAATCTGCTGGCAATTGTCTGTCTAATTCAGCCCAATATGCATTAGCTTTCTTGGCAACCAGGGCACACTGCTGACTCATATTCACCTTCTTATCAACTATAGCCCCCAGTTCCTTTTCTGCAGTACTGCTGTGTAGCTCGTCACTCCCCAATCTGTAGCTGTGCATGGGATTCTACTGTCCTAAGTGCAGGACTCTGCACTTGGCCTTGTTAAACCTCATCAGATTTCTTTCGGCCCAATCCTCCAGTTTGTTTTAGGTCCTTCTGTATTCTATCATTCCCTTCCTGGGTATCAACCACTCCCCCTAGCTTAGTGTCATCTGCAAACTTGCTGAGAGTGCAATTTACCACATCCTCCAGATGACTAATGAAGATGTTGAACAAAACCGGCCCCAGGACCAACCCCTGGGGCACTCCACTTGTGACCGGCTACCAGCTAGATATGGAACCATTGATCACTACTTGTTGAGCCCTTTGCACTAGCTAGTTCTCTATCCATTTTATAGTCCATTCATCCAACCCATATTTTTTTCAACTTGCCGATAAGAATACTGTGGGAGACCATATCAAAAGCTTTGCTAAAGTCAAGGTATATAACATCCACTGCTTTCACCACATCCACAGAACCAGTCACCTCTTCATAGAAAGCAATCAGGTTGGTCAGGTATGACTTGCTCTTGGTGAATCCATGTTGACTGCTCCTGATCACCTTCTTCTCTTCCAAATGTCTTAAAATGGATTCCTTGAGGACCTGCTCCATGATTTTTCCAGGGATTGAGGTGAGGCTGACCAGCCTGTAGTTCTCTGGATCCTCTTTCTTCCCTTTCTTGAAGATTGGCACTATATTTGCTTTTTTCTAGGCATCACGAACCTCCTGCAGTTGGCAAGAGCTTTCAAACATAATAGCCAATGGCTCTGAAATCACATCAGCTAACTCCCTCAGCACCCTTGCGTGCATTGCATCTGGCCTCATGGACTTGTGTATGTCCAATCTTTCTAAATAGTCTTGGACCTGTTCCTTCAGCACTGAGGGGTGTTCACCTCCTCCCCATTCTGTGCTGCCCAGTGCAGTAGTCTGGGAGCTGACCTTGTCTGTGAAGACAGAGGCGAAAAAGGCATTGAGTACCTCAGCTTTCTCCACATCCTCTGTCACTAGGTTGCCTCCCCCATTTTGTAAGGGGCCTACACTTTCCCTAATCTTCCTCTTGTTGCTAACATACCTGTAGAAACCCTTCTTGTTCCCCTTCACATTCCTTGCTAGCTGCAACTCCAATTGTGCTTTGGCCTTCCTGATTTCATTCCTGCATGTTCGAGTAGTATTTTTATAATCTTCCCTAGTTATCTGACCAAGCTTCCACTTCTTGTAATCATCTTTTTTGTGTTTAAGCTCACCAGTGACTACTTTGTTAAGGCAGGTTGGTCGCCTACCACAGTTGCTATTCTTCTGCACATCAGGATTGTTTATTCCCGTGCCCTCAGTAAGATTTCTTCTAAAATGCAGCCAGCCCATTGGATTCCTTTCCCCTTCATTTTAGCCTCCCAGGGGATCCTGCCCATCAGCTCCCTCCTTTTCTGAAGTCCATGGTCCATATCCTGCTGTTCTCCTTTCTTCCTTTTGTCAGGATCCTGAATTCTACCATCTCATGGTCACTGCTGCCTAGGTTTCCACCCACTTCTATTTCCCCTACCAAATCTGTTTGTGAGCAGCAAGTCAAGAGGAACACAAATCCATGTTGGCTGCTCTAACGCTTGCATCAGGAAGTTGTCCGCAACACTCTCCAAAAACTTCCTGGATTGTCTGTACTCTGCTGTATTGCTCTTCCAGCAGATGTCAGGGTGATTAAAGTCCCCCATGAGAATCAGGTCCTGTGAACTGGAAACTTTCCCTAGTTGTGTGAAGAAAGCCTCATCTACCTCATCCTCCTGGTCTGGTTGTCTATAACAGATACCCACTACAATATCACCGTTATTGTTCTTTCTTCTAAGCTTAACCCAGAGACTCTAAGCTGGCGTATCTCCAGTTTCACACTGGAGCTCAGGGCAATGATAGTGCTCTCTTACATACAGTGCAACTCCTCCACCCTTTCGCCCTGCCTGTCCTTCCTGAATAGCTTATACCCATCCATGACAGTTCTCCAGTCGTGTGAGTTATTCCACCAAGTCTGTTATTCCAGTCATGTCATAGGTTCTTGACTGTGCCAGGACTTCCAGTTCCTCCTGCATTTGTGTATAGGCACCTGAGATAACTAGCTGATAGCCCTGCTTTCTTCACAAGGTCCCTTGCAGTCCTTACACTTCTGTGGTTCTCTGAGTCTGTCATTAAATGCACAGCACTCACATGATGCTAGCATCTTCAGAGCAACTTTGCAATCACTGATTTTCATAACTTAACTAGTGCGGTGGGTAGGGACAATTAAGGGACTTTAGTGTCTTTCATTTTGAAAGACTGTCACTTTGAGAGAGATTCCTCTTCGTACTGATTGGTGCTGGCAACATCTCCACAGAGAAAACTGTGACCACTTCAAGTATAGCAGCCTCTATTTTTAGATGGAGACTCTCTAGCAAAGTGATTATAATTTGCTGAAGAGCACAAGTAATCTGCATCAGAGCTGGAATTGGTGCCCAGGCATTCCCATCTACTAGTCTTTTCTCAAGCTACTAAACTATACTTTCTTTCATCATTTGTGCTCTTACAAGGAACACTGAAATTCAGCATAACAGGTGAATACTCTTCCTTTGCTATTGTTTGAAGTTTGTATTTGGAATATGCCCCAAAACGCCTTTTGAAAATGGGGTCCCTTTGTCCTAGACATTGTGTATATACACACTTAGAAGACCTGCCCCATACTAGGTCATTTATAATCTGGCTTGAAACAAAGCATAACAAGTTAGTGTGACAAACAGTAGGAGGGAAGACCAAGGTAACGAAAATAAGATCATGAGGCTATGCACCTTATTTCTTGCACAACAAAATAGTTCCAAGTCATCTGAAAGATTTAAAAAAAAAAAGGGGGGGTGGGGGGAGTAAAATTGGCTGTCCTCAAATTCTGCATCACACAGCTATCACTGTTTGTCTGACTTTTAGTGGTCTAAATAGAAGTGGGTCTTCAGGAGGAATGTGAAGAAGGAAAGGGGAATGTCCTTGCAGCTTAATGTAATGAGTGCTTCCTGCATACTTGGTTAGTGTAAAATATGACAATGGGCGGGACTTTCAGAATTGCACAGCATTGACCTAACTCTGCTCTCATTAAAGTTAGTGGGAGTTTGCTTTACTGTTAATTTTAGTGGGTGCAGAATTAGCTCAATACTGAATGCTTTTGAAAATCCCCTACTGTGGAAAGTTTGGGAATAGTGGTTGTCAGTTAATATGTATTCTGTTATCTTAATTCAGGTGTTACAGATGTTATGTGTATTTAAAAGTGACATGTTCTCTGTCTCTTCAAATTCAGTTGGAATTAGGAGGAAGTCAAGGCGACGTTCACAGTGGGGTAAAGGCATTATTAAAAAGAGAAAAGTCAACAATCTGAAGAAAGATGAAGATGATGCAAAATTTGCTGATGATGAAAATCATGGAGAGGACAGGAAGCTGCTGGAGAATGGTGAGCTAGAGATGAGCACAGACTGCGTTGAGGAGAATGGAGAGGAAACAGGAGATCTGTCTATGACAAATGATGAGTCTTCTTGTGATATCATGGATATAGACACAGAGCGGAGACTTAACAATGGGACAGTAGGAAAAGAAAACAGTTTTGCATCAACAGAAGAAGAGAGTTCAAATGAATCCCTGTTAGTAAATGACAGTCTTACTGTGAATGCTGAAAAGGAATCAAGGAAGGACTCTCCATCTAAGGGAGACTGTGTGAATGGTGAGGCATCTGCACACAGCTTAGAGGGGATACCTGTTCCAGCATGTCAGAATGGTAAAGCTGAAGCAGTTGATGTTTCAGCGTGTGATGACACTGACGTGTCTAGTAATAAGCAAAAAGCTATGTCTGAAGATCAGCCAAAGGAAAAAACAGAAGTTGCTGATGAAAATCTGGGAGCTAATTTGGTGAAACAGTCAAATACTGAGGTACCACAATACAGCAATAATGAAAAGACACCACTGAGCAGCACAGACATTGAGACGAAAGATACCGAACCAGATGAAGGTATGGCTTACGTTTTCAGTATTTCCAGTGCTGAGCTTAATGTCAAAGTAAATATAGATGGGTATACTTTGTTGCAATAACAGGTGAGTAGTGTATTTTTAGAACAGCAACCTGAACATTTTGAACATCTAATATTCTGATAACACAATTCCACCCTGAGTATACATCATTCTTAGTGGTCATATTCACTAGGTTTGTTCCCCTGAGAGCTGGTCTACACTACACAGTTAGGTCAACATAAGGCAGTTTAGAATGATCTAGTTATGTCAATGTCTACACTACAGCCTTTCTCCCACCAATGTAAGTGCCCTGCTATATTGACATAACTCCACCTCCATGAGAGGCAGAAGGCTTGTGTTGGTGTAGTGAGGGTGACAGTGTCTGTGTAGACAAATGGTTCTCAACCTATTTGCCACTGTGGGCTGCATCCAATGCTACATGTTTGGCCCTGGGGATGTCACATGGGCCACAGCTGTGTGCTGATTGGACCACAGGTTGAGAACGACTGGGGTAAGGGATGCAGCGTCTACATCAGCTGTTGGCTGTCTTGTCAGGTTCATAGCAGGAGCCATGAAATTTACAAGGAAGCCAGGCAGCTAAAGCCCAAATGTTCCCACTCCCCTGGAGAGCTGGGTGGCTGGACTCCACTTCTGGCTTTGAGCTAGGGCCAGAAACCTGGGCAGCTTTCCCCACTGGGAGGGAGTTGCCAGCGGAGCTTAGACACCAGGCTCTCAGCTTCCCACACTGCCCCTCTTATGTCAGTGGAAGCTCTCCTCGTGAGGATGCACTCCACTGACCCAAGGAGGGTAGTTTGGTCATTTAGAACTGCAGTAATTACAGCAGTGGCTGTCAGTTGACCTAATATAGGTTGACTTACGTTTCTAGTGTAGACATACCCGTAGATAGATAAATCTACCCTAGAACTGGCAGTACTCTGTTTGGTTTCTGTGGTGAAACTGCAAATGTGAAGATAATATTTTGTTATACTGAAAATAATTAAGTTTTTTTTAAAAGATTCCCACTGTGAGTATGGGACTTAGTATGGTGTGGATTCTTAGTGCTTTCTGATCCAGGCATTTTTACAGCTGTCATTATTTGGATTTTAATTCAATAAAATACAGAGAATAGATAATCATGAAGGATTTCCTTATGGCAGCTTTGAAGCATTTTGATGAAATCAGGTTGAGTAGTATATTTATTTTTAAAAATATGTAACAAAAGGTTTTTGGTAGTGTACATGTTGCTTTGCAAGTGATGATCCCTGCTAGGAGCAGTTTACAAGCAATATATGGACAGAAATTGCAGAGAAAGGGTAATAGACAAGGAGGTAGAGAGGATAATGTTGAATAAAAATAGAGAAAAATAACATCCTTTGGGGCCCACAGTTTCCTGAGGGGGGAGAAGTAAAAGCTGTTTGTTGACTGGCTTGCTTTTTGTTAGCTGGTCAAAGAACAATGTGTCTTTAAAAGATTAGTGTTAGGGTTTGCAAAAGAAGTGAGTTTTAACAAAGGTTTTGAATGATGTCTCATTATTTCTCAGAGTATAAGGTTAGGAAGTGTTTTCTGAGGAAGAGGAGATTATGCATACATTAAAGGCTTGATCAAGGCAGAGTACATGAAAAGTTGAACAGGAAAATGACTGTTGATTTGCCAGGAGGAGTGGACTTTTACAGGGCCTTGTAGATTAGGAATACAATCTTTAATTTGATGTGGAAGGTAAGTTGTAGCCAGTGAAGGGACTCAAACGGGGGACAATATGATCTGAGTAATGGGAGGAAAATACTTGTAGAAATTGGATTGTGCATAGACCATTGATCGAACCTTTTATGGTTATATATTAAAAAACTGAACCTGTGCCATTTGTAAAAACCTCAATGCACAAAGCTTCAGCAAACTTTTGAGATTGCAAATGACCTGATTCAATATACTTAAAAATAAATTATACTTTGTTTTAAAAACTTTTATCAAGTTTTTACTTTGGATAATATATCCACCTACCTGTCCAAATTCCAGCAGAGCTGATTTATCTTCTCACTATATGTGGGGAAAAAACATTTAAAAAAATAGGCTTAGGTTCATAATGGAAGCATGACACCATTAAACTAATGATTTCAGTGGCTTAAACTTGTTGTAGGATTGTGAGAATTCCACATTTATCCATACTTGTCCCTATATTTTTAAAATTTCACCCATGGAAAAATTGCATACTAATCACACTGTGTGTACACAGCGGAAGGGGAGAAGAAACAAGCGAGCAGTTCCACTTCAGGCATAGTGGAAGATAATTCTTCATGTAGAGTCTTTTTGGGTGTTACACATAGGTGCATGTATGGCCTATGCCTTTGATCATAGATTTTTGGTGGCATTGCCTGTTCAGCCGGCATGTGCGCCCTTCACATACTCATGCCTCGTACAGAGGTAGTGTAGTGCAGCCTCGGTAATCAGCCTTAAGTCTTTCTAACCCATGTTCGACCATAGACAGAGTTTAGCATGTGCCTCTTTTCCTCTTTAGACTTAGAATAATAGTTAATAGTGTTAGACCTGGTCTACACTTCTTACCTTTCGGACTTGGCGGCAGTCGATGGGAGATATGCAAGTGAAGTAAAACACTTGAGTATCTCCCGTCGACTCCACTGCGTCTGTTCTGCGCGCTATCCACACTGCATTGCACCGATGGGAACAGCGTTTCTGTCGGCACAGTGCTATGCCGCTTATGGGGGTGGTTTTCCTCCGTCGATTTCTGGATCTACTGAGCGGGTCTACACAGACCACTAAGTCGATCCAGGGACATTGATCTGACGCCAGCGAATTTGCTGCTGCCAGTTTTTTAACTCAGCCTTAGTTTTTTATTTAGTTTATAGGATTCTTAGTACTTTATAGTTGTTGGAACAGTTGTTCCCATTTTTTTTTCCTTGGGGAAAGAAATGTTGGTTTTCTCCCTACTGAAGTTTTGGTATATTTCTTTGTGTCTGGGACCCTGGACTCGCCAGGTGTTAAAAGGTGCCTCTTTTTTTGAGAAGTGATTCCCATCAGCAGTGGGCGTTCTCAGTGTATTGCTTGCAAGACTTGCATATCCTCAGTAATGTTTGCACTCGTTTTAATGGGGAGACCCCACAAAAACAGGGAAATTAAGTATAGACTATTAGTGATGGAAGAGGCCTTAAGACTGACTTCAGACTTGAGTACAAAGAACCCCTCAAACGAGGGTCCTCTGCTTCCATTAGTGCCTTCTCTATATCGAGATCATGGTCATGAGAGCTTCCAAGGTAAAGGCAGCATTAATATCCTGGTCTTTGATGCTCTCCATCTGTGAAGTACCTATAATCGATCCATTGGGACGAAGAACTTCCCACTCAAAGACTAAGGAGTGAGGAACACGAGTAGGAGAATGGAGAGTTCTTCATCAAAGAAAATTCAGTCACTGGAGATCTCAGGCCCCATCAGGAGTGCTGTTGAGGCTCTATGTACTTCGGGTACCAAGAAGCACTCTTAAGACTTCATCTAAGTCCTATACCTTGGCAATAAAGGGCCTGGTACCAAAGACTATTACCGTGGCTGCCATCAGAATCCATTATACTAAGAGAGCAGTCTCACTGGAATCTATGGTACCCTCAGATCACTCATCAGCACGTTGGACAGTGACATCAAGAACAATTTCAATGCCCATGCCATCTGAAAAGGCTCTTTAAAGAAGGATATGGAAAGTGAGCGATCTACTGTTGTCACCTGCACTGGATGTGCTATGTTTGTCTTTCTCCCACAGGATAGAGCGACTGCATCTGTACAAAGTGCAGGCTGGTTTCCATATTGGAAGAGAAGGCTAAAGGACTAGAGACCCAAGTATCAACCCTGCCTTGCATTAAAGAAAAGGAAGTCTTTCTTGATTGAAGACATGATTTGTTACTGCAGGCACAACATGAGGAAGAATCAGAGAAGACATGGCGGGGGGAAGACTGAAGAATGGGGAAGAAAATTGGCAGCATGTGACCTCCCGAAGAGAGAGAACCTATATGCCCACCATGCAGATAGAGGTAAGAAATCGTTTTCAGGCTCTCTGCACAGGTACTATGGCGGAGAACAATTTGGAAGACTCATCTGAGGGAATGGATCAGAAGGAGACCCTGTTGATCAGAAGGCATGGGATGCATTGTCCTAGGAATGAGGGTTCCACTACCACCATTCCCAAGAGGAAGAAAAGGGTGGTCATGGTCATGGTCGGGGGTCTCTCTCCTAATGGGGGCGGAGTCATCCGTCTGCCATCCGGACTGAGAAACTAGAGAAGTGTGGTGCTTGCCTGGAGCTAGGATTCAGGATGTGATGGAGAGACTGCCAAGACTCATCAAGTCCTCAGACCGCTACCCCTTCCTACTTCTCCACTTGGGCACCAATGACACTGCTGAGAATGACCTTGAGCAGATCACTGCAGACTATGTGGCTCTGGGAAGAAGCATAAAAGAGTTTGAGGCACAAGTGGTGTTGTCGTCCATCCTCCCTGTTGAAGGAAAAGGCCAGGTAGGGACCATCACATTGCAGAAGTAAATGCGTGGTTATGTAGGTGATTCTTCGATCATGGGATGTTGTTCCAGGAAGTATTACTAGGAAGAGACGGGATTCACTTAACTTGGAGAGGGAAGAGTATCTTCCCAGACAGGCTGGCTAACCTAGTGAGGAGGGCTTTAAACTAGGTTCGATGGGGGATAGGGACCTAAGCCCGCAGGTAAGTGGTGAAGTGTGACACCAGGAGGAAGCAGAAGGAGGAGGATGCAACAGAAGAGGCTTCCTGAATTGCACTCAGAAAATAAGGCAGTTATCTCAAGTGCCTATACACAAACTCAAGAAGCCTGGGAAACAAGCAGAAGGAATTGGAAGTCCTGGCACAGTCAAGGAACTATGATGTGATTGGAATAATCGAGACTTGGTGGGGTAACTCACACAACTGGAGCACTGTCATGGATGGGTATAAGCTATTCAGGAAGGACAGGCAGGGGCGAAAGAGTGGAGAAGCTGCACTGTATGTAAGAGAGCACTGTGATTGCTCTGAGCTCTAGTTTGAAACTGGAGATACACCAGCTGAGAGTCTCTGGGTTAAGCTTGGAAGCAAGAACAATAACGGTGATATTGTAGTGGGTATCAGTTATAAACCACTAGATCAGGAGGACGAGGTAGATGAGACTTTCTTCTGTCACTTAGGGAAAGTTTCCAGTTCACAGGACCTGATTCTCATGGGGGACTTTAATCACCCTGACATCTGCTGGAAGAGCAATACAGCAGAGTACAGACAATCCAGGAAGTTTTTGGAGAGTGTTGCGGACAACTTCCTGATGCAAGCGTTAGAGCAGCCAACATGGATTTGTGTTCCTCTTGACTTGCTGCTCACAAACAGATGATTTGGTAGGGGAAATAGAATTGGGTGGCAACCTAGGCAGCAGTGACCGTGAGATGGTAGAATTCAGGATCCTGACAAAAGGAAGAAAAGAGAACAGCAGGATACGGACCATGGACTTCAGAAAAGTAGATTTTGACTCTCTCAGGGAGCTGATGGGCAGGATCCCCTGGGAGGCTAATATGAGGGGGAAAGGAGTCCAGGAGAGCTGGCTGTATTTTAAATAAATCTTACTGAGGGCGCAGGAACAAACCATCCCGATGTGCAGAAAGAATAGCAAATAAGCTTGGCTTAATAAAGAAGTCATTGGTGAGCTTAAACACAAAAAAGAAGCTCAGAAGAAGTGGAAGCTTGGTCAGATAACTAGGGAGGATTATAAAAATACTGCTCGAACATGCAGGAATGAAATCAGGAAGGCCAAAGCACAATTGGAGTTGCAGCTAGCAAGGGATGTGAAGGGGAACAAGAAGGGTTTCTACAGGTATGTTAGCAACAAGAGGAAGATTAGGGAAAGTGTAGGCCCCTTACAAAATGGGGGAGGCAACCTAGTGACAGAGGATGTGGAGAAAGCTGAGGTACTCAATGCCTTTTTTGCCTCTGTCTTCACAGACACTGTTACCTCCCTAGACGACTGCACTGGGCGGCACAGAATGGGGAGGAGGTGAACATCCCGCAGTGCTGAAAAGACGATTCCAAGACTATTTAGAAAGATTGGACATACACAAGTCCATGAGCCCAGATGCAATGCATCTGAGGGTGCTGAGGGAGTTAGCTGATGTGATTTCAGAGCCATTGGCTATTATCTTTGAAAGCTCGTGGCTATTGGGCGAGGTCCCTGGTTACTGGAAAAAGGCAAACCATATTGCCAATCTTCAAGAAAGGGAAGAAAGAGGATCCAGTCTCCCACAGTATTATTATCAGCAAGTTAATAAAGTATGAGTTGGCTGAATGGACTATAAAATGGATAGAGAGCTGGCTAGATCATCTGGCTCAACAGGTAGTGATCAATGGCTCCATGTCTAGCTGTTAGCCAGTAGGAAGTGGAGTGCCCCAGGAGTCGGTGCTGGGTCTGGTTTTGTTCAACATCTTCATTAATGATCTGGAGGATGGGATAGATTGCACCCTCAGCAAGTTTGCAGATGACACTAAGCTAGGGGAGTGGTAGATACCCTGAAAGGTAGGGATAGGATACAGAGTAAACTAGACAAATTGGAGGATTGGGCCAAAAGAAATCTGATGAAGTTCAACAAGGGCAAGTGCAGAGTCCTGCACTTAGGACAGATGAATCCCATGCACAGTTACAGACTGTGGATTGATGTGCTAGGCAGCAGTTCTGCAGAAAAGGACCTGGGGCTTACAGTGGATAAGAAGGTGGATATGAGTCAGCAGTGTGCCCTGGTTGCCAAGAAGGCTAATAGCATATTGGCCTGCGTTAATAGGAGCATTGCCAGCAGATCACGGAAAGTGATTATTCCCCTTTATTCGGCATTGGTGATGCTGCATATTGTGTCTAGCTTTGGGCCCCCCACTACAATAAGGATGTGGACAAGTTGGAGAGAGTCCAGCGGAGGGCAACAAGAATTATTAGGGGGCTAGAGCACAAGACTTATGAGGAGAAACTGGGGGAACTAGGTTTGTTTAGTCTGCAAAAGAGAAGAAAGGGGGGATTTGACAGCAGCCTTTAACTACCTGAAAGGGGGTTCCAGGGA
>ML675608.1:4349506-4672588 GCA_007922155.1 Mesoclemmys tuberculata | reverse complement strand
GGAGGATGGAGCTAGGCTGTTTTCAGTGGTGGCAGATGACAGAACGAGGAGGAAGTGGCAGTGGGGGAGGTCTAGGTTGGATATTAGGAAAAAGTTTTTCACTAGGAGGCTGGTGAAGCATTGGAATGGGTTACCTAGGGAGGTGGTAGAATCTCCATCTTTAGAGGTTTTTAAGCTGTGGTTTGACAAAGCCCTGGCTGGGATGATTTAGCTGAGGTTAGTCCTGCTTTGGGCAGGCTGTTGGACTAGGTGACGTCGTGAGGTCCCTTCCAACTCTCACATTCTATGATTCTGTGTTCTATTGCGCTCTGACTACCACAGGAATTCCAATCCTCTGTGTCTCATGGTACCAAATGAGCATGAGTCTCCCCTGTTTGCAATTTCTGGACACCTTTTAGTACTGAGATCTACCAGTTCACCGACTTGACATGTTGTATTCAGACCCACTACTTCCCCAATTTCTATCATTCAGTAAGAACAGTTGTCACCTACTTTACAATGTGTGGAAGAGCATTCATACTCAGACTTAGAGCTTTCTGTTCAAGGCTTTCCAGTTAATCATATTGGTCCCTTCTGACCTATGAGTCTGAGTCTATGAACCTGAGATAGTCTTAGAGTGCTTGTTCATGTCCATTCCATGCTAGCTGCGTGTGCGCTGTGTGCACAGTTGCTGGAGATTTTTCCCTCAGTAGTATCCATCGACTGGCTCTTTCACCTCTGGAGCGGTGTGTGTATGTGTTGGTACAAGGGTGCCACCAGCTCCACGCTCTTCCAGTTTCTCCTTAGTACCCATGACGATTGCTTGGGATGCTCCTTCTTGCTCTTGCAAGGCTTCTTTCCCAGTGGTTTGGACGTTTTGTAAATATTGTATAGTTATTGTAGTTAATGTATATAGTTCTTAGTGTTAGCGAGTATGTTAGTATGAATAGTCATCCCTGTCATCAAGGGACTTTCACCCTAAGGGTGGGGCATGTGCCGGCCTTCAAGTCATGTGAGTCCTGTGGTAAGCCCATGCCGGTGAGTGACCCTTACTCTAAGTGTCTAAAGTGCCTTGGGGAAACTCACATTAGAAAGAAGTGTCAGCTCTGCAGGGGCTTCAGACTGTGCACTCAGAAAGATGGAGACATTCATCTTAGGGCCTCATGGAGGCAGCCGTCAGACCAGCCTCAGAGCTGAGCCACTCCAAATTGGCGCTGAACACTTCAACATCTGTGCGAAGTGCGCTACTGGCACCATGGTCTTCCTGGCTCCGTTCTTCATCCCAGTTGCTGAAGAGGAAGCATAAGAAACAGTACACTGAGAGAGGGCTCTCTCTGGTGCAAAATAAGGAAAAGCAGGGAGTGGCTGGTGTAGTGTCACCCGCGCCCAGATCACATTTCCTCCCCAGAGCCACTGTTGGCTCTGGCAAGTCCACCCAGAGCCTCGAGTCTGGTACCTTGTGCCTGTGGGTCCCTTCAATTCCAGAGGCTTTCCAGATGGCAAAGAATGTAATGTCCTTCCTTATCCCATCGACTTCCCCCAAGGCCATCTGCCAGTGAAGGCGACTGTGGATAGAAGGGATCTAGGGGCAGTGAGCTCCATTGCAACACCAACCATTACAGCACCATCCAGAGGAAAACCCTCCAGGTCCTGTTCCAGCAGTCTCCGACATGTCATAAATCACCAGTTGCCCAGCAGTGCCTGAAAGCGGAAGCAGGTGTGGTGCCACCATGGTCTCTGAGGGAAGAATTCTCTCTAAAGTCTAAGGGGGATTCCTTTGCCCCACCAAAGACATACCAGTACCTGGCCTATGCAGTGAACTTTGGTATCAGTCTACTAGGCCACGGGCCAATTCAGCAACAGTATTGGAAGGCATGGGGGTTTCCTCTGTTATTGGGGTCCCCATTCCCACTGGTCATACTTGATGGTGTCCAGTGTTATGCCTCATCCCATCTGGCAACAGACCCCAACTCTGATACTGACCCTGGCACAGAGATCCCAGAAATGACCCCAGCGGACATGGTATAGACCCTAGTAACTTGTTCCCACCAGAGGACTTCAGGGCCTATAAAGAGTTCCTGAAATGGAACTTGGGGCTGGAAGCTGAGGAGCTGAGGGAATCTGCTTACAGCTTCATTGATATCCTGGCTGCAGTGGACCCCTCCAGAGTGGCCTTGCCAGTTAATGAGGCCGTGTTGGGATCTCAGGGCATCATGGCAGACTCCTTTGTCCCTGTCCCGCCTCAAAAAGGGCAGAGAAGTAGAACTATGTATTGGCAAGTAGGGTTGAGTACTTGTACTCATGCTCCCCCCCCGACCCCTCTCCAGGGCCCCTAGTGGTGGCAGCTGCAAATGAGCTGGACAGATAAGAGCAGTTGAGTGCTACCCCCCGAAAATAAAGAGGCTAAGAGATTGGACCTGTTCAGACACAAGGTTTATTCAACAGGCAGCCTCCAGTTATGTATCTCTAACCAGTAGGTCCTGCTGGGGAGGTACAATTTTAACCTGTGGGACTCAGTGGCCAAATTTAAGGACTACTTGCCGCAGGAGTCGACGCAGGAGTTCCTGGATGTCCTGATGGAAGGCAAGACTGTGGCTTTGACTTTCCTCCAGGCATCTCCAGATGCAACATACTCAGCAGCCAGGACAATGGTGTCTCAGAATGTGGATCAAACACTTCACCTAAATCTGAACGTTCTGCAGCTCCAAGCATGGTGCCTCAATTGTTTTTGAGACTAGATGCAGCCTGTTCATCGGGAGTATAACGTGCTGTTAAATAGCAGGAAAGAATCTAGAAGACACTCTCACCTCCAGAAATGGAGCAGATATAATCTTTGGTGTAACAGCCATTATCTTTCACATGTCCAGTCATCTCTTTTCACAGGCTTGGATTACCTGTTGAATTGAAGGCATCATTGGTCGCTCTCTGTGAGTTCTATCAAGGTTCACAATAACAACTCCACTCACCAGTAGAAGGTTCCTCAGTTTTCATGAATCTGACCACAGTGAGGTTCCTGAAAGGTCTTATGAATCTTTTTCTGCAGTTTAGACCTAGAATCATAGAATATCAGAGTTGGAAGGGACCTCAGGAGGCCATCTAGTCCAACACCCTGCCCAAAGCAGGACTATCCTCAGCTAAATCATCCCAGCAAGGGTTTTGACAAGCCTCAGCTTAAAAACCTCTAAAGATGGAGATGCCACCACCTCCCTAGGTAACCCATTCCAATGCTTCACCACTCTCCTAGTGAAAAGCTTTTTCCTAATGTCCAACCTAGACCTCCCCCACTGCAACTTGAGACAGTTGCTCCTTGTTCTGTCATCTGCCACCACTGAAAACAGCCTAGCTCCATCTTCCCTGGAACCCCCTTTCAGGTAGTTAAAGGCTGCTATCAAATCCCCCTCATTCTTCTCTTCTGCAGATTAAACAGGCCTAATTCTTTCAGCCTCTCCTCATAAGTCTTGTGCTCCAGCCCCCTAATCATTTTTGTTGCCCTCCACTGGACTCTCTCCAACTTGTCCACATCCTTTTTGTAGTGGGGGGCCCAAAACTGGACACAATACTCCAAATGCGGCCTCACCAATGCCGAATAGAGCGGAATAATCACTTCCCACGATCTGCTGGCAATGCTCTTACTAATGCAGCCCAATATGCCATTAGCCTTCTTGGCAACCAGGGCACACTACTGAGTCATCCAACTTCTTATCCACTGTAACCCCCAGATCCTTTTCTGCAGAACTGCTGCCTAGCTTGTCGGTCCCCAGTCTGTAGCTGTGCATGGGATTCTTCCGTTCTAAGTGGAGGACTCTGCACTTGTCCTTGTTAAACCTCATCAGATTTCTTTCGGCCCAATTCTCCAATTTGTTTAGGTCCTTCTGTATCCTATCCCACCCTTCTTGGGTATCTACCACTCCCCCTAGCTTAATGTCATCTGCAAACTTGCTCAAAGTGCAATCTCCCCCCTCTTCCAGATCATTATTGAAGATGTTGAACAAAACCAGCCCCCTGGGGCACTCCACTTGTGACCAGCTGCCAGCTAGACATGGAGCCATTGATCACAACTCGTTGAGCCCTTTGCTCTAGCCAATTCTGTATGCATTTTGTAAGTCCATCCAACCCATACTTTTTTAACTTGCTGATCAGAATACTGTGGGAGACCGTATCAAAAGTTTTGCTAAAGTCAAGGTATATCACATCCACCGCTTTCCCCTCATCCACAGAACCAGTCACCTCTTCATAGAAAGCAATCAGGTTGGTCAGGCATGACTTTCCCTTGGTGAATCCATGTTGACTGCTCCTGATCACCTGCCTCTCTTTTAAGTGCGTTGAAATGGATTCCTTGAGGACCTGCACCATGATTTTTCCAGGGATTGAGGTGAGGCTGACCAGCCTATAGTTCCCTGGATCCTCTTTCTTCCCTTTCTTGAAGATGGGCACTATATTTGCCTTTTTCCAGTCATCTGGGACCTCCCCCAGTTGCCAAGAGCTTTCAAAGATAATAGCCAATGGCTCTGAAATCACATCAGCTAACTCCCTCAGCACCCTCGCGTGCATTGCATCTGGCCCAATGGACGTGTATATGTCCAGTTTTCTAAATAGTCCTGGACCTGTTCCTTCAGCACTGCGGGATGTTCATCTCCTCCCCATTCTGTGCCGCCCAGTGCAGTAGTCTAGGAGGTAACAGTGTCTGTGAAGACAGAGGCAAAAAAGGCATTGAGTACCTCAGCTTTCTCCACATCCTCTGTCACTAGGTTGCCTCCCCCATTCTGTAAGGGGCCCACACTTTCCTTAATCTTCCTCTTGTTGCTAACATACCTGTAGAAACCCTTCTTGTTCCTTTCACATCCCTTGCTAGCTGCAACTCCAGTTGCGCTTTGGCCTTCCTGATTTTATTCCTGCATGTTCGAGCAGTATTTTTATAATCCTCCCTAGTCATCTGACCAAGCTTCCACTTCTTCTGAGCTTCTTTTTTGTGTTTAAGCTCACCAATGACCAGATCCTACTCTGCTTTGGGATCTTAACCTTGTCCTTAACCGTCTCATGCCTTTGAGCCACTGACTGTGTTCTCTGTTCTTCTTCAAGTGCTTGCTCATGTCAGTTCTAAGTAGGTGTGTGAGTGTTGTGAGCAGTCGTCAGAAGGTTTTTCCTTTAGCAGTACCCATTGGGTTGGCTTAGGCGCTCCCTTGAGTTGGGCCACTATGGCGCAGTATAAAGGGCCCTGCCAACTGCCGCCTCTTCAGTTCCCTCTTACCCCCATGACGGTCATTGGAGCTATGTCTATCTTTTGCTTTGGCAAGCAATTCCCTAGTGGTCTTGGACATTGAAACCTGTAAATAGTTAGATTAGTTGAACAATATTTATTCTGTTTTGGGGGGCCCTCATTAAGTTTTTCCCCCTCCATTAAGTTTCTCTTCTAGGGATTCAGGGCATACCTTCATCTCAAGCTTTTAAACTGTGTGGGACCTGCCACAGGTCTATGCAAAGGGGCAATCCCCATGAATCCTACTGGAATTGCCTGGGAGAATCCCACCATAGAGATCGATACGAGATTTGCAAAGGATTCCATCTAAGGACCAAGGAGAAAAAAGTCAGACTGACACACTTCCTCATGGAGACAGCTCTTCACCCCCAACCACCAGGTCAGTCGAACTTTAGCACCTTGGTGTGGATCATACCACTCTCAATTAGGGAGTCAGCAGTGCTGAGGAAGGACTCTGCACCAAGAGACTCTCATCACCGCCTCTCACTGGTGCTGATGTGAGCCCGACAGTGCTTCCACCTACCAGTGCCCTTTTGGATACCATGGGGATACCACCAGGCCCCAGGGGTCCTACCCTAGAGGCCTCCAGTCTCTCATCTCGGAAACATGGACTCCTCCACCACCTGTAGACTGCTTGTCCCCTCACGGCACTGAGGCAGATACAGGGGGACGCACGGATTGGGACCAGGAATGACCCCAGCACTGAACAGGACATCCTCATGCAGGGAGACCCCTGCCATCTTGAAGGCCAGGAGGGTCTGACACTGCCCAGAACATCGTTGTCTTCATTTTATGATGAGGCAGTGATGGGAGCCTCCTCTGCTCCACCCTCCATAGACGACAGGGCCCACTAGAGGTTGCTATGAAGGGTGGCCCAGAACCTAGGGCTCCAAGTGGAAGAGGGGTTAAAATCAGTGGACCCCATGGTGGGCATTTTAATGCCGGAAGGTCCTGCAAGGGTGGCATCGCCCCTCATAAGAACCATCCAGGCCACTACCAAGATTCTGTGGCAGACACTGGCATCTATCCCCTCCGACAGCTAAGGGAATAGAAAGGAAATACATTGCACCCTCAAGTGGTCATGAGTACCTCGTTACTCACCTGCTGCTGGTGTCACTGGTGGTAGTGGTCACGAGTGAGAAAGTAAGTCTGGGACAGCGGGGCTCTTCTTTTAAGCCCAAAAACGCAAAGAAGCTGGATTTCTTCAGCAGGAACATCTATTCCACAGGAGGAATCCAGGTTTGGATCATGAATCAACAAGCTATCTTGAGCCTATAATTTCAATTCATGGTACACCATATCGAAGTGTAAGGAGCTACTCCAGGACGGAGTTCACAGTAGAGAATGGGAAGGGAATAGCATGGACCTCACTGCAGCCACCCTGGATATGGCAGAGTTTACCATGAGAACAATGTCTTCGGTGATTGCTATGAGATTGTTTGTGGCTACAAGTTTTGGATCTCCCTCCAGAGGTCCAACAGGCTATACAGGACTTGCTCTTCAACGACTCAGGTTTATTTTCAGACTCCAAGTTCCATTGCGTGAAAGACTCTAGGGCAACATTGAAATTCCTGGGCCTGCAAACGTCAGCTCCTCAGAGAAGCACTTTAAGGCCCAGTTTCTCCCACTGTTTTACTCTGTGCAGCCTAGACAAGACTATTCCAGGAAATTGGGCAGGAGCAACAGGCATAGGACACCTCAGTCCCCTTTCAGCCTGGGCCAGGGTTCAGCAAGGCAGTCCTCCGGATCTAAGCAATCATTTTGAGAGTGCCCCTGAGGGTGACACACCAGGTCAGAACCTTACCCCTGGTTTCTGAACTGTCTATTCCATTTCTATCATGCATGGTCCCAGATAACCTCAGACAGATGAGTGCTATGCCCAGTAGAACTGGGATATTCCCTCCAGTTCTGTTCCTCCTCCCCCTGCCCCTGTACATATTCAGCATTCCCTCTCACGAGCAACTTCTTAAACAGGAGGTACAAGTGCTCCTGAATGCAGGAGCAGTGGAGGGGGTTCTCGAAGTTCAAGGGAAAAGGGTTCGACTCCTGTTTCCTAATTCCAAAGAGCGTCTTCTTAGACCCATTCTTGATCTGCAAAATCTCAACACAATAAAGAAGAAGCTGAAATTTCAAATGGTATTCTTGGCTGCTATCATTCCTTCCCTGGGTCAGCAGGGCCCTATGTAGGACGCGCGACTCCATGGGGCTCCAGAGCCAACTCTACGGGTACTACTGGGAGAAAAACCTGGCAACCATGCATGGGACATGTCCATTCCAATTAGGTGTGCACATGAGCAACACATCTCGAAGAACAAGAGTTATAGAAATTTAATAACCGTCTTTTTACTCTGCTAGATCAGATGCTGCAGTAGGCAGTGTAAACCTCTCTTCAGTACTGGGCTCTGTTCTGAACCTCTGCTTCCTTAAGTAGTTACTATGGGGGAGTCACTTGAAATGGAGTTACCACAGGGATACTACTGTAAGGAGAGGTTACTCGTCGTGTGCTGTAACTGGAATTCTTTGAGATGTCTGTCAGTGTGGGTGCTCCACTATCTGCCCTCTTTCCCCGTGGGACTTTGTGGTAGAGAAGGATCTGAGGGTGGCTTGCCCATACAGCTCTGTATAGCCTGAGTACGAGACACAAGGATATGTAGGGCACATGTGTAAGCTGAACGGGCACTGCTACCAAATAACTCTGATCAAAGGCTCAGGGTGCATGCACATCTGAAATGGAGCACCCACAGGGGGACATATCTTGAACTCTACTTACTGAGCAAGGTTGTAACCTCTCCTTCTCTAATGACCCAGAAGAAGCAGAGCACAGCTGTCAATTTCATGTCAGTGTTCCTGTTATACTGAGGAAGTACTACATGCAGAAGCATGGGTGCAGTCTCTCTGCTGGATGGTGAAAGAAAGACAAATGAAAGGGGGAGACTTAGAAAGGAAGCTAGTATAGCAGCAGAGTAAATTTGGGACTAAACTGTCCCTTGTTCCGTAGCCCATTAGAAGCTTTCAGAGTATTGGGGTGGCAGCACACATTCCCCCATAGGGACAAGAGAATGTATTATGTCAATCTCCAATGGTCCCCCTTCAGCCCCGATGAGTTCCAGGTGGAGCAGCGTCCAGCATTTGTCAGGGGCAATTATGGTAATGTAGGGCCTTTTGAGGTGCTGTCAGGGAAATAAATGAGTCACAGATATTAAATAAAGGTTTGCACCCTGATGTAGGACCATGCAGTGGACTACTAGGTTCAAGACACAATTTGCTGTCCTGCTTATACTTGTGTATGTCTTATTGCCCCTCCTTGGCTGGGATGAACAAAACATGCTCTAGGCAGAGTGTATCCTCATAACACAGGTGCTTGCAAAATCTTGCAGAGTTCTCTAATAAAACAATATAAACACCAATTATTAAGAACAAATCAATGCTGCTGTAAACATATTTCTTTAAACTTCTTTTCAATGCTGGCTCCAGCTGGGGATCTGAAATAGTAGAAGGAAGTTTAATCTGCAATTAGGGTATAGTTATTATGAAATCCTGCTCTCTCTATCAGAAAGTTGTAATGAGAGAGGTAATTAAACTAATCATTTGGAATGTAAGGGAACACTAGGGACATAAAGGGACAGTAAGTCAGAATTCCAGATTGACCTGAAGTGTAAGTTAAAAAAACTTTAATATTGATGTGGAAGTTTACTGAGATTCAGTATGAATTTTTCAAGCTTGGGGAGTGGTGATAAGAGATGTGCGAATAAGCAATTTTTTAGTTCGGTGGCTTGACCAAAAAATATGGGAGGAAGAAAAATAATTTTGGGTTAAAGTGAAGCAGATTTTATTTTGATTTTTCTAGTGAATTGAAAATGAAAAATCTGGTTTTGGGTCAAATGAAACATTTCCAAGCAATGAAACATTCCAAGCTTTTTTACCTTAATAAAATGCAATTGAAGCAAAACAAGAAAAATACCATAATATTTATTAAAAATGTTACAACTTGTTTGGATTTTTTTTTTCAAATGTAACAATTTGGTGAATTTAACATGAAATTGCGAAATCTTTCGGGTTGACCCGAATCTGAATTTTTTGGTGAAGAGTTTCATCTGCAAAATTTCACCCAGCTCTAGCTGTGACTTACTTATACTTATTAAAATGTGTGCTTCTGTGTTCTGGATGAGTAGCATCCTTCATATTTCTATGCTGAGATACCAGATAATAGAGAATTATGCTACATGAACCTAGCATTGGTACGAGCATATCGCAGTAGCTAGAAGTGGATTATCTTGAGCAGTGGTCATTACCTGGCATTATTTTTCAGATGGTCAAAGAAAGTCTCAGTAGTAGATCTGCAGAGAAGAAATCTAATCTAATGATAAATATGATAGAATGGTATCTGAGATCACAATAGCACCACCAATTAAAATTACCCTGGTCAAAGTATGGCTCAGTTGCTACTTTGAGCCTTTCAATAAAAAAAAATCTATTCTGTGTGCTTAATTTAATAAAACTGAGAAATCCATTGCTTTATCTCTCATAAAAAATTTGACATAGTTGGAAGGTCTGCATGCTTAAATGGATGTCTGCTATTCCAGAGTGCCATCCATATAGCATTGAGTGTAATTCATATGTCTTTAAAATGGAATCAAGTAGAAATGAAAAACGAGTAGCTAGACCTGTGGAGGACACCATTGTATAGAGAAATGAGTTGTGAATTAAACTAAAGAGTGAAGCTGTTGCTGGGTGGTACAGTAAATAGATTCAAGCTATGTCAGAGTTAACTCTGACCATGTAATTCTTCTTGCCTGTTTAATCTTGTCACATGCTGTTGAAATGTCTGGTGGCAGTAAAAGTGAAACAGTATGAGAGTCGATAATCTCCGTAGCGTATGTGCTCCAAAAGCCTGATTTAAAACATTATTAATAAATCAAATTGAACAAGATTAGTATACAACTCATTACCAACTATTTTTTCAGCTATTTTTGATAGATGCATCTGAGAACTTGGACAAAAATTTGAAAAATCACTTACTGGGCTTCTTCAAGAAAAGAAGCATTAAGGCTTATTGAAAAGTCCATGGACCAATCCCAGAAATCAGACTGAAACTCTCTCTCAAACTAAGGTTGCTACCACTGACAAGCATAACCTTATGGCCCAATGCCGAACACCCATAATTCCTTTTGAGGTCTAATGAGAGTTACTAGTGTGTTGCACCTCAGGGTCAATGCTTCATATGCAAGTGGTAATTCAGTATATTATAGTCATTTTAACTTCAGTCTGTATCCTATCTAAATTTCTTACTCCAGCAAAATAGTTAGTCAATTAAACATTGGCCTGTCTGAGCCATTAAGGAACAATGCTGACTTGGCTCTAAAGGCAGATGGTTCATCTAGTTTTCTGCCTGGAAGAATGGTGCTTTGGCAAAGGATCTCAAGGTATGATGTGTGTTGGAGGGGTGCATGTGCTTGGTGGAGGAAGCTGAGGGGAGAGAAATTAGTGCAGTAGACCAGTGACAACAAGTACCAGTAGCTGCAAGCTGAATAGAGTGAAGCTAGCCATGTTCAAACTGGAAATATGATGTCCTTTTTTAACAATGAGGGTAATTTAACATTGGAACACCTTATTGTGGAAAGTGGTGGATTCTCCAACAGTTGATGTCTTTCAATAACGATTGTCTTTCATTATGCTCTATTTCAAACAGAAGTCATGGGCAGGATGCAGAAATTAGTGGCCTGTGTTATTCAGCGGGTTAGACTAGACGATCTGCTGTTTGACTTTGATGGGAGGTAGCTGCTTTTATAGTAAATTCTAATTATCTTCTGATGTTTCCAGCCAGGTATCCAAAACCGTGGTTTGTGTACAAATGATTTTGTTCAGTCTAGAGCTGTATCAATAGTAACAGGTCAAATACAGTGGTATGGACTATATAAATGCCATTAGCTGTTCTTCTGTCGGGGTTTGTATGGGTCATCACATTTGAAAGACTATTGGAATTTAGATTCAATAAATATTTTTCTTTCTTAATCATACTTTAATTTTCTGTCAGTTGTTCCTGATGTGCTATAATTTTGCATCCAAACTGCAGGTGCATCCAAACTTAAGAAATCTCGAAAAGTCATTTTGGAGCCCCCAAAACCTGCAAGTCTGCAGCAGGTTCCAGAGGAGCCATTGGATCTCATGCCTCCTCTAGTTGTTGACCATGACAGATTAAAGGTAATGATATCGAAAACTAAATTTAATAATTACCAGTCTCAGCTCTTTTCAAATGCCATGGAAGATATTTTCATACTCTGTACAGAATGTTATGAAGCCGAGGTTCCCTTATTTTATACTGCAGAAAGTATAATCTTTTCTGTCAGCAGTATCTTTTGAAGATTTTCTTTATCCAGTGATTTTTATTTAAATAGTGACCACATAACAAAATTGTTAAACACTTATTTGCATCTTACTACTGTATCTACAGATACAGGAGTGAGTGTGAGTGTGTGTGTGTATTCAGTTTGTGCAGACATGGTTATGCAGTAATAGGGCTTGATGATGTAGTTGTGTTGCTTGTTGAAGTGAAGTTAATATCTTCTCCCTCTCTCCCCCACGCCCTGTTCAGGGTTTTTTTTGGAGTCATCACAACAGAGGAGAGTTTTCAGGAGGGCTTTGAAGGCGGATAATGCAGTAGATTTGCTGGATGTTTACAGAGAGTTTCTCCCAAGTGTGAATATGTTTCCATAAGTGTAGTAATTAGAGAATCTCTGCATACTGAAATAAACAAGTGTAAAGAAGATCTCTATTGAGAGTTATCTGCTCTTAAGATAGTTGACAGCAGTTACGTTATTTACATACTGAACCATGTTCTTGATTGGAATATAAAATATCCTTCTAGCCCATTCCTGCTTTGTCCATAAACAATTAAATGTAATACTTAGTTTCATTTAAAGAATGAATATATTAAAAACTTAATTATTTATTTATATGCTTTGTTTTTGTCTTAACAGAAACTACTTGATTTGTTGCTTAAGAAAAGTAAGAACCTGACTGTTGACCAACTTGAGAGGCTGTACTCACTCCTTAGTCAATGCATCTACCGGCATCGTAAAGATTATGACAAATCACAACTTGTAGAGGTAAAGTTGAACAATTTCTCATCTGAATTTTGCAACAGAATTTTGGTTAGAAATATTTCTGTACTGTCTGGTTCACATTTGAAATCCTCTTTTGAAATCTATATTAATTACGAAAGATAAAAAGAACCTTAGAGCCGTAATGTTTTAAGGAGCACAGTGACCACTGGTTTCTGGTATGACGCAGTCCCTCTATCCTTCTCTTGCACGCGTGCGCGCGCACGCACGCACAGAGAGAGAGAGCGCCAGGGATGTGTTCCTGCCTGTCTCATTAACTAATGTTCCTTGGAGGAACGTTGTGGGAGGCACAGTGGAGCCAGGCCAGCCCCCACATGGGAAGTGAGGGAGCGCCTCCTAGTCCTATTCCCGGCCCCGGCTCTGCTCTGTCCCTGCCCCCAGCCACACTTTGCTCCTGCCCTCTGCTCCGTCTCCAGCTGCAGTCTCAGCCCCTGGCCTGGCTCTGGTTCTGCATCCAGCCCTGGCTCTTGCCCCCAGCCTAGGCCCCCATACCTGACCGCAGTTCGATTCTGGCCAGGTCCCAGTCCCAGACCCATCTCCAGCTGTGGCCTTGGCCCCTGACTCCTGGTCACTGACAGTGACACCGACAGTGGCCACACTCCTGACCCAGCTGAAGAGGGGGTGGGGGTGGACAAGGGTAAAGGGGGGCACGGTGTAAAAAGCTTGGGGGCCACTGCTGTGGTTTGTGAGGGTGAAGACAGCAATCTGACAGCTTGAGAAAGCGGGTGCTAATGAACTAAAAATGCCACTAAGATGCAGGAGTATCCAAGTAGTCATGTTGGCTCTGCCACTTACTATTGTGACTGTGGGTAAGTGACTTAATTTCTGTATTCCCTTCTGCAATATGTGGCTAGTACTTGATGATACCTGACTCTCTCAAGTGTTGTAAAGATTAAATTTTTTGGCTTGTCTTGCACTACTGATCTTTTGGTATAAGTATTAGATCTGGAATACTTTGACTACTTGGAACTATAGGTTCAAGTGAAACTGTTATTTCAGTCCTTCATTTTTCTGAGGTGCATAAATTAAGTTGTATGCTGTTTTCTGTATGTCTTTCTCATAAAATCATAAAAATGGAGGCCTTCTTGGTTCTGTTTACTTGTTAAAGATCCCGTGATGTGGTTGTCATGTACAGGGACTTGTCCTACTATTCTTGGGCAAAATCTTTGCATCTCACCCCATCTTGTCCAGCATCCTGTGAGCCAGTTGTCTCTGTCTCTGCCATCCTTCACTTTAGAAATGTTTGCATTCCAGAAGCCCTATATCTGAATAGTTTATAAAGTACTTTGGGACTTTTGAGTAAGCAAGGTGTTATAGCAATGTAAAGAGCAATTAATGCTTAAATATCTTCCTCTAAATATGTTTTTCAGTCTGGAGAACATATAATAAATGGACTATAGCAAAAAAAACTACGTTTAAAAAAAACTGGGTTTATTTCTAACCATTGGACAGTAGATGGTTATTCTGAGCCTCATATTTTTGTATGACATGTGGCCATGTTTCAGATAAACGATTGGCCTTGAATCAACAAACAGAAGTATTGGTTGGCAGCAGTGTGGGTCTCTCAGCCTTCCTCATTTAGCAATACATGTTGGGTTTGTGATCCATACATGCATAGGGTAGCCACCTGAAAATACCAAAGTCAGGTAGACAGCAAAAGGGATAGCAGATTTTCTCAAAACTGGTGGCTAACACTGAAGTTAGATTCCCAAAGCAGTCACAAACAGTGCTTCTGGTTCCCCCACATTGGTTATCAAGAAGCTACAACAAGAAATACACAGCCCCTTGCATTGCATTTAGTCTCTGGCCCCCAATCTGTAGCTAGGTCCAGTAAAGAGAGAGTTTTAAATGACTTGTTCCCTTTACCAAAATGTTCTCCTGATCCCAAAAGTCACATTACCAGATCAATATTGGTTTGGCTCTTATCCAAAATACCACACTGCCAGCCAATCCTTTAGTAACTAAAACTAAAGGTTTATCAGAAAAGAAAAGAAACAAACAAGAAGAAAGATGTTAAATGGTCAAAGCAATTAGGGACATACAAATGACATCAAAATCCATAGCTCGCTTTCTCCCACTCTCAAATTCTTAGCAGAATTTTGTACAGTTTCTCTGGAGTACATCTAGTACCTGGATGTCTCTCAGTCCTTTGTTTCACAGCTTCAGATGTACAGCATCCAGAGATAGGAAGCAGGAATGAAGACAAGATGGAGATAGTGAAGCTGTATTTATAGTTTCTGCCATATGGCTTACACGTCCTCTGTTTCAAACACAGGCTCCTAGCACAAGGACAGGGAAAAGCTCCTAGAGTGACCATCCATAGGCATATCCCTACTTGTCCTGATGAATGTATAGGCACTGCCCTGGCTGCTCTCCCGGGGCTCATTATATAGTTGATGGCCCTCAATGAGTTATCAGTGCTGACACTAATCTGCCTGGTGGGGTGTAGTCCAGTAGTACAGTACAAGTTTTTGTATACAACTGTATCTCTCACATCCATAATTTACAGTATAAAGATGATACATACATATTGACAATATTATGATACTTAGCAAATTATAACCTTTCTGTTGGTACCTGACATGGCATATCTTGTAAGAATCATTGCAATTTTGTTATATTGGTATTAAATAATATTACAAATGGTCACTCATATTTCAGACATCACAGGGTGCATCAGTTATATATCTGATTTTAATACACCTGGCTCTTCCCATAAAAGTAGGAAAACTCTCTTCAGCATTAATGCTGATTTAATTAGTGTCCTGTTTATTGTTTGCCATCCACTAGCACATTATGGTTAACAGAATTGTCTATTTTCTTATGAATTATTTCTTTAGATTTAAAGAAAATCATAATAGATCTTATTGTGTAATACTAACTTTATTCCTGTTGCTGTATATTTATATATAATCAATGCTTGGTGTCTTGCAGGAAATGGAAAGAACAGTTCATATGTTTGAAACATTCCTGTGATCTCTTCGAGATGGGTGGGTTTATCCTCTTAAACTGCTCATGGGAGAGCAGTCTTCTGAGCCATTCGATTTCCAATTGCACCAAGTATGTGCAGAGCCTGGTCTTAAGTGCTCGCTCTCTTTCTTTCTGTTAAATTTGGTGCTATTGTCTCAGGTACCTGAAACCAACCAGCCTACAAGAACCAAACAGAACTTCAGATAATTGTATCTGGTATAAATAAAGAATACAACACCACAACTTGGAGATTTTTGGTGCTACAGAAACTGCTCTCATTTCTGCTCTTATTCTTTCTACACATATTTCTTTTGGGAAACTTCAGACACAGTGGAGCAGACTAACAAACACAAGAAAACTGGATAGAGCAGATCTAACTGTTGAATTTTTTTAAATGGACAACTTTTTAAATTTTCCTTTTTAATTTTTTTCTTGTTCTCTGGGGTAATGGACAGAAACCTGTTTCGAAGATGGCAGTGATGCATTGTGGTAGGAAACTTGAGTAACTGGATGTACAGTAATTTTGAAATGAGGCTCTCTAGAACTGCCTTTAATGTGCCTTTTTAGTCAATTGAGAAAGATAAGGCTATTCAAATGGTTGGGCTTGTAGCAAATGGCAGAGTTAGAAAGCTGCCTTCAGAATGAAGAGTTCCAAAAGGATGATTTGCATTTCCTCATCATTGAATGACAACCAGTATTAAGGTTCTAAAATGCCTGTCTTACTCTACAGAACTAAACTAAGACACACTGAAAAAGCAACACACTTTACCAAAACAGTGAAATTCCTTTGTTCTATTAGTATATTTATGTTTTAGAAATAAGCTACACAGTGAAACTCTCATATGTTGCTGAAAGCGAAGTGAAGAGAATATCCAGTAAGGGGGCTGTTCTTTTTTCTCACCATTCTATTTATTTGTTGTCCATTTTGAATTCTTAGAAACAAAATATGTTTAATTTTGGCGGGTTTCTTTATAAAGTTTTGTTTTTATTAAAGCTAAGACTTGCTGAGTGGACATAGAAAGGAGAGACAGTTAGCCAAAAGTCCTGGAGCCCTAGCTCACTGTAAGTACAATTGAATCCAGGCTCCCACACCTTGGGCCATGTATAGCAGTATTAACATGGGGGGGCGGGGGGCGGGGAAGATACTTTATATTATCATTGGCCATTTGTGGACCTCTCAACTGGTCTGTGTGGATTGCAGTTCTCTATAGCTGAATAGTGAGTATATGAGTAGTTCAAAACCTTCCTTTCTGGAATTCGGAGAGAGACAATCTAGACAGTTGCAAGAAGCAAAGATGTTGCAGTAAAAGTCTTATCACAGACTTAGCATTAAAACATTACCTGGGCTGATTTGTTTCAGACAAATAAGTAGAAAATGTAGAGAGGTTGGCTGGTGTTACCATGTATTACCGTTCATTATAACTGTTCTATGTAGCTGCAGGAGCATCCTTCCAAAATATGCAACACGACGTGTTTCATTTTTAATTAGAGAAAACAGTCTTGGACTACTGCAGAGATACTGAGCTACCTCAGCTTTTTCTATTTTAGTTACCAACAGTGTTTACGGAGGACTGTAACACTCTGCTACCGTTTACATGCTGAAGCTAAGGTACTTGTCTCCATGTCTTTGGCTAATAGTAGTATGCCACTGCAGAAAAACAAACTTGGGCCTTGGGCTACTGCAGTAATCCAAGTGCTTCTTTGTATTTTATGTTTAAGCCGCCTAATTCTAGCTTGACCATTTCCTCCCCCAAAATGCCACTTGTTTTTTTAATATCTAAGAGAAAAAAGTTTGAAATCTTAATATGTATCTAATCATACTATTCTAAATGCAATCCATGTAGAAACACTGTATATTTTGGTGGGAAAGTAGAATTGAAAAAAACAAAAAAAAGAAGGGGGGGGAACCCAACCCAACAAAAAACTCTCATACTTTAAACAAGGTGTTCTTTGATATCTCAAATTTGATTATGGGTTGTTTTTTTTTTTTAAATGTTTCTTTTAGTATTTATTACCACCATTCCTGTTTGAGATATTTTGCTGTCTGGTACATTAAAAACAATTTTGTATTTTGATGGAAATTGTTACAAACTTTAAGATTTGATTAAATAAAAGGTAGCAGATTTTTTTGTAGCAAGTTTCTGGTAAAAGGGTTTTTTGCAAGTCTCAGGGTCTTGCTGCAGCATTTAAAAAAAATATTCCGCTTTCACTTATTCAGTGACATTTTTGTTCATGTAGTAGCAGGACTTGTAAAAGGGTGGTAGCAGGACTTGTGAAAGGTAAAACTGCATACATTTTTAACAGGTTGCTAAACTTGTATGAATTAAACAAGTGAGGTTTTAGTCACCAGAGAGTTTCACAAGCGAATATAAGCTCATGCCGAGCATTAAAATGCTTCCAACAGGTTAGTTTTTTAAAAATAACTTTTAATAGTCATTAAAAGTTTATATGGAAACTGAAAGATGCAACTTTACTAATTGAGGAGCTACAACTTCAATATTTAAGGCCTTTTGGAAAGAAGTAGCCAATCTAAGTATGTTTTACTTGGGTAAAATTATATCTGCCTTTCTGGCCCGTATAACCACGTTACTACATCATTTTTTTTTACTTTACAGATGCTCAGTGGTTATAGAGTTAAAGCAGCTGTTAATCTATCTGTGTGGTCTAACCTTGTTTACTGTTTGTACATTTTAAATTTTTTTTGCCAGATAGCATTGGCAAGGATTTGTACAAATCGACTTCTGTTCCTTGTCTTCTGATGTGAAAATTGCAAATAAACTCCTGTGCAAGGCCTTGTTCTTGGATCAGTAAAATGTGGCACAGCCAGACAGAGGTAAACTTGTTTATGGGCCTTTGGGATTGTATTCGAGGTAGTGGAACTGCTCTAGGGGGAAATTGGTGGCTGTGGAGTTAATAGCATTTGCAAGCTTGAATCTCACCTGTGATTAATTTTTGTTTGTTTTGTCTCCTTTGTATCGTTACTTGATTTTTCTCATATGCCAATGTATTTATAGGGTTACTGGTTTTTGTACTATCTTGTTTTCCCACTTTTTGATTAAGTTGGTGGGTCAGCTCTGGCTTTTACATTCAATATATTGAATGTCAGGTCCTGCAGCTGATGGTCATTATTTTATTTTATTTTTAATCACAACATAAGCTTGAATTCGGGCTTGTACCTGCATCTTTTGTATCTTGTACATTGGGTTACTTAGACATTGGGGAGTCCTATCATTTGATTCATGTGTGTCTACTTCGTGGATTAAGTAGACTTCCTTCATCAACTATGGTATATTTTGGATTCTATAGTTTTATTCAGAATTGTGTTTAAATTGATGTTTTGCATTTTAACGTCATTTTACATTAGTTTGAAGTAAGTTATTTAATTTTTTTTGAACTTCTGGAAATTTTGAACATTTTACTGTAATTTGTAATATAACTGCTGTGAAATACTTGAATAAAGATGACAAGAAAAACATGGGTTTAGTTCCATTAAAAATGTTCTTGCATTTAAATGAAATGCTAATCTCCTAGCTGAATGTCAGCCTTTTTCAAGTCAGAGATTTCATTGATGTTTCAGTAGGCATAATTTAATTCTGGGATCTCACTGGTTGGTGGTTTAGGCAGTAACTTTGCTCTCAGTATTTGTGTGTTAAAGGAAAACATTTTAATTTTGGCTAACTATTTGAAATTTGCATTGTGCATTAGTAATTAAATAACATCATGAAGAAAAATCTCCCTACTGTTAGGAGATGATCTGTGTTAAATTGTAGGATAATAGCAAGTGGCTAGTGCCGCTTGCTGTACATTAGCATCAATGTGAGACCACTGATTTCTTTTGTATCACAGACCTTTCCCCAGATGAACTCTTTCTTCTTATGTAATGAACATTTTTTACTTATCCAAATTGTTCTAAGTTTTTGGAGTGGTTTAGTTCATTTAAAGCTAAAATTCTTCTTAACCCAGGTTACAGATATGCTTCTGGCAAACTCCAAGATTATTTTTAGAAATGCATGCTGAAATACAAATTGGAACAAACTGTCAGTGTAGAGATGACATAAATCAAGGGTTACCCAGACTTTGTCAACTGAGGTCCATTAGGCAACTTGCTTGGAGCTAGAGGGCTGTGTGTAATTTTTATAACATGAAGCCGATACAGATGTGCAGTTCTGTCGATCCCAAAGCTGATGGCTAGTGGTAGGAATTGGCATACTGAATTCTTGATCCTGTTCCCTTTCTTTGCCCTTTGTTTCGGGAATACAAATTTCCCGTGCAAGAGAAAAGGATGTGACTGTTGGGGAAGAAGGTTGGTAACATCTTACTTCAGGTTGGATTCTCTCCTTTTATACTCCAACCCAATAGATTTTAAATGCAGCTCTTTTGGCAAACAGTAACCTCAGGGGGATCAGAATAGAGAGTTGACCAACTGGAGGTAGACTCACATCCTAAAACATTTCAGATGGGTAGCTGTGTTAGTCTGTATAAGGCAAAAAACAACAAGAGTCCTGTAGTACCTTAAAGACTAATCAGTTTCTACAGGCATAAGCTTTTGTGGGCTGCAATCCACTTTGTCAAATGCATGAAGTGGAAACCACAGATGGGGTGTATATATATACATACATCCAAGGGTAAGAAACATAACAATAGGGGAGGGCTAGTGCTAACAAAGTCAGTTCAGTTGGGGTAGATGAGGCATATTCACAACCATTGATTATAGGGCTTGCATCTTCTTGCTCACATGGGTAGTATCTGACTTACAGGAATATGCAGAAACCATCTTGAAGAGCAAAAATATTTGATTTTAGTGATAGGCAAGGATAAACTCTGGGTTGCTGAATTGTACTGAAGTATCAAATTTTCAAAACAATTTTGGAATTTTTGAGTATGAAATACAAATATACAAAGTAATTTTCATAAAATACCGCAGTGTAATAATGGAGCTAAAATGAACAGCTTGCACTTTGCATCGGGACTGTAGAATTTCATCCATAATCCACCTCTTGCTCTAAAATTTCCTTCCAGAAATGGAGCTGTCATTAATTTTTTTTATCTCCCTCAAGGTTGTGAAAACAACCATGAAAATGCAAACTCAGTGTAACTGCTGCAGTGTTGTACTTTCCAGTCTTCAACAATAAATCAGAGATGGGAATTAGTATGTCAACTCTGAAACCTAGTGACAGTTTATTTATAATCAGCTATTTAACTGCTGATCATTCTAGCAGAAACATCAAGTTATTCACAGAGTTAAAGGCCAAAAGGAATCATTAGAACATCTAGTCTGATGTGCTTTATATTCAAGGCCATTAAATTTCATCCAATAACTTGCGTTTTGCTAAAGCATATCTTCCACAAAGGCATTCACTCTTAATTTGAAGACTTTGAGATAGAGAATTTACCATCTTCCTTGGTAGTTTGTTCCAATGGTTAATCACCCTCAGCATTAAATATTTGTGCCGTATTTCCAGTTCGAATGTCTGGCTTCCACTCCCAGACATGAGTTGTTATGACTTTTTCTGCTACGTGAAAGACTTATTACTTACCTTGTATTTTCTCCCTAGGGAAGTGTTTATACATTGTAACTGTCACCTCTCAATCTTCTTTTGGGTAAGCTAAACAGATTGAGCTCTTTAAGTCTCTCACAGTATGGCATTTTTTCCACCCCGAAATCATTTTTGTAGCTCTTTTCTGCATTCTCTCCAACTATTCAATATCCTTTTTAAAATGTGGATACCAGAACTGTATGCAGTATTCAAGTATTGGCCCCATTAATGTCATATACAGAGGTAACATCACCTCCCTACGTCTACTCTCCTGTTTGACCTCCCTCTTTCCAGGAGATATCTGAAGAGCCATAATTTGGCTGAATGTGCTCAGGGCTATTGTGCAATAGTTGCAAGAACCCTCTGCCAGTTTTGTCCTCCAAAGTGCTCCTCCCTGAGAGCTAACGGGCGGGGTCTGTCTACCTGTCAACCCAGGGCTGGGCCCTTCAGAACCAAGCTTTTAAGATTACTCCTTCAAGATGGCCATTCCTCATAGGTGCAGTAGTGGCAGGTCTGCCCTGGACCAAAGCTGCTTGTTAAGGTGTCCTCCTTGCCTGCCATGGGGTTTATGCATCCCATCACAAGAACCTTTTCTCCTTGATTCCAGTGAAACTACTTGAGGAGCAAGATACTATTCTTATTGTGAAGAAGGATGGCAGAATGTTGCCTGAGGATTTGAGTTCCTTAAGAGTCTTGGATGGAAGCATTATAGAAATGCAATGAATATTAATAATTCAATACAAAATATATATTAAAATAATAGTGAGATTGCAAAGTGAAGCATCAGAATTCTGGGCATGATGAATTTAAAGTTGCATGCACAACATTGATTCAACACTCTTTTTCATACGCATTATGACTTAGTGTTATGACGTGGTCACGTTATTTTTTCAAATAATGCTATCACTATAATGGTTCCTGGACTAACTCCATCTCTGACTCCTCCTGCTCTCTTTGAGTGAATCAGGTCTCAGGCCTGGAAACAGCACCTCTCTCCTGGGAAGGAATCATGAAAATCTCCCAGTGGAGAATAAGAGAAATACCTGTTATATTTAATAAATAGTAGGCATACTTCAGTTGACTTCCATGATTTTTTTTGTCCTGCTTGGCAGCAGGCAGTTAAGAGACTGGAAGGGGGAAACAAAAAGAAACTAATGGCATAGATAAGGTACTGCTAGAGAGAATACCAAGAGTCCTTGAGGAAACAGTGGGGAAGCTATTCATTGGGAAATACCCCTGGCTTGACTCCAGCTGCTCTGGGAAGGTTTATCCTTTCCAGTCCTATACATAGTATCAAAGGGGATTCTCAAACCTTTAAAATGCTTGCCAGGAAGAAGGGGGGTTGGGTGTGCTGTCAGGGGCTATCCAGAGAGTTTGGGAGCACTGACAGGGATGCAAGGAGACACTGAAAGAGTGACAGAACCCAGGAGGGCAGTCTGCTTCTCCCAGCCCAGAGGTAGAAGTAACTGGCTGAAGAGACCTTACAAAAGTTGGCAAAGAAAGGTTACAGTACAGGTAAGACCAATGCGCACAGGTCTTTTTTTTTTGTTTTAACGATTTGCTCTGGGTGCCATGTGCCAAATACTTATTAGAACAAAAGCATCTCAAAGGAAAACAGATTTTAAAACAGCAAACAAGTCTTCATGAATGCCTGATTTTCTCTAAGGCTTACCATTCCTTGGAGTGGAAAGGCCCAACTTCTTCAGATTCCCTCCATGCAGTCTCTCCCTGTATCAGCCTATGTCCATTGACAGCTTCTGACAGTTGAAATGCTCCCCCCCACCCAACCATTTCTCCTGAAAAGGTCTTTTTAGTGGTTTAGTGTTCTCTAGATCTCCAGGCTGAGGTTGGCAAAATAAAGCATGTGACCTGTTGGAGATGGGGGTTCTTGGAGCTAACAGCTTGCCCCAATGTTCTTATCTGAGAAGCCATTGTGTTACTTTCTTGTTTATTCTTCTCACAGCCCTCTCTACTCGGCTACATCAATGTATTTATACGTAAGTCTTATAACCCTATGTACAATCACTTTGCCTTACTGATCAGGTCAGGCACACTGTTTATGAAATTATTACTTCTCAGTATTCTTAGATTAGTACAGAGCAGTTCCTCATCTGTCATAAGAACACTTCTAAAACACATTCATAGCACTATGTAGTAAAAGCTAGTGCTGCACACATCTGTGACTAACGACGGTCTCCCTGCAAAATTTCAAGTTCTTGTTTTCTACTAGTGAGGTGCTAGAGCTGTTTCTAAAAAGCTGCAAACTGTTTTTATGGGAAAATTTTATTTCCATCCACACACACACAAACGGCTGAACCAATATTTGTCAAACTTTTGAAAAAAATATTTTCTGCGGAGCTGAGAAAAATAAAACTGTCAAAGTTATAAGTAGCTAAAAGTAATCTGTTACAATATAAATTTGTGCAACCTTGACAAATTGCTATATGCTCTATCTAAAATTATTATTTGTACCCTAAGTGTAATAAAGTGCAGAGGCATGATGAGGCAATAGGATTCTTACATATTAACTCCTATTAGAAGTAGAGGAAATAAATCCTAAGGCCCATAGATTCTGAACACTGGCAGTGGTAAAAGTGGAAGAAGTATTAATGAGAGTTCTGCACAAAAATGTTTAGACAATACTTTTTTGGCACAAAATGTAGATTTGGTGACACACAAATATTTTTTTAATTTGTGTTGCTTGCACCAAATTGTTTTGGATGAAAACAGCCCTAAAAAGATTCCAAAAAAAGGATTTCATTGCTATGTTTTTTGTAAATGAAATGTTTAGGTTTTTTAGTTCATTTGTTTCAAAATTTTGTTTAATTTGATTAAAAACAAAACGTATCTTAAATGGTCAGAATTGAAACAAAATGTTTCATTTTGTTAAACAAAACATTGACCTCATATGGATTTTTTTAAACTTCCTGAGTTGCTGAACATTTTGAAAAATTTTGTTTGATCTGAAACAATTTGTAAATTTTTTTTTCAGACTTGTCAGTGAACCAAAAAATCCATTATTCATACAGCTTTAGTAATTACCAATCAATGGCTTTGTTTGAAAACGAGGAAGAAGAAAGGGATACTTTCAGTTACAGCAGTACTGGTGGTTGCCTACCTATTTTCTCTCAAAGCCTGTCCTGTGTATAAACAGCCACTGGGTTTGTATGATGTCTGGATAGACTGTAATGTGCTGGTACTGTGCATAAATTTAGGCGGGCTTCTTTCCCTGCCTTTGGCAAAGCTCCTGTTCCCAATTTTCCCCTTACATTTTGTGCCATTACAATTAATATGCTGCAGTAGTTGTGCTGCTTTCAGTGAACCAATTAATCATTACCACATTTGTTTGCATTTTGGATTACATGTGAAGAAATAGAAGAGATTTAGCAATAGCTAGTAACAACAAACAGCTTATCAAAGGATGGAGTTGCTCTCAAGCGAGGTTAAGACCAGAAGGGATCACTAGAACATTTAGTCTGATCTGCTTTATATCAGAGGCCATTACTTTTCACTCAGTTACCCTGATATTGAGCCCAATAACTTGTGTTCAGCAATGCGTATGTTCCACAAAGGCCATTCAGGCTTAATTTAAAGACATTGAGATGGAGAATCCACCACCTCCCTTGGTAATTTGTTCCCGTGGTTAATCACCCTCCCTGTTAGAAATTTGTATTTCATTTCAGTTTGAATGTTTGGCTTCAGCTTCCCACCATCAGTTCTTGTTATGTCGCGCTCTGCTACATGAAAGACCCTTTTCTTATATGGTATTTTCTCCTTGTGAAAGTCCTTTATACATTGTAATAATCACCTCTCCGACCTCGTCCACACTTGCTGCGGTATGTAGGTACCTTAGCTCCACCTGTCAATGAAAAGCTATCTGTGTACCCACTCACTACACTGTACAGAGACACGTCAATGAACGACTGTTAGGGGGGACAACAGGGATGGCGGCAGCCTGGAGCCTTCTTCCGTTTCCTTCCCGTTAGCCTTTTCGCGCTTATGGAGCCTTTCACAGTGGGAAGAGGCTCTGAGAGCTGGATACCACACCGCTAAAACCAGTACAGCTGTAAAAGGTTGCTTGGCCATGTAGAGAGCCATATAGGGTGTATACCCTAGGGTTCAGGTGTATAGGGTACTCTAGTCTTCTAGGGAGCACCTCAAGTTTTGGCAGTGGGGATGGGGCTAACCGTTTGGGAACAGCACATTTTTGTTCGGTATTTGGGAAGACACAGGAACATGGATTGTATTGTAAGAGAACGATGAAGTCATTTCCAATTCATTATTAATTGGAGATGATTAGACTTCATCTACTAGGGATAGACAATTTTGAGTCAGAAGGTCTGGATAACCTGTACCCAAGAGTCCTAAAAAGAGCTGGCCGAGGAGCTCTCTACCCTGCAGATGTTAGTTTTTAATAAGTCTTATAATACCAGGGAATTGATGAAGGTAACTGTAGATGTAATCCTTAGACTCTTGTAAGACATTTGGCTTACTACCTCATGACATTCTGGTTAAAGTTTAGCACTATACAGTATCAATAGAGTACATGTTAAATAGATTAAGAATTGGCTAACTGATAGATAAGAATGATAATCTTCCTGCTTTCCCCTCAAAACTTCTGCATCACAATTATGTTGTCAATAGTAAAATCTGCAGAATATTGAAAATGTGGGGGGCAGGATAAAATTGAATTTAACATTAATAAAAAACATGGGTTACTGTACTAATTGAACAAGAAAATTAATAATTTTATTTACAAAGAAGGTTTTAAATAAAAATGAAGTGGCTACAGAATTGCTAGCATGCTTCAGAATATAAATTCAGTTTGCCAAAGTCTGGTTATTTTTACTTTGGGATAGTGCCCATACTGTGGTAAGCTTCTGGTTCTCAGATTTTAAAAATCAAAAGATTTGGCCTCCCATATTCATAATTTAATCTAACAGATTCTTATCCTGCTAGTACACTGTAAACCAATCCATGCCCCACATATCACAGTCTGGGAACCATTCTGCTCGAGCATATTCCCCAACCTGAAAAGAAGGTGCCAGTCCCTACTCTTTAAAAGCTGCTATTTCTATACATCTGTCTTTACTACAGGAAAAACCAAAACAAAAGCACTTCCACAGCTTGCAGTTGTCAGCTAAATTTAATTGTATCCATACTCTGTGGCCACACAAAGGGCTGAGAGGAAATATAAGGCTACACACCCTGAACAGTATAGAAAGTGTTCGTGTTGCTGTGGTAGATGTGGCTCAGGACTGATGTCAGGTTGGGCCTAAATCACCATCACAAAATCTAGGTTTTATAACAACAAAACAGGCATTGTAATTCAGGCAGCCAGCCTGCCTTCTGGGCAAAGAGAGGGAAGATTTCAGACCATGCATTATGAGCTGGGCAGCCAGCGCTGGCCTCCAGCCAGGTTGTAAAGGAGACTGACATAGTCCATGTGGTCCTTGTTGTGAGATGTGAACTGTGAAGGGGGAGAGGACATTTGTTTAAATAGAATAAAAATAAAAAAATTGAAAGATTACAAAGTTAAAACCACAAGCGGCCTGTTAACCTTTTTTAATTTCTCTAATAAGAAAGAAATGCAGACGTTTGACTTCATGTCAGTGGCAAAGCTTCCGCTGAGCCAAAACTTGTAATTCCTTGTGTAAAGCTGCTATGTTTGATTGAAATAGAACTTGTGGGCTGAAGAAAGATGGAATTTGTTACTTTCCTCTTGTGAGTAACCTTTCCCCAAACTAAAGTCATCTCTAAAAATGGAAAGTGTCACCCAAGAGAAGAACACTTATGACTTGGTTCAAGGGGCTGCTTGAGACAGGTTCATTCTCCGCTGTTGTCTGCCACTTTTCTATTTGTTTTCTGTCTCCAACAGCTGGAGCCAATGTATAACTTTGGTACTTGCAGAGACACTAAAGGCTCTCAATATGGATAATTTGGCTAAGGAATCTAGTCACAGTTCTTTTCTGGCCCAGGTAACAGACCTCTCGCATGAAGTCTAAACTGGGCCAGTGTTAAATTCAGCCTTAAGCACAGAATGGTTCTTCAGACCAGAGATGACATTTCCCTTTTGGTACCTCCATGCCCTGTATAATGAGATGATATCCCTGCATGGTGGGACTATCTCTGCCTATCACTCTCAAGATAATTTTCTTTCTAGCTCTTCTTTTTTCCAACCAGGACCCTCAGGATGATCAAAAGTTAATGTTGCGTTTTCTGTACACCCTGTTATCTCCGTTTCAGCTGAAAGGAGATGTCAGTACCTGCTTTTAAAGTGCACAGCCCCTAGAAAGGCGAAATGGAGCATTAAAGGGTTAGTTTCAGGGACTCATTCATCCCATTTGATGAGATTTTATTTGCATGCCAAGCTATACAAGTGTGACAGTATTCAAGATACCCCCTCCTGGTATCTTTCACAGGTTGATGTGACCTGCCCAGCACAGAACTATTTGGGCTTTGATCCTCTGTGACTAGAAAATTTAAACCACCTTTTGAATGTGGTGTGCAGGGGTAATGTGTAGTACCTTCCCAAGGGAACTAACTATTCAGGAAGGCTGTGGGATTCAGGAGTCTCCCAGATAGCTTCTCCTTGCTTGTAGTTAAGGGTTTATTAGCATGGGAAATTCACTACTCAGTGAAACAACCAGAGAGAGGAGAACAACAACCATGTGGTCACTGGAGGCAGTGAACTGTCAGCTGTAGCAGCACAGGAGCCAGCAAACGGAGCTGAAAATGGGAGTTTGAGTGGGCCGTAGGGGCAGTGGGTGAGTTGTGTCTTTCTTTCGGGTTTTTTTTCCTTCCTGTGTGCAGGAACTGGTACTGAGATCAGCTGACCCTAATTAGGGGCCCTGTAAAGGCAGCCATTTAATCAAAACAGCAGAAAGCGGGAGTTTGAGTGGGAGCGTGTTCTGTTCTGATATTGTTGGGGGTTGTTTTGGTGGGGTTTTTTGTTTTTTGTCTCTCACTGACATTAACTAGGGGGAAGGCTATGACAGCTACAGAGGTGGCAGTGGTAATCACTCAAGCAGTGGAAGAGACAATGAGGATGACTGGATGTGGAAGCTACAGGATGTACATGATGATTTTGTTTGTATGAAGTGCTGCCTCATAGAGCCGATGGAAGAGAAGATTTGAGGGTTGGAGATGCAGGTGGAAACTCTGGTTGAGTTTAGAAGGGGGTTCAAGCAGATGATGGAGCAAAGGAATGAGGAGGCTGAAGGGAAAAACCCAGACCTGCAGATGGAAGCAGAACCAATGAACTCTGAGGGGAGATAGCAGGGTGAGGAAAGTGGCCAGTGGAAGCATGTGACTGCGAGAACCTGGCAGAAGAAAAGACGGGCTAGTGAGGGAGAAATAGAGCTCAGAAACAGGCTTGCGGAGTTGGAAAATTAAGAAGGGGCACAGCAGGTGGTTGCTGAAGGTGGGAAGTCAAGGAAGAAGAGAAGAGCAGCTAGTCCTATACAAAGAGTGGGCGAGCCAATGGAGATGTCACCAAATAAGAGCCCCAGGAGGATACAGAAGATTGCAAAGGAGAATAGTAGATGAGATGACTTGCAGCCAGAAGGAACAGGGGATAGGCTGGAGAATCGCTCCTTTACCTGTCTTACACATCATGGTGTATGTGATTGGGGGCTCCCTACTGAGAAGAACAGACAGGCCTGTAACCAGAGCTGATCCAGAGAAGACAAGGATGTGCTGTCTGCTAGGTGCTAAGATACAGGATATGGATCTCCGGCTGAAGAGATCCTAATAGGAGCAGGAAAGAATCCACTGACTGTCCTTCATGTGGATACAAATGATATAGCTAGATCTCATTGGAACGAATCAAGGAGACTGTGCCAGGCTGGGGAAGACACTTAAGGAAATCGAAGTGCAGGTGGTCAGTGGATTCTGTCTGTCTCTAGAAGAGGACAACAAAGGCGTGACAAGGTTCTGATGCTTAACAGGTAACAAAATGGAGGAACTAGAGCTACTGGCAGAGTAAGTGAAACCAGATGTTATAGGGATAACAGAAACATGGTGGAATAGAGGGCATGACCAGCGTACGAGTACTGAAGGGTATGTGCTGTTTCTGAAAGATCGATATAAAGCCAAAGTGGTGGATTAGCATTGTATATCAATGATGAGGTAGACTGTAAAGAAGTTAGAAGTGATGCAGTGATTATTAGAAATTAGAAGTAATTACAATTGTCTGTCTGGGTAAAAATCATATTGGGGAAGAAAACTACTAGAGTTTCCCCTGGGATAGTGGTTGGGCTGTGGATCTGATTTGGACATGGATAGAGACCTCTTTAAGGCTTTTAATGAAGTAAATACTACTGGGAACTGTGTGATTATGGGAGACTTCAACTTTCCAGATATAGACAGGAGGACAAGTGCTAGTAGTAATAATGGGGCCCAGATTTTCCTGGATCTGATAGATGACAGATTCCTTCACCAAATAGTTACTGAACCAACAAGAGGTGGTGCCATTGTAGATCTGGTATTTGTGAGTAGTCAGGACCTCATAGAAGAACTGATTGTAGGGGACAATCTTGGTTCGAGTGACCATGAGCTAATTCAGTTCAAACTAAATGGAAGGATAAACAAAAATAGATCTGTGACTAGGGTCTTTGACTTCAAAAGGGCTAACTTTAAAAAATTAAGGGTATTAACTGGGGAAGTGGATTGGACTGAAGAACTCATGGCTCTAAATGTGGACGAGCCTTGGAATTACTTAAAAGTCCAAGTTGCAGGAACTATCTAAAACCTGCATCCTAAGGAAGGGGAAAAAATTCATAGGCAAAAGTTGTAAACCCAAGCTGGATGACTAGGCATCTTAGACAGGTGATTAAGAGAAAGCAGAGGTAATTAAGAGAGAGCCTACAAAGAGTGGAAGATGGAGGGGATCAGCAAGAAAAGCTACCTCTTGGAAGTCAGAACATGTAGAGATAAAGTGAGAAAGGACAAAAGACAAATAGAGTTGGACCTTGAAAAGGGAATTAAAAGCAACAGTAAAAGGTTCTATAGCCATAGAAAGAAGGAAACCATAAACAGGAAGCAAAGAAAGAAGACATGGGGCCACTAAACACTGAGGATGGGGTGGAGGTTACGGATAATCTAGGCATGGCTAAATATCCAAACAAATACTTTGCCTCCGTTTTTAATGAGGCTAATGATGAGCTTGGGGATAGTGGTAGGGTGGCTAATGGGAATGAGAATATGGAAGTAGAAATTACCATATCTGAGGTAAAAGCCAACCTTAAACAATTTAATGGGACTAAATTGGAGGGGCTGGATAACCTCCATCCAAGAATATTAAAGGAACTAGAACATGAAATTGCAAGCCCATTAGCAAGGATTTTTAATGAATCTGTAAACTCAGGGGCTGTACCATATGACTGGAGAATTGCCAACATAGTTACTATTTTTAAGAAAGGGGGGAAAAAAGTGATCCAGGTAACTACAGGCCTCTTAGTTTGACCTCAGTAGTATGCAAGGTCTTGGAAAAAATTTTGAAAGAGAAAGTAGTTAAGGACATCAAGGCTAACGGTAATTGAGATAAAATACAACATGGCTTTACAAAAGTTAGATCGTGCCAGACCAACCTGATCTTCTTTTTTGAGAAGATAACAAATTTTTTAGGGAAAGAGAATGCAGTGGATCTAATTTACCTAGATTTCAGTAAGGCGTTTGATACAGTTCCACATGGGAAATTTTTAGTTAAATTAGAAAAGATGAAAAAACAATGAGTCCTTTAGCACTTTAAAGACTAACAAATTTCTGCAGGCATCAACATTTGTGGGCAACCCACTTCATCAGAGGCATGAAATAGAAATCAGATGGGGTACATATTATACATCCAAGGGTAAGAAACAACAATGGGGAGGGTAGGTGTTAGCAAAGTCCATTCAGTTAGAGTAAATGAGGCCTATTCACAACCATTGATTAGAAGGTGGGAATGTGTGAACAGTGACAATTACTTCTTGTAATGAGAGAACCATTCCAAGTCCCTATTCAGACCCAGTCTGATTGTGTCAAGTTCTACTCTAACTGAATGGACTTTGCTAACACTTACCCGCCCCATTGTTGTTTCTTACCTTTTATACCCCCTCTCTGATTTCTGTTTCATGCATCTGACAAAGTGGGTTGCAGGCCATGAAAGCTTATGCCTGCAGAAATTTGTTAAGTCTTTTTAAAGTGCTACAGGATTCTCTGTATACAGCATAAACAACACGGCTACCCCTCTGGAACTTTAGAATAGATGGGGATTAATATGAAAATTGAAAGGTAGATAAGGAACTGGTTAAAGAGGAAACTACATCAGGTCATGCTGGAAGGAGAACTGTCAGGCTGGAGGGAGGTTACTAGTGGAGTTCCTCAGGGATCGGTCTTGGGACCAATCTTATTTAACCTTTTTCTTACTGACCTCGGCCCAAAAAGTGGGAATGTGCTAATAAAGTTTGCGAATGACATAAAGTTGGGAGGTATTGGCAATACAGAGAAGGATCGGGATATTGTACAGGAAGATCTGGATGACTTTGTGAACTGGAGTAATAGAAATAGGATGAAATTTAATAGTGGAAAGTGCAAGGTCATGCATTTAGTGACTAATAAGAATTTCTGCCATAAGCTGGGCACGCATCAGTTGGAAGTGACAGAGGAGAAGGACCTGGGCCTGTTGCTTCACCACAGGATGACTGTGAGCTGCCAATGTGATGTGGCTCTGGAAAAAGCGAGTGTGGTCCTTGGATGCATCAGACGAGGTATTTCCAGTAGAGATAGGGAAGTGTTAGTACCATTATACGAGGTGCTGGTGAGACCTCATCTGAAATATTGTCAGCGGTTCTGGTCTCCCATGTCTAAGAAAGATGAATTCAAACTGGAACAGGTGCAGAGAAGGGCTACTAGGATGATCCACGGAATGGAAAACCTGCTTTATGAGAGCAGACTCAAAGAGCTTGGCTTGTTTAGCCTAACCAAAAGGAAGTTAAGGGGAGATAGGATTGCTCTCTATAAATACATCAGAGGGAAAAATACCAGGGAGGGAGAGGAATTATTTAGGTTCAGCACCAATATGGACACAAGAACTAATGGATATAAATTAGTCATCAGGAAGTTTCGATTTGAAATTAGACGCAGGTTTCTAACCATCAGAGGAGTGAAGTTCTGGACCAGCCTTCCAAGAGGAGCAGTGGGGGCAAAAAACTGAGCTGGCTTCAAAACTGAGCTTGATAAATTTATGGAAAGGATGGTGTGATGGGCCAGCCTCGCTGGGCAATTAACTGATCTTTACTGGTGCCAATGTCCTGTGAAGGGATGTTAGATGAGGTGGGTTCTGAATTACTACAAAGAATTCTTTCTTGGGTGTCTGGCTGGTGATTCTTGCCCACATGTTCAGGGTTTAACTGATCACCATATTTGGGGTCTGGAAGGAATTTCCCTCAGGGCAGATTGGCAAAGGCTCTGGGGGGGTGGGGTGTTGGGGTGTTTGGCTTTCCTCTGTAGCATGGGGTTGGCTCACTTTCTGGTGGATTCCCTGTACCTTAAAGTCTTTAAATCATGATTTGAGGACTTTAATAACTCAGCCATAGGTTAGGGGGTGAGGTTCTGTGGCCTGCGTTGTGCAGGTTGTCAGACTAGGTGGTCATATTGGTCCCTTCTGACCTTAGTCTATGAGTCTGACCTAGAGTCATCGTGGTAAACAAGAGGTGAAAGGGTCTTTATCATTACCAGTCTACTGAGCCAGCCTGTCCCTAGAATTTCTAAAAGCTTTTAAAGGACAAAACCCCTTAGCAGATCTATTTACATGATTCATTTAGCACAGATTCTCAGCCAACTTCCCAGAGGACAAAGAAAATAATTTTCACATACAAGTAAAGCAAATAGTCTGTCTTTGCTCATCCTACCAAGCATTATTGACCAGTGCTGACTAAGAGACTTTCCACAGTGTTGATGAAAAGGTTGTCAACTCACCCTGTGTGTGATGGGTCATTGCAGGGAGTATATATAATACCAGATTGCCAGGCTTTTAAGTAATCCTCACACGCTGTTCAACCTGATCCTCTAAGCCCAAACAAAAATGTTTCAAAACTGCAATCAGGCTTGTAAATACTTGCAAAGTTGCAGTCTGAATGGAGTGAAGACACTCAATGTTTTGTTAATTATTTCTGTAAATGTATCTAACAGATGTTTGTTCCTACTAGAGAGCTGAAATGTTCCACTGCAGTGCACTGCCTTTCCCACCGAAGAGGTAGTTAGGACTAGTTATATTTTTCTCATTAGTTCCCAACCCAATGTTTTACAGCTAACAGATGACATCCAGTGAAACATCTGAGGAATCATGAATTGTTATACTTCAGTGCTCTTGGAGACAAGTGTCCTTTTGTGGATTGTTGAACTCCCACTCTGCGATACGAAGGAACTTCACCACAGGGCAAAAGTGGCTTTCATCTCTTAGAAATTACAAGACCAAGTAGCACAACTTCATGCTCACTTAAATAAAGCAGTTTAGTAAGGTTTTAAGATAAAGCTTTAAGATAATTGTATAAACCGTGATAGAAAACAAACCCTCTGGTTCTTTACTTAATACAGATTTGGGAAAATGGAGTGGAGGAAAGGGAGGCCATCTAAATAAATAAATCCCAGAGTTATTTATAAGCTGCTTTTTTTTTTTCTTTTTGAACTAGGATGCAGGTATGTTGCAAGTTACTAGTCAGTTCAATGCTGGCAAGAAACATTGTATCAGGAAGACGTCCAGCTGAAACAAAAGTATTTTCATCCATTGCTGCAAGGAAAATGAATGTAAACATTAATGTGGCATTGCCTCTTGTGCACTCTAAACAAAATTAATCCAATCCGGATGATGAATCTAGATCTATAAATATATTTATTATAATATAACAAGAACTTAACAGTAAACATAAACTATATACAATGCCATTACAGATAACCCTGGTTGTTTTATATTAGTCACAGAAATAGCCAGTTTTGCTCCAGTGTGAGAAATGAAGAAATAAGCTAAACTGGAAATGTTGAATGTGTTAGGTCTTGGTGACTGCTAGTACCTCCTTTGGAGGTAGACACACACCAACACTAAAATTAGTCCTGCCCCAGGCAGTTAGAAACTTGTGCTCCAATCTTTAGGTTCACACTTGTACCCTGTTTGACATAAATGCTTTAAATGACATCTTATGTATATGTATAATTTTGTTGTGCTTATTTTTTCTCTAAAGAATAAATAATCAAAATAACTGCATAACAAACGTTGGAAGTTCACTATCAAATTGAGAGAGACGTGAGTCACCCTATAGCCTGACTGAGCACATTATTTTTAAATACCGCAAGATACAAATTTCATACTATTTTTTTCTTTTATAAACAATTATTAATAAAATAACTTTAAGGTGATTGGCTAACCATCTGCATCCCCCAAAGTTGTAACCAGTCCCCCGATATAAAAAGGCTAACATATTTGGTATCAAATTGAAATAGACATTGACTCTAGTGTCTTTCCTACACACATTCTATAAAGGAATCTCCCCACAGAATTACCACCACTCAGGGTTATTTCCATTTGTCAACTGTAAGAATCTTTCATCTCTCCCCCCATTATATCTCCCCACTCATCTCCCATTTGATCAGTCCATTTACAAATTTATAAAGAATTTTCACATCACAATGCTTCTCTGGATAGACAATGTTTTAATATATATATAAAAAAATATAACCCCTGTGCTGTGCATACGAGTTTACTTACAACTCCACACAGTAATCATTCTAAGTATTTTATACTGAGCTTCACCAAATGCATTTTGTATTATGGGATTTCAACTTGAATGTTTAAAATTGGTCAATGTTTTGATTCTAAAGGAATTGATGCCTCTTAGTAAGAGAAGTTTGCAGTAAGATTTCCATACCTTATAATCGGGAGATTTTTTTTTTAAAGCTGTCCTCTTAGGTGAAATTTAGAAACAAAAAGATAATGGCATATAGCCCAACATAAGGAATTTTGGTTATGTGATCCAAAAAATAAACCACAACAGGAGGCATATTCTTAAATAACTGACTGAAAATGTGGAAATCTCACGTCTGATTGGAATCATGTTGATAAAACAATATGAACATTTTAAAAAGGTTAGTTTAATCAAGAAAATGCCTCAAATTTAAAAATATTTCATTAGAGGTTTCAAGCACTGTCAAGTTTTGCTCATACGGTAGAAAACAGGGTAGAAACCACCCTCCACTCCCAATACACAAATGTTGCCATGTAGGGGGCAGAAATCCATACAACGCATGAAACTCTTTTCATTGTATTACTGGAACTCCATTACAGTCAGTTCATTCTCCATTCTCTTTCTCTCTCTCCTTTTTTAGCTCTGCTCTAGAGTACTGCAATATTTATATGATCTGATGGAAGACTGACTTCAACCTACGCCAGCTGTCACACAAGATATATCTCAGTCATTGGTATTGAAAAGCATGTATTTGTTGAAAACAAATGTAGGAATCAAAGTGGTAAGGACACTTTGACCTTCTTTCAAATAGCCTGATGTCTAATGTGTAATAATAAAACTAATCTGCAGAGTTATTTTAAGAATCAAACTTGCTCTCTAGAGTAAAATGCAGATTTGTCTCCTCCCCAGTTAAAAAATATGTGAAATTCTATTGCACCTGGGTTGACCAACAGCCTCCATCCGTAACAAGTGCCACTACAACATTTAGTGACACACTTGTATTGTTAAGTTACACTATCTTACATAGCACGGAGCTCTCTGCTCCTCGTTCACCAAAAGGTGAAGATGATTTTCTACATTCAATGTAGAGAATATTCAAAACTTTAGAGCAATATGTTCGTTGGTTGCTTTTGTGTTTGTTCTTCTAATTTTATTTATTTATTTATTTATTTTTGTTGTAGTAATAGTATTTTTGCTTTTGGCAGGCAAAACCAGTTCTCCATGTAACTCCTTGGTAGCATCAACCACTCTGAATGTACTTTTTAATCACTACACAGCCATGTCGAAATACAGGGCATGGCATATTGGGTAGAAGTGTCCACGTGTTTGTCTTAGGGTCATAGGCTTCCATATTTCCCAGCGCAGGTCCTTCACTGCTAACAATTCCACCGGTGGCATAAATTTTTCCATCAAGAACCACAGCACTGTGCACAAAAAGAAAATAAAAGTTTTACTTAATATCTGGTAAAACAATTCACACTTTCTGTAGTTTTTAGTGCCCTTTTGTAACACAAACTTAACTGGATAACTATTAAAAGAGTAAGAAGCCCGTAATCTTGCTAACCTTCCCCTTCCTGCTCCTCTTCTCCCCCCCCCCCTCCTTCTGGTAAGCTTTCCTCACTTCAAACAGGCAATCAACAAACAGCACAGCCCCGGTTGAAACTTACCAGGCCTAGATACACACCTATGCACCACGTACAAGTGTACTTAAAATGTAGCTGCTGTTCAGGAGTTCTTGGCTCCCAGTGCTGCGAATGCCTCTTTTCCACCCCCACCTTTGCCAAAGATGAAAGCCTTTAAGGAAAAAACAAGTGCCCCCAGCCAACAGGCTCAATGAAAACCCTCTCTTGACTCAGCCCCTTCAAGGGTTAGTTCTCTCTTTCTTTCATGGTGGAGGTTGGGTCATGTCCACATTTTCCCTGAGCCAAACCCTCTCGACCCCCGGACTCAGAAGCCCATCTTCCTGCCTGCATGCGGTTGCTGGTCTGGTGTGAGTGTTGTCTGGTAGAACGCATTACAGCATGCATACAAAGCCAATCGATGGCTATGGATACTGAACAGTGTCTGGTGGCAGGGGTGTGGGGTACCTTAGTTTATAAAAAGATTAGCATCTTTTAAAACAGTTGACAAATTTTTTAAACTATTGCAAATAAAGCAAACTGAACAACAAAGCAAGGGAGAGCCTCTGTGCCAATGACTCGGCTAACTGAACTTAACATGAAGTGGTACATTTACAGGTTTTCATCAGGCTCATTTTGAAGCAATAAGAAACATACCGAGCGGGCTGCAGCACAAGGAGGAAGAGTTAAAATCTAAGGGGGGAGGAGAATCCTAAAAGACACCAGCCTGAAAAACAATCCAAAATGCCTCTGAAAAAAGCATGAAAAGAACAAGAAGTGACTGATGTCTAATGGAGGAATCAGGCTCTGCGGATTAAAGACACACTTGTACTGCAAATAGTGATGAGGGGAAGGATTCAAACAAGTACGAGCTACTTACACAAGTATGTAGGAAACAAAGGCCATGTCAAATAACTTATCAGAAAAGAGGTAAATGGGGATACTTGAAACACTGAATTAGAGCACACTCAACAGGGCTGGATGCTCTACAGCCCAGGGTCTTAAGGGAATTTTCTAATAAATTTCCTGAGCTACTGGTAATTATTTTTTAAAAGTCTCAGAGAAATGAGGAGGTGCTAGAAGTTTTGAATAAAGCAAGCGTTGTACCAATATTAAAAAAAACCTCTTACTGAGAATGTTAATATCTATCCTGGATAGCCTTACAATTTGCCCTCAAACAAACTGGGTACAGAAAAATAAAAGACACCCAAACCCTTTTTCTCAAAATGATCACTGCATCTCTGACCTCACAGTCCTTGTCCTTAAAGGAACCTTGCACAACACCTTCAAACTATGAGCTTGGGAGCTTAAATTCGTAACACTGCTTAATATAAAAAAACCATGGATAGAGAAACTAGATTTATGGCTTGTTGCAACAATTTGTCCTAGAGTTGTTCACTGCCCTCTTCAATAGGTGCTTGTATTAAATCCTTATCTGTTCCACACTTGTATTTAGGTGTGACGCTACCTTTACCAGACCTGAAGTAGAGCTCTGCGGAAGCTTGAAAGTGTATCTCTTTCACCAACAGAAGTTGGTCCAATAAAAAAATACCTTACCCACCTAGTTTAATCTCTCAATAAATAAAATAAACAAAAAAGTGACTGAAACCTGCAAACAGACTTTATTTAGCCACATTCCTAACTCTCCCAGCCCCTCCCTCTGTTCGTTAGTTACACTGGCTTGTTACAGCTTGTCTTTAGGGTCTGCTCCTTACACACAGGTGTATCTTTATGTAAGGAATAACTCCACTGAAGTGCATAAATGTTTGAAGCATCAGTGTCTTGACTTGTAAGCGCTACAGGGGAAGGAAGCTTTCTTAATGGGTTTGCACAGAGCCTAACACAAGGAGGCCCCAAACTTGATTGGGGCTCTGATTGCTGCTGTAATACTGCTAATAATAAATAATGTCTCTTAGTGTCACTCTCCTAGGTGTTTAGACATACGGGGCTGTCATGCTACTATGTGCACAAATAACCTGCCCTTCCTAAAGAACATACGATACCAGCCATGAGCCCAAACATAGCACGCTACGTGAACTCCGCGCTGTACAATGGGTGACCTGTGCCAAACACAGATTTCAATCTCTGTCCTAGAAAAGCTTAGTTTCCAACGGCTCAAAGGCATATAACATAAAAATGGCCGTACCGCATCAAACCAATGGGCCACCTTGCCCATGTCCTGTCTCTCACAGGTGGCGTGTAGGGACAGCTGGTGTGTGAAGTTGTCTCCCAGAGATTTTGTCTATTAGTCATTTATGGACGTAGCCATTAATTTATCTGATTCTTTTTTGAACCCACTTATACTTTTAGCCTTAACAGCAACCCATGGCACCAGGTTCCAGTTTGCCTGTGCAATGTGTGAAACAGTACTTCCTTTTGTTTTAATTTCACCAGGTGCCCCCCGCCCCGAGGTCTCATGTTACAGAATAGGGTAACTTACATGTTCTTATTCTAGCGTACCAACATGAATTGGCACATGGTCACCCTGATACAGAATACTGACTGGGATAAGGTTACAAAAGGAATGCGAACACAGAGTGTTTTTGCAAAAAAAAAGAGTGGGCGTTTTACATATATTAGCTAGGCTGCTATTCCAGCTATGCGAAGGGACACAGAAGGTGTCAGGGTCAGAGATTAGACATAGTGGCAGTGAGATCTGTATTCTTCATCAAAGCCTTTGCTAGGGTAAGCTTACAAAAAAAAAATCTTACTTTAAAAAATTCATTCAAATTGGTTTGGATAGGAGCTGTCTCCGGAACTGCCACGGGAGGGGGGGGTTAAACAAATGGGTGGAAGAATCATAAATAAGGGGTAATTATGAGAGGCAATATTTGGAGCAGAAGGAGATGTTTTTGGTCTGGTTTTATTTAACATCATTAATGATCTGGAAGAAGCTGTAAGCAGCCCATTAAATTAAAGTTGCAAATTATTTGGAGGTGTTGCCACCAGGAATGAGGACAGACAAATAATAGGTACAAGGAGACCCTGAAAGGTCATCAGTATGAATAGAAAAAAATGGGATCCCACTGACAACATATAAGTAAATAACTCGGGGGAAAATACCAAGATAGCTTGCACACAACATTTCCAAAATCATCTACGGGCTCGATTTATGAAGGAGACATAGGCTAAGTGTTGCAACCTCTTACTTAAGGCTACACTCCCAAATTAGGTGCCCAGCTTCCCTAAAGAAGGTATGCGGAGCGTAAGGTGTGTAAGCATGGGATAGATGAAGCCAACAAGCTGAGTGGTGAACTGCCCAAGCTCGCTAATAGGAAACACCAATAAGAGGAGCAGCACGTTGTATATGGCTACACCTCTTATGTGTGTGCTAAAACCCAACCTCCCCCTCAGAGGGAGTTAGGCAGGCTCCTAAGGCCAGGGCTACAGGCAAATGTTAAGTTGACACTGCTATGTTGTGCAGGGGTGTGAAAAATCCACACCCCCTGAACGACATAGTTGAGCCAACCGAACGCCGATGTAGACAGTGCCAGGTCAATGGATGAATTCTTCTGTTTACCTAGCTACTGCCTCCTGGGAATGTGGATTAACTATGCCGATGAGAGGCCCTCGCCCCTCACTGTGGTGTCTCCATGGGAGCATTCCAGCGAAGCACTAGCTATGCTGCTGTAGTGTTTCAAGTGGAGACATGCTCTTAGTCTGGGCTGGATCGAGACACCTCTCCCTGCTTGGGGTTCACAGTTGCAGCTGCGCGCCTGGAGTCAAGTGACTAAACCAGACTGGCCCTGCCTCAAGACAAAACAAGGAGGTGTTGGTATTGCCTATGTTTCTGCCCGTTGGCACATGCAAAGCCACTGTCAGGCTTGCCATTGCTGCGCTGCTCAGTGCCGAACTCATCCCTAAGCCCCACTGCTCCCCTGCGTCATTCACCTCTGGGGCCTAAGTTGGTAGGTACGCTCAGTATACACATAACCTGCACGGGGGTGGGGGGGGTCACCCTCTGCCTGACTCTCCTAGTGGTCAGAGCACACCCCTGTGGAAGACCCAAGTTCAAATCCCCAGGCTGCCTGATTTGGAGCAGGGATGAGAACACGGGGCCTTTCACCACCCCGGTGATTGCCCCAGCCATTAGATGTAAGGCGGGGGCAGCACCGCCGTCTCCCGCTGGCTGGAGCAGGCTCCACACGCTAGGGAGGCATGAACTAGGTGTTGAGCTGCTTAGCAGTGTCAGGACTTAGGCAGTTTTGTGCATGGCCACCAGCGGAAACTGGGGAGCTGGGGACAACTTTACTCACAGAAACCTGGGTGCCTACAGGGACAGGTGGCAGCCGAGCAAGGGTCTGGTGCGTGCCAGTGGGGCCCAAAGAGTGGATTTAGGCACGTTAGGCAGCTGTGCAGCCACGTTTCCTTGTCACTCTAGCCCCAGGTGCAGTCTAAACACTTCAAGGCAGGTGAAAGGGACGTGGTCTGTGTGGCACTCCCGCTCCGTAAGAGCAGCACGATTGAGCCGCCCCTCCTCGCCCCTCCCCTCAGCTGTAAAAACAACCCGCCGGGCTTGATGCGCACAGACAGGAATAATGGCAGTACTTCGAATGCAAGCTCCCTGCGTGGTGCCATTAACACTACGTGATTACATGCTGTCAGGCCCTGAAGAGAAAGACAGCTGCAAGCCCCGGGCTCTTGCTGGTGCGGCTACAAGCCCCATGCCTGCTTCTGAGGGCAGCAGCCGTAGGGTACAGCCCAGGTCAAGGAACAGCTGAGCTTGGTGGAATCACTGAAATGCCCAAGGGCTGAGGGTAATTTTATTCGTAACTGAGGTATCTTTTCCTTCTGCCGTTGAAATACTTTCCACGACATGTGCTTGGACATTGATTAGCAGAAGGGCTGTGGCTAGCCGTGCTCTAGGCTGGTTCCAATAGCTCCGTGGTGTTCGTGAGCCGAGTGCCTTAGTTCCTTTTGTTTCAAAGTGCCCATAAGAATATATCAGATGCTGGGTCAGGCCAATGGGCCAAAGGGGCAGTCTACACTGCAATCATGTCAGCGCTCCATGTCAGCTGTTGCAGGCTCGCTGGGCTCGGGCTATGGGCCTGGACAACTGCAATGTCGATGGCTGGGCTGGAGCCTGACTGTCTACACCACAATTTACAGCCACATAGCGTAAGCTCCAATAGCCCACGTCAGCTGACACGGCCCAGCCGCAGATGTGTAACTGCAGTGTAGACAGACCTCGTTTTGCAAGTGATTCTCAGCTGTGAACACACTTTGGCATTAGGCACCTAAGATGTTTTTGCCAGAAGCCAGGGGCCATTCCCTCATAACTTTTCCCCCTGGGTTTAAGATACTCACCTGGTTTGTGGGAGCCCGCCTCCCCCGTTCAAGACTCCCCACACCTGATGGTTTGAACAGCCATCTGCCATTTCACAGGTGAGTGCTCTATGTATTGAGTTCTGGGACCTTCTGATCCAGGGCTCCCTCAGTCTCTCCTGCTGAAGCTGAGCCATTATGGCTAAATAATAAAAAAGACATTGGAGCCGAGAGACTGGCTCCTGGGGCTCTCAAATACATCTTGGATGAGTGCTCTATCATCCACTCCAGCCTCATTCTCACTCTGTCTCTGGCCCTGCGCCTCAGTAGTTATCCACCATGGAACAGCTTCAACAGGAGCAACTGAGGGAGCCCGATCAGAGCATCCCATACAAGAACGTGTTAGGGCACACACCCAAGATGTGACAGGCCCCTGTTCAAATTACTTCTCAGGCAGAGGGGGAACCTCAACCAGGGTGTCTCCCAGATCCCAGGTGAGGACCCACATCACTACGCTAGAAGACGGGAGGAAGATTTTTCCCCACAGCTCTTTTGTTAGGCAACCTCTGAACACACCTACTGGATTAGGTCCTGCACATGACTTGGGCAGCTAAATGCCTGTCTTCCCTTGGCTTGTGAATCGCTCTGGGGCTTAGGTGGCAGGTAGGCATCTGGACGCCTAGAGGGAGGCAGCAATGTGCACGCCCAGAGGCAGAAACTGAGGTGCCCAGGGAACTTTTAGCTGCAAAAACTTAGGTACCAAGTGAGTTTAGGCACCTACAGAGTTTGGCAGTTTTGTGAAATCAAAGGAGAGCCTCAAACTGGGCCTTAGGTACCTAAGTACTTTTGTAACTCTAGGCCTGAGCCTTTCTTTTACTCTTTATTCACCCAGAGACCAACAGCAATACTTATCTACTTTTGTGAAGTGCACTAAGCACCTCTGATGAAAAGCGCTATGTGAGAGTGACGCATTAGGACTCCATCACACACCTTAAACACGGCTGTGAACTTGCGTGCACTGCCTGGGCCGTCTTTGGTTTTTGACCTACTGCTTCTCTGAACAATTGTCTGATTCCTCATACAATAATGCTCATCTATTTGACATCACAGACGCATGTTACAGCCAATGACAGTTAAGAAAATATAGGAAGTATATAATGTTTAGAGCAGGAAACGAATATCTTAGCCAAGTGCAGCTTCAGAGGGTGGGAACCTCAGCTCTGATTCAAGACAGTACTTAACCGTGTGCTTAAGTCTTTCTCTGTTTAGAAAAGCAGGTAAGCGCATGGTGGGCGCCTTCTATAATCAGGGCCCTAGTTAGGCAGAACATCAATTACGTAAATTGGAATTTGGCTACGACATTGGGTTTAACATCCACAGTCTCACAAACAGGTCTAGGAGCCTTTCCCATCTCATCAGAAAGAGAGCAGCTCCCGTTCCCTATAGTTCAGTAGTAGCTCAGGGGGAAGAATGCCACCTCCCAAATCATCAACATCACTTTCTGCACCAGCTAGGCCTGGTGTTCCTTAGAGATCTCCCGTTCACGAACTCATTTAGCCCAATCTTCCTTAGCTTGTGAGGAGTACCCAGGGCAGCAGAATGAGCTGGCCAGGCTACAGGCTGCTATAAAGTGTGAGACTTTTAAAATTCTCTATACGCACTGGCCATAAACATTAATTCTTGGCTGGACAGTCACAAAATTCAGAAAAAAAAAATCTCTAGCTGTTTTTGAGGTTAATTTAGCCATTTAAAAATGTCTTTTTATAGTTTGTCCTTGTGCATCATATTCTGGTTAACTGAACATTTCAAAACTGTTTTGAGTACGTGGAGATACTGCAAATGGGCGCAGATCCACACACACTAATTTAATTGGAACAGCTCCAAAAAGACCATTAATAACTATCAAGTAAATATACATAGAATTTCTATTAAAAAAAGCCTTCCTCTTCCGAGTGTTTACCAGAAAGAAATTAATCCACAAACAACTTAGGTTTCAGGAAAGTCTGACTAAAAAGCAAGAGTGACAGAAGGAAGCTCACAAACTGGGCTAATACTTGCACAGAATACCTCCAAGGAACAGCCCACATGGAGGTTAGAGTTTAATGGATGCTAATCTCCACAAGGGTCTCTCTCTAAATTTGGTAGTTGTGATGATAACCTCTGCCCATGTTTGCAGAATGTTTTGAAGCCAAGATGCTATGTTTTAGACAGCTCAAGATTCAATGCCCAAGTTTTCCATAGACTTTGTTAGATATCCCCGTGCGGCTGCAGATGTTCTTTCAAATTAGATAGAAAATCAAGGTCCAGACCACCAGCGGTCATTAAAGATGTGCTGGCAGTTTTTACAGGCGCATTATTAGTGCTTGCAGCCTTGGCCAAATTCTAATTATATTCCACCTAACTATATTTCCCCAGTGTTTTCAGTTGGATAGTGTTCCTGTAGCGTTGGTAGTGTAGTGTAGTGGATAGTGTTGTGCAGCGTTGCTGTATGCTGCTGAACAACTGCAACAGTCCAGCCCAGAGATGGCTGCATTTTAGTAGTAGCCAAAGTGGTCTCTGTGTATTATTTGTATATCAGTCAGGCTTTAATGCTCAGTGAGATCCTTTAGGACATAAACTGCTATATAAATGAAAGATCATTATTATTAGTCGGTTGCTGTGATTTTAATCAGCTGTACCTTGTCCCAAGTCCCAACCACACATTTCCTTCCAGTTCTCCTAGAAGACCTAGGCTTTCCCTCGCTCTATCACATTTCTCCCAGCTGTAAAAGAGCTGACCTTGCACGCTGAAAGGCCAGCTTTTAAATTTGTGGGCTTGAGAAGCTGGCAACCATTAAGAGACCATACTCCATAATCACATCCACCAGGGAATTTCTCTCCAAACAAGCTGTGCCCTAACCCATTTCAGCGCTTGAAGTTTATCCTAACTTTGTAACAAGAAAATGAATAGGCTGGGGATCCACAGCCAGTGCCACATGTTAGCAGGCCTACTAGTTAAGCAGTGAAATTATGCTTCACTGTCAAAGAACCAGAATTTATTTAAAAGGTGAAAAAAAAAACCCCAAAACAGCCCCGCAACATCTTTGGTGTGCTGCTCAGCCTCAATCGAAGTTTTATGAAGGGTTTCCCTTCGGCAGAGCTGCATAACAAATCTTACTGGCTAACAGTTGGAGGAGGAGGATGAAACTGCTTTTCTGTGCCTGTTGGGAATTGCTGGTACTAAATTAGCTTCTCTGGAATCATTGCTGGCACCATCGTGCTGCTGCTGTTAGCCTGTGGAGAATCTCTGTAACACAGCTCTATTTGCATGCTGCCTGAATTCTAAGTAAGCAGGAAGATGGCATTTTTAATCAGACACAGAAACACATTCTGCATTCTTTTTGCTTGGAGAAAAACAGACCCTTGAAGGGCGAGCTGGAAAGGAGGGATATCTTTCTGCAAAGAAAGGTCGACTGAGCTATACGGCGTGGGGGGGACGGTGCTTTTCTCCCACTTTTTTGCAGCTTGGAGGGAGGTGGCCATCAGGACAGTGCAAAGCGTGATAATCACAACTCCCAGCCTTGTCTGCCGCGGTCATCTGTGACTGCAGCAGAGCATGTGGTTGGGGCCTCCAAAGAGCTGGCAGTACAGATATAGGCTGAAAATGAGACATGATCATGTGGCCAAACAGGACACATTTCCATGTTGTTTGGGAAGCTCTAAATCAGGGGTCGGCAACCCGTGGCTCCGGAGGCGCATGCGGCTCTTCAGCCGCGGTAGGTTGCCGACCCCTGCTCTAAATATTCAGCTCACCCTAAAAATACAGTCGGAGACTTTCAATAGGCACAAGGGCCGCCTAACACCCATTGACTTTCAAAACTCGGTACATAACTGCCCTTTGTGCCTTTCCTAACTTGCCTCAGGGCTTAAATCCAGGTCCTACTTAAAGGCATGTTTACACCACAATCTTAAATTGACCCACTTTCAGTTGATTTACAGCCACCACAGCAATTACTGCCACTGCTGATGCCCACACCACCCTTCTTCTGTCAGTGGTGTGCGTCCTCACCCAGAGCACTTCAACCGACTGCAGAGGGGCAGTGTGGGGGGTTGAGAGCCAGGGCTCTGAGCTCTGTGCAGCTCCTTGCTAGGAGCCTACCTGCCCCCTGGGCTGCTTTCCTCCCTGCTCCCAGCTGGAAGAGGTGGGGGAAGCTGCCCAGGGTTTCTCGCCTCCGGCAGGGAGATCTGAACTTGGGAGTCCGTTTGGCTGCCATGCTCCCACAGGGAGCCAGGACCCTAGGGGGCAGCAGGGCTTCCAGCCAGAACTGGGGTGCCCAGGTGGCAGTCCAAGCTGGGAAGAGTGACTCAGCTGGAGAGGTGGGAGCCATGAAATTGACATGACAGCCAACAGCCTATACAGACACTGTGTTGCCCTAATTACACTAACATAAGCCCTATGCCTCTCATGGAGGTGGAGTTACTATGTCGGTGTGGTAGGGCACTTACATCGGTGGGTAGTGTAGGCTGTAGTGTAGACACTGACATAGTTAAGTGGATGTAAGGTGCCTTAGTCAACCTAACTCCGTAGTGTAAACCAAGCTTAAGTCAACACCAAAATTCTCAAAGGCATCTGAAATTGACACTTCTTTTGCTCAAGATTTGGAGACTTGAACAATTTATTTTAAATTTTCATTAAAAAAGAGATTTTAATTGACCTTTACATTTTTCTCACACACCCTGCACATAGGAGAAGTCCCCCATGTCCCCGCAATCACACTATCTAGTTATTAACGTGACGACAATCATCTGGTTAAAATATAAAAGTGATGTGCACAAATTTTTCCCAACAAACAAGGCTTTGCATGAACTTCACTGAGGGAAGATCATTAACATGTGCTTAATTTTTGTGTTGTTAAATAACATCTACATTTTTATTTATTTTAATCCTAGATAATGAGGCAACTTATATAAACTGCATCATACCCTTTATTTCTGGTTTACAATCTTTAAAGAAAAATATCATTAACTACTGTCTGAACACAGTGGGGTTCTCCTCAATTCAATTTCACTCTTGTTAATACAGAGGAACAATGAAAATCTGTAATTAGCACAGAAGCAGCAGGAACACTGTGGCATTGGCTGGAAGTTGGTTTGTGATTTTTTTAATCTGTTTGCTGCAGGCCAAGATTAAGCTCACGAGTCAAAAGAGGGCACTCTTTAAAATACAAAAAATACGGAACTGACATTTGAAATCACTCTGTTTTTATTGTGTTTTCTGTCCTTATTTTGTCACCAAAAACAAAATACAAGAGGAGTTTTTAGAAATGTAAACATTTAGGCATGTGTTAGTGATGTTGCAATGTGGCTCCATGGTTAAGGAGCTGTCGTGGTGACCAGGAGAGGCAGCTTCCATTGCTAGCTCTGCTACTGATTTTTTGCGTGACCTCAGGCAAGTTGCTTCATCTCTTTGTGCCTGTCTTCCCTTCCACTTTTTGTCTGTTATTTAAACTGCAGGCTGTTCAAAGACCAGACTGTCTCTTACTGTGTGTTTGTACAGTGCCAGACACAATGGGGCCCTGATCTCAACTGCAGGCTGTAGGTACCACTGTCATATAAATAAGAAATAACACTAATCACTAAATGATTATTAAATGCATCGTTCCTGCATACCCAAATGGGACAAATGGACCTACAGTGTTATCCCCTGTGCCTGGCAATGTATGCGATTTTAAAGTGCCAACTGTACAAACTGCAGTGAGAACTATCCATGAGCACTGTTAATGCCCCGTGCCAGGACTGCATTTAAATATGGGGCAAAGCCATAGGATTATCAACATTTTTCTCTCTCTCGTATCTAATGCAATATTTTAAAAATGACTGTAGTCCTCTGCCAATATACATAATAATCACAACGCTTTATTTTTGCCATCCAGCTTTTAACATTTATTATAATGTGTGTGTGTGTGTGTGTGTGTGAGTGGTCAGACTCACAAAAATGAGCAGGAATATGTGACAAGGTGTATAAGTAAATAATGGTATTCAATAACAATACTTAGTCACTTATAGGGCACTTTTCTTTCAAGGGTGTTTAAGTACTTAACAAATATCATTTACATCTTACAGTAAGCCCATATGAAGTGGATATTATCGTTCTCATTTTACAGATATGTAAACTGAGGCACAGAACATTTGGATGGCTTGCCCTGAGGGCATGCAGCCTGACAGTTGCAGCGCAGGGATTAGAACCCAAGAGTCCTGCCTCTCCAAATCTCCCCATGCAAATATGGCACTCAAATACTAAGGGACAAATGTTCAATGTTTGATGCACAAGGGCTTTAAACAGAGGCTCCTATCGGAAAATATTATATCCCTAAATATGTATAATGAAGATGAGTAAAAACATTGTATACATCTCCCTTCCCCCTGCCACTCTCTCTATTATTATGTAGTAGTTGTTTTTTTCCCAGTAGAAAATACTGAGGCACTGGTAATTCAATCTTAATGTTTTTTCTCACCTGCAGAACTGCCTGGAGTGGTTCATGTTGGGACCTGCTTTAATATTGCCTTTCTCTGGGTCATAGATGGTGGTTGCTCTTGCATAAGCTCCTCCAAGTATAAAGATGAAGCCATTGAGAGTGACTGCAGGAGCATATTTGTTATCTGTCAATGGAAAGCAACACTGAGATCAGTTTCTAGGCTCAGGTTTGGAGTCTGTTTTGTTTATACATTCCCTTTATTTATAGATAAGTCACATTCCTCTAAACCTCCAAGGCTAGGGAAAAAAGAATTAGGACATCTTTTTCGTTTTTATTCTTTTCTCCTAAAAGGCGCTTTTAAAGTTCATCATCGGTCCTTCATTCTGCAGTACACCCCCCTTCTAAACTGGTACAGTTACAATTCTCCCCTCTGAACCTAAATGGAAACACAGTGAAAGAGCTCAGTTCTTGTATCTTAAATTAATGTGTCAAGTTATCGCAGAGTTTTGAATTGCTTCAAATCTTAACTCACATACTTTCATTTCTGAGCAGTGGTTCAGTACAGAAGAATTCTAGTGCAAAGAATCCCACTTCTTAATAATATTCAAAAATAGATTATCCCGTGTATTCCGTTTTTGCTAGTGGGTGGGTCCTCACACATCCAAACATATTTTCTGGGGCCCAACATTTCTCCTTTTCTCTTTCCTGCAAACATACCTAGAGCATGATCTATATAGCTGCCACTAACTGCAACTGGAGTTTTGAGTGCACAGCATTTCTGACACGTTAGGCCCCTAACGTCCTAAACCGAATTCTATTAACATGTCCAGGGCCTGCTTGAATACTGACGAGTTAACCGCAGAGTTATCAGAAGATACCTGGTAAAGTTAACGATAGCATTATTTCAATAAATAATATGTGAAATTTAGCTAGCAAACTTTGTTCCACATATCCCTATTATAATGTATTGTATTGTATTAAATTGGGAAACTTTAGCCATGCTGGTTGATATTTCCCATGGCTGGTGTTTGACTCAGGCTGAAGCAGTTTCCAAGAACGAGATTGTTGTTCTGCACATATTCAATCTTGTGTTGAGAAGTTCGAGTAGCTCCACGTTTTGGAGAAGGGCCTTGAAATTTGGCAGGGCAGTGGTTGTCTTTGTGTCAGGGAAAGCCCGTTTGTTGTTCCAGTGAAAAGGTGCGCCAAATCTGGCCAAGTTATAAACTTCTGAAAAATACCAATGTGTGCATGCTCAGTAGAGGCATGTTAGAATTTTGCAGCTAAAGTCGCTGAAGCTTCATTCTGCACTAGGGAGACCAGAGGGCCCAATTTACAGGGCCAGTCCCGCTATTCAGGGCTTTGGCTTATCTAGGCATCTATTACCCCCAACCCCAGCCTGGTTTTTCACACTTGCTCTCTGGTCACCCTATTCTGCACTGATCATGCTGTATGCAGTTCCTCATGGCTCCTTGTGTGTTCAGGCTGCATCACACAGGCTATCCCCCAAAGGTGAGTGAGCATACGCCAAGCCCAGGTCAGCAGGGGATAAGCAGGACTTACCCCACATTTGCTTATCCGGGCTGCCAGGGGTGGCTGTGCTGCTAGGTACCAGAGGGAGACTGTCTCTCCTCAGCTGTCAGTGACTTACTTCCCTATAGGCTTCCAGACAGCCTGGAGGAGGAATCAGCCTGACTGAAATGCAGAGGGGTGAGGGTGAAGAGACACTGGGCGGGGGACAGGAACTTGGATCGGTCAGGGTAGAAGCAGGAGCTAGGGATAGAGGACAAGGAGAGGAGCAGAGGGGGGCAGAAAACAAGGGGAATAGGGACAGGATGGCCGAGGACATGAGCAGAGGAAGGAGGAACGTGGGCAGGAGTGTGGGCGGCAGGTAAAATAGGCCAGGGGAGACTTAGCTGGCGGATGCCTGGGCCATGGTGGCCCCACCTCTTCCCATCCCTCATGGGGGGTGGGGAATGGAGGCTGGGTGGAGGCGGGGGAGGGGGCGGCGGCTGCGGCAGGGTTTAGGGCTCCTCTGGCCAGTCAGGGCTCAGGGATCCTCTGGACTGCTCTGGGTGCTGGCAAGCCGGCTGTATCCGCAGCTTGGGCACCAGCCATGGCTGAGCCAGGGCTGGGGGACCAGGGCTCAGAGCCAAGCACCAGCTGGGGCTGTGTGAGGGTTCGGGGCTGGGCGTCGGCCAGGGTTTGGGGCTGCACCAGCGGGCTGGCCAGTGGAAATGGGGGTGGAGTCTTGGGCAGAAAGGGCAGAGCAGGGGCTAGCCTCCAGCCTCCAGGGAGCTGGAGTAAGGGGCATGAGTTGGGTGGGGGGAGACGCAGAAGGGGACAGGGAGAGGCTGGGGACAGGGCTGAAGGATCTCTAACCACTAGACTGCATGTTCCTACAGAACCTGCAATTGAACCAAGGAGGCCTGAGTCTTAGCATTGCTTTGTGGTCAGCAAACAGCTGTGAAACCCAATAGCAAAGTATGTGTCTCCATCCCTCTCTAGTGGCAGGGCCACGTAATGGACAACAACCTTATACTGCACCAGCTACTGAGGTAACTCAGGTGGTAGGGAGTGTGCCATGGATTTAGAGATCTCAGCAAAGCCTGGGGAGTCACAAGGGTTCCAAGTGATGGGATGTTTTTTTCTGATCATTTTTAAAAACACATAAAAAACCACCCCCCGAAACTACGTTAAAAGAACATTATTAAGGTTGAAGCACTCAAAAGTTATGAAATGCCAGAATTAAGTTGCCTGTTAAACATTAAGTCACTCCTCTTTTGTGTATCCCTTGTGATAGTACATGAGTATGTGTTTAAAGTCTGTATCTTAAGGCATATGCACAGGGGACAAAATTAAGGAAACTTTAGTTCAAGTATTTCCGAATTTTTTAGTAGCTGTATTTTAAGTGGACTTATTTATTTCAGTGTGAGTTGTACGGCTGCTTACGTTAAGCACATGCTTTTGCAGCTATTCTGACCAGGGCGTAAGTTCGTCTCCTTGCAAATATTACACGGAAAGTAAACAGCTGGGGTGTGACGCATGCTATTGTTCAAGCTTTAGCAAGAAAGACTCCTTCAGAAAATCGGGCTGTAGCATATGCCCAAACTTTTAGTTTCAGCCTCCAGGGGTCATTGCATGTCAGCTCTCTGTCTGCTGTTAGTAAAGTATCCCAATTGTAGAGGGCATTAACACGGGTAAACAAGTTACTGGAAAAGACAGGCGTCTGTTGCTAGCCAAGGATCTCTCTGCATACATCAAAAAACACAAATGTACCCTCAGGAAAATGTCATCGATCTTTGTGATTTAAAAAAATAATAATAGTGCAATGGAAAGCTGGGAAGAAACGAATTCACTCAGAAGACAGAACAAGCGTCTTCTCAGAGATCTAGTGAGCGAGAGAGAGATTTGGGGGTGGGAACTCTCCATATTTAATCATCGTATTTTCCCGGTTTCTCTTTGGCTAGCATTTTTCTGCAAGAGGATGCATAGAGCCCGCAAAAGAGAGCTGAGAATTTAACTCCCAAATCTCACAGGAAAGTTATTCTGGGCTTCCTCAAGGCAGAAGTGAAAACTTCTCAGGAGGCTGAATCAGTGCCTTCATATTCCTATTTTTCAGCAAAGAAGAGGAACCCCCTGGTTATTTAAACAGTGACATCTTACCCTTCTTAAATAAGCAGAGAGGCTGGTTCTCATTCCGTTGTGGCATCAATCAACTTTTGATTTGTGTCACTATTTTCAATATTTCACTTATTCATTGTCTTTTATTGTGTTCAACTTTGGCCACAATTTCTACGTAAGGACAAAGTAAATATAAGAGGGAGAGATTTTGCCCACTGGTTTCAGGAAAGGAGAAGTTCATAGCAAGCAAACTTTCGATCCCTCGTGAGGACTTTATATTACAAAAATGTAAGGGAACTCCACAGAGATGGGGATCAGACAAGATATAAACCAACATACTTTCTATTACTATGGATGCAGTGAACTCCCACAGGTGCCACTGATTTATCTCCAAGCTTGTAATTTTCCCATAGACATCAGGGTTTGATAACTCAGTGTGGTCTTCCAGTTTCCTTCAGTTGGATGGCCAATATATCCTTAGTGCTCACATCACTTGGGTGGTACCAATTCCCCCTCCCTTCTCTATTTTCTTCTCAAGCAAGGATAACCTTATTCAAACACTCTCCAAGCCCCAATTTCCCCCCTTGAACATCACTTGCTAGCAGGTTAGTGATGACACCAGAGTATGTCTGGAGATACTAACCATCCAAAACCACATTTTGACTGGGCCTTTTTGATGATGATGTCAGCTGTGGCCATGAGTTCCCATAAACGGACAGCTTGGACCACATTACTGATGAACAAAACCAAAGCACTCTTTCTATTAAACGGCTAATGGGGATAAGTAAATGGGGAAGGACAAAGAAAAAGGAGGAAGAGGCTGAGAGGAAAGACCTGTCTGTCCCACAAAGAACCCTTTCAGCAGTAATTTGAGGATCTCTGGACATTTGAATCCACTTCCCGTAATAAAATCTAAATTAGGAGCAGTCCATATTCTATGGATAGTTTTTGCAACAGAGAGTTCAGATTTAAATGCAAAGAAAAGGTAAGAAAAAAAATATTAAAAATGGTAGGAAGAAAAGTCTCCTGCACTATTATTTCCCTCTGTCATTTTGCTAAAAAGTATTTTTCAAAGCAGAATACACTGAATAACTCCATTCTCTGCAGTTGTTGCTCCTTAAATAAAAGGGGGGAATTTAAACTCAGTGAGTAATATTCTTTTGGCAATAAGCCATTCCAGGATGTGGTTTGTCATAGGCACTCACCGGGCAGGTGCCCTTCTTGGGTGGCTGGAAATCTAGCCTACCTGAGGTATATACCACTAACCCCATAATAACAATATGCTCCTTCTGTTGTGGCTACAGTATCATATTTATAAACTATATATTCAATAACACAGACTTCTAAAATGTCCTGCTGCACTCTCAGCAACTGCTGAAAGATCTTACATTGAATTCTAATCCAGTGCTTGGTTATAGCCTGAAATGATATTAAAGTGAATGGCAGAAATGGTTCATATTGTAAACATCTTATTGAAATCACACCAGCCAAAATATTTTTTCAGAAAAATGCTGTCATGCCACTAGTATGACTGTATCCAGATATTATTCCTACTGAATAACCCACTGAATTCCTTATGAGGTGAATATATGTATGCTTATGAAACAGCCTGGAAAACGAGTTAATGGAAACCAAATCTGCTTTTAAAACTGAGTGTCTCCACCTCTCTCTGAATATCTAAGGCAGACAAACTCATAACTTGTGTAGCAAATCAACAAATAGTAATTGGATAAGATGACAGCCCTCAGCAGCCGAGAGACTGCAGTCTGATTCTTAACATAGCTAGTGAGATCTGAACTGCAAATATCGTAATTAGCAGACAGTTCTCCGATTTCAGACATTTGGCAAGGAGCTGCTGCAGCTCCTTGAAGCCAATGCCCTCGTGGGAACAGGAGGGAAGGAGAAAATGGGAATGAGCTGACCAAGCAGATGAATGGACAGAGCACCAGGGCTCCAGTGGTGACAGTGCAGAAAATCTAAAGAGAAGGGGTGAGCAATGCTAGGGACTAACCCAAGGGGGGAAGAGACACACAGTCCATGCTCATCTCAACCGAATAGCTAACTGGCACTTGCGCCTTCTCTGTATAATCTATGGTTGCTGCTTACTATATAGTAGGTCACGATGTTTGCAATTTCAAAGGAGAGGTAATGCATCAAAAGCATTTGAATCCTTATCAAAAGGCCCCAAAGCCTTTTGCCTTCAGTCACAACAGTACGTTTTTTTCTGGATGCAGGAAATTACTCTTGAATTTATCAAAAACAAGAAGCCCTACCTGTAATAGTTTGTTCAGTTCTGGATACCACATTAACTAAGAAGATACTGATGAGCTGGAGGGAGTTAGAGGACAGCAACAAAACAGATCATGAGGCTGGAGGGATTGATTTGTGAAGAAAGACCAGAAGAGTTGAAATGTTACCAGCTTTGGTATGCAGAGACCCTAAAAAATATTGGAAGTATAAACACCAAGGAAGGAGAGGAGTTATTTAGAGTGGTACATGTGGGTTGAAATGAGGAAAAGGAAAATTTAGGTTTAACACTGAGAAAAAATTCTGTGATCTAGTTGGGCATAGCGTAGTTTTCCAAGGAACATGATGGAAGACCCATTGAAAACTAAACTGGACAAAGCACTAGAATTATGCTGTCTGGAACAGTCCGGTCCTGGAAGAAGGATGGACTAGAGTGTCTCCTGTATTTCCTTCTCATCTCTGCTTTCTCTGAGTCTGAACTTCTAAAAGAAAATCACAGGAATTGTTACTCCTTTACATTAAACCATGGAATTATGAAGTAAAAATGTACAGTCATGGTTAATGTTGTTTTGAAAGTGTTCATTATAGCCGTAGTGCTCTGAATGAACACTCAGGGTAGGCATATAATTAGCCAGACTGAGTGTTCAGCCATTCCTAAGAAGTAGTGATGAAGGCCTCAGAGACCTGGCCTCAGCTCCTTCCCTAGTGTCTAAATTTCTGTTTACCATGTGCTGTCTCAGCTTATTCCAGAAAGCACTGATACCCACCAGGGGAGCATCTTTGGCCTACATGCAAACTCCTTTAGTTCCTATCTGCCCTTTCGGAGGCAAAAGGGTGAACACCAGAGCTCCCTACACCTGAGATCCCTTTGAGAGAGACAGCCAGACACAAATGAAAATTATAGCTGGTGTTCTCCTCTGACCCAAAATGCCTTTTCTTAGCCAACATTACCGAAAGGATTCTAATAGAGCATTGTCATCTTCACCAAGGGAAAGTTTCCATGACAACACATCACTGAGGAGCATGTAGGGACTTGTGCAAGCCCCTGGTTAGCAGAGACGGTCTCTGGGGTTCACAAAAGTAAAATTTAGGCTTCCATTTTAGTAATAAAGTAAGTTTCTAGGCCTTTTCTTGCAAAACGTGAACTGATATAAACCGACAGCCAGGGGCGATTGGCAGGTGCAGCAGGGGAATGGGTGAAGTGGGAGTGTTGGGATACCATCCCTTCAAACGGCGTCGCTGAGCTTGGACCTAGCCAAGTATGATCTCACGTGCCCTCCCGCAAATCCTTAGGCCAGCTCTTTTTCAAACGGCGTGTTTGTGGCAATGAGATTCTGATATGGGAGTGGGTAGAGGGAATTGTTTGATAGGCCTGACTGGGAATGCGATGGCTGGCTCAGCCTGTTGACAGCTTCGGCCTTCTCAGAGGCTGGGACTGAACTCTCAGGATGCACCAGCTATTACTGCCAAGGCAGCAGTTGCTGGGTAAACCCCTTCTGCGTTTCCATGCACCTGTCTCTGCATGTGCTTTGGGGAGCACACGGGAGACGTAAGATGTAGTCCCATGACGCCACCCGACGTGCTCCAGCGGTGCACAAGGAAAGAAAGCCAAGCTGCTGCTGCACTGAATGGCAGTCCTGCAGCCCCATCGCTTCTGCCAGTGCCTGCATGTCCAGTCTGAAGGGCTGGCATTGAGAAGGTGCCTGGAGCCCTGTTCTCCCACTCAACAGCCAGAGGAGGCCCAGGCCTACCCACCAGCGTGTGGAGAACTTCAACAGTCAGGGGAGACCTGCCTACCTCAAGAGCAGAGAGGAAACTCCACCAGTCAGGGGGGTAGGGAAGCAGAGGCTGGACACTTGCCAGCAGTGAGTCCGAAAGTCGCCAGCCTTTGCCACCATGCGAGAGGCTGAGCTGAAGACGAGGGGAGAACCTACTGCTCCAGTGATGGGGTGGCATAAGAAATTAGATTTAGACTAGCTCTCAGAAACGCTCATGGGTCTCCGACCTGTGCTTCCCACAGCACTCACCAGCTTTTAAAATGTAACCATGGTGACGCGTCAATAAAACTCCTATTTTTCATATAAACTGTGTGGGCAGCTTTGAATGGAAAACTCATTCAGAAACACGAATCACAACTTATCGTTCAGTTAATGTAGGCAGCTGGTAATCTGATATTGCATAAAGCAACGGTTCACGACCTGGGGGCTGGGACCTCCTTGGAGGGGCAGTGCCAAAGATTACAGGGGGTCCATGAGGCTTCAGTAATATTGAGGTTATTTAGCCCCCCTGAGCTCCGTGCCAGCCGGAGTGAAGAAGCAGGCCTCCCTGCCCTCCTGAGCCCTGCAATGGCCAGGCACCCAGCTGGAGAGAAACAGCCCAAGCAGCCTTGGCCAACACGCCAGGGCCCACCTCCATTACTCTCAGTCCATGAGGGATGGAAAGAGGCAGGGCCACATGGGGCTTTCAGTGGCAGCTGCACCAAGGTAGGCTTAGCTTATTGCTCCGGTAAAAGTAATTTATTATTATTAACAACAATGTAATTTAGTGTTGTTATTATTATCACTGTTATATGGTTTATCAGGGTTATATGTGTTTATGGTTGGTGAGGGGGTGGAAGTGGGGAGATGTGTGTTTTACCCAGTGTTAACTAGTTAACTCAGAAAGTTTAGGAACCACTGGCGTAAAGAGTGCATTTTAGCGCCCTAGCATTAGACACAAAGTGAACTAAAACACACAGTGACAAGATCATTATGCTTATTTACAGTCACTGACTTCAGCATGTCTACAGTGGTCTTGTTAAAAAAGACAAGCCATAGGAAGTTGTGCATGAAATACATTTTCTGCTGTGCTGTAAGGACAGCATGGCAAGAAATGAAAATGTAAGCAGTGCAAGTATGAATGCTTGGTTGATTTTGTGGCACTAGTTACCAAAATTGTTACCGCTTGTTAGAGACTGGGAAGAAGAGATGTGAGACTGTTTAGCTGTAGAATCCTTCCGATCAACGTCATCTCAAGTCCACAAAGGGCCTGTCTACGTGACAATTAAAAACCTGTGGCTGGCCTGTGCCACTTATTTGGGCTCATGGGGCTAGGCGGCTACACTGTGGTGTAGGTGTTCAGGCTCAAGCTGGAGTCTGGGCTCTAGGACCCTGCGAGGTGGGAGGGTCCCAGAGCTTGGCCTGCAGCCCAAGCCTGAATATCTGCATCACAGTGAAACAGTCCCTTAGCCCAAGTCAGCAGGCACGGGTCAGCCACGGAGTGTCTAACTGCCGTGTAGCCAAAGCCTTACAGATGTCACTGAGTGTATTTCCGGGTCTGCAGTCATCAAAAAGTTATTACTGCCTGATAACTGTTTTGTGCCCTATGGAAAACATGTTTCAGTCCCAGTGCACAGGTATCCATGCCTCAATTGGTACACTCACTGTCAGGCTCAGCAGAGAGGCTAGGCATTAAATGAACATAGAGATGGAACCAACTCTTTATTCCTAGGAGAAATCCAAATGGTATAGACTGGCTGGACTGGCAGTGGCAGACTGGCTGGACTGCGTGACAGAGCTCACACTATTCCTGTCTGTGCTATATCTGTTCAATGGAGAAAGGACTTTGGTCTCCAGCTTGTTTCACTCGCATTAAGATCATTCAAAACAAACGACTCCCCTAAAATCCCAATATTCATGCCAAGATTGGCTTGGCTAAATTAGCACATGACTTCATGGAAATGATGGACTTACCGAGTATGAGCTACCCATATGTCATAGTTGCCCCTCCTGAAATTACCTTAGAATCACAGACTGATTTTAAACTACTACTACTCGTTGTAAGACGCCCTTTACTGGACTGGCCCTGGTTACATCAAGAGCTGCTTGTATTGCTGGGAATCCGAGAACACGTAACACTTATTTAAAGAGTCCGTTATCTTATCAAAGGTCAACAGGGCCCCACATTTTTACTATGGGCATGAAATATGATCTCTATCGGAATTAATCTCGTTTTCCTTTTGTAAAAAGACCACCAAGTCCCATTCTCTTTGTCTTTGTTTTTTGCTTTGTTTTTAAAGGTTCATCATATTGAATTTGGAATGTCATTCTGCTGCACAGTATCCCCGAGCATGAGTGGGAGGACATTTTATCAATACGGTTACTACTACCACTACTTTGCAGTTGCAAAAATAAAGTATATTTTCAATAATATCAGGGCCTTTCGGCTAAGATCAAGTGATAAAAATTCTCACTACCAGAAATGTCCTCCAGTAGGGGTGCAATTTTTTCACTCTCTGTGCTAAATGACTTTATACATTTGCAAATAAATTGGTAGTATTTGTTTTCCAATAAAAATCACAGCATGTTACACTTTCAGAGTATTGTTAACTAATTAACTACATTTTCTTAAAGAAAGCACAAATACCACCTGCAATCCCCATCGATGGCTTTGATGTGTTTTTTGTTGGGAAATCAAACAATTTATTTGAAAATGTATGATGTACGCATCGTAAGATATTTTTGGATGATTTTTCCAAGTACGCATGGCCTTGACACCTGCTAGACAATATAACGAGTCCAGGGAATGAATTCTCAGCTCCTGTGGCACTTGTACTATTTTGGTAAGGAAAAAGAATACTTTTTTGCATAATACATTCATTTTTGCAGTATGCTCTGAGCACAGAAAAAACCTCATAATGTCACTCAGTCGATTATATGAACAGCAACTGGTGTATCCATGTGATGGAAAAACCCAGGAAATAGATTTGTTAGCACTACTGTAATACATAAAGATGATTGCTGGTGGTTGATGCTCTCCCGCTGGGTGTTTCATGCTACATCATACGCATGTCATGTTATGTTAGACTGGACACAAAGAACAGCCAGGGAAAAGGAAAAGAGCAATGCTTTATCAACAAGGGAAGCTATAAACATAGATTTTATAGGCGAAAACTGACTCTCCAAGACTTTCTTCTTCCATGATGCCTGAAGTAGGGATGTAATAATAAAGTAATAATAATTAATGTGTGTGTGTGTGGGGGGGAAGTAGCTTATTTTTGACAACCATACATGCTCAGTTCTAACCTAAATAGCCATGTCATTGTAGTGCTGCACCCAACTGCTGTATCCTTTAGTTTGTATTTTCAGAAGAGTCTCATGTTCAAAAGCAATTTAGGCCTGATCCTCAAAATTAGGTGCCTAAGGTATTGATTTGAATGGTAGTAGATGCCTAAATATCTTTGAGAATCTGGACCTTAGGAAACTAAGTCCCACTGAAAGTAAATGTTATTTAAGTTTCGATGTCCCCATGTCACTTTTGAGAATGGATCTTGAGGTATGTCTACACTGAAGCTGGAGGTGTAATTTTTCAGCATTAGCAGACATACCTGCGCTAGCTCTGATGGAGCTAGTGTGCAAAAAAATGGAAGTGTAGCCATAGTGGCACAAGTGGTGGGAGGGGTTAGCTATTTGAATATGTACATTGGGTCTCAGATGAGGTCATACTCAGGGCAGCTAGACCATCCCCCCACTTGCACCACAATGACTACACTCTATTTTTAGCACATTAACTTAATCTCATCTAATGTGGGCTAGCTCCACAAAGGGATTTAGGTGCCTAAATGCCATTTTAGGTTCCTAATTGAAAAATTTAGATCCGCAAAACCCTTACTTGGCTGCCACCTAATCCTGTGTCCATTGGTATCTATGTGTCCATTGATAAAATTCCCTAGGGGCCTTAATTTCTGCCAGTGGGAATCTAAGTCCCTGCTCCAATGATTATTTATGAACTTAAAGGGTCTAGTCACAAGGTGCTTTTGAAAATGTTAGCCTCTGTCTTGCTCTGCGTTCTGTAAAGCATGTAGCACACTCTTGGGCACTGTAAACATAACTAATAAAAAAAAGTGCTGGATCTTCATAGTCCACTTGTCTTGTGGATTTCCTACCCTGCAAAATGAATTCCTTTGAACAACATCTATGACTTCCTGCAAAAAAGACCTTCATTTCTTTCAGGACAAGAGGAATTTCAACAACAGTAATAATAATCCATTAAATGAATGGTGGTATTTTTTAGGCAGAAAGTGATGTTTCCCACAGGGGTGCGGAAAGCTGACAGGGCAGAAGAGCATGTGGTTTGGACAGAGACATCCCTTAGGGGAGTAGTTATTAATGGAGATTCTCTATATTCTAGTAAGGGGGAAAGGATGGAAGATGATAATATACAGGTAGGATCTGTTGCAAAACAGTCAAATGAAAAAGAGTCCCATTCGGTTACATCACATAATGGCAGAGAACTAAATAGTGACACATTTTAAGCACTTATTTACAAATGCTAGAAGTCTAAATACTAACCTGGGTGAACTTGAGTGCCTCGTATTTCATGAGTATATTGATGTAATAGACATCACAGAAACTTGGCGGAATGAGGATAATCAATGGGATACAGTAATACCAGGATACAAATTATGATGGAAGGACAAAATAGGTCATACTGGTGGGGGATGGAACTATATGTGAAAGAAAGTGTAGTCATATGAAGAAAAATCTTTCATGAACCAAACCGTATCATAGAATCTCCAGCTATAGTAAATCCATGCTTGAATAATAAGAATATAACAGTAAGGATAAACTACTGACTACCTGACCAGCATGGTGATAGTGACTATGAAAAACTCAGGAAGATTAGAGAGGCTGTAAAAATAAAACACTCAATAATAATGGGGGATTTCAACTTGGCTGGGTACATGTTACCTCAGGACAGGAAGGAGAGAGAAAGTTTCTTGGCACCTTAAATGACTGCTTCTTGGTGGAGCTAATCCTGGAACCCACAGGGAGGGAGGCAATTCTTGATTGCCTGTGGACCACAGGATCCGGTCTAAGAAGTGAATATAGCTGAAGTGCTTGGTAATAGCTACCATAACATAATAAAATTTAACATTCCTGGAGAGGAGGGGGGAAACACGAAAGCAGCCCACCACAGTAGTAGCATTTAATTTCAGAAAGGGGAACTACAAAAAAAGGAGGAAGTTAGTTAAACATAAATTAAAATGTACATTGCCAAAAGTGAGATCCCTGCAAGCTGTATGGAAACTTTTTGAAGATACCATAATACATGCTCAATTTAAATGTATACCCCAAATTAAAAACCATAGTAAGAGGACCAAAAAAAGCTACCGTGGCTAAACAACAAAGTAAAAGAAACAATTAGAGAGAAAAATATCCTTTAAAAAATGGAAGTTAAATCCTATTGAGGAAAATAGAAAGGGGTATAAACTCTGTCAAATGAAGTGTAAAAATATAATGTATGGGTAGGGTTTTGTGGCCTGCCTTGTGCGGGAGGTCAGACTAGATGATCATATTGGTCCCTTCTGACCTATGAGTCTATGAGTCTATGAGTCTATGAATTAGAAGGCCAAAAAACAATTTGACGAACAACTAGCCAAAGAGTCAAAAAATAACAGCCAATTTTTTTTTAAATACTTCAGAAGCAGGAAGGCAGCTGAATGACCAAGATGCTAAAGAAGTATTCAAGGAAGATAAGGCCACTGAGGAGAAACTAAATCAATTCTTTGCATCAGTCTTCACAGCTGAAGATTTGAGGGAGATTCCTAAACCTGAGCCATTCTTTTTAGGTGACAAATCTGAGGAACTATCCCAGATTGAGGTGTCATTAGGGGAGGTTTTGGAACAAACTGATACATTAAACAGTACTGAGTCACCTGGACAAGAGTTTTTAAGGAACTCAGATGTGAAACTGCAGACCTACTAACTATGGTGTGTAACATATCATTTAAATCAGTTCTGTACCAGATGACTGGAGGATAGCTAATGTGATGCCAATTTTTAAAAAAGGCTCCAGATCAGGACCCAGCAATTACAGGCCAGTAAGCCTAACTTCAATATGAAGCAACTTGGTTGAAACAATAGTAAAGAACAGAATTATCAGACACATAGATGAACACGATTTGTTGGGGAAGAAAAAATATGTTTTTTTGTAAAGGGAAATCATGCCTCACCAATCTACTAGAATTCTTTGAGGGGCTCAACAAGCATGTGGACAAGGGTGATCTACTGGATGTAGTGTACTTAGATTTTCAGAAAGCCTTTGATGAGGTCCCTCACCAAAGGCTCTTAAGCATGTCATGGGATAAGAAGGAAGGTCCTCCCAAGGATCAGTAACTGGTTAAAAGATATGAAACAAAGGGTAGCAATAAATGGTCAATTTTCAGAATGGAGAGAGGTAAACAGTGGTGTCCCCTAGGGATCTGCACTGGGACCTGTACTGTTCAATATATTCATAAATGATCTGGAAAATGGGATAAACAGTGAGGTGGTAAAATTTGCAGATGACACAAAACTATTCAAGATAGTTAAGCCCAAAGCAGATTGTGATGCGTTACAAAGGGATCTCACAAAACTGGTGACTGGGCAACCAAATGGCAGATGAAATTCAATGTTGATAAATGCAGAATAATGTACATTGGAAAACATAATCCCAACTATACATATAAAATGATAGGGTCTAAATTAGCTGTTACCACTCAAGAAAGAGATCTTGGAGTCATTATGGATAGTTGTCTGAAAATATCCATTCATTGTACAACGGAAGTCCAAAAAGCTAACAGAATGTTAGGAATCATTAGCAAAGGGATAGATAATAATATAGAAAATATCATATTGCTTTATATAAATCCATGGTATGCCCACATCTTGAATACTGTGGTCGCCCCACTTTGAAAATGATATATTGGAATTGGAAAAGGTACAGAAAAAGACAACAAAAATGAGCTGGGGTATGGAACAGCTTCCACATGAGGAGAGATTAATTTGACTGGGACTTTTCAGCTTGGAAAAGGGGGGATATGACAGAGGTCTATAAAATTATGACTGTTGTGGAGAAAGTAAATAAGGAAGTGTTATTCACTCCTTCTCATAACACAAGAACTAGGAGTCACCAAATGAAATTAATAGGCAGCAGGTTTAAAACGAACAAAAGGAAGTATTTCTTCACACTATGCATAGTCAACCGGTGGAACTCTTTGCCAGAGGATGTTGTGAAGTCCAAGACTACAACAGGGTTAATAAAAGAACTAGGTAAGTTCATGGAGGATAGGTCCATCAATGGCTATTAGCCAGAATGGGCAGGGATGGAAAACGATGCTCTGAAGTGTCCCTAGCCTCTGTTTCACTTGATGATTACCTGTTCTGTTCATTCCCTCTGAAGCAGCTGACATTGGGCACTGTCAGAAGACAGGATACTGGGGCTAGCTGGACCATTGGTCTGACCCACTATGGCTGTTCTTATGTCGTAACAAAGGTTTACTGCACTTTATAATGTCTAAATTATAGGATATCCGTATCTGTGTTGCTTTCCTTTCTGTCCCTCCTTGAACCCACCCCTTCTAGCAAAATAACCAGGGGTATTTGCCTTAAGTGAAGAACCCAGACCCTGCATCTCCAGTATAATATATCACATACTGCTGCCAGCCTTGCCCAGCAAATACCTTTCTAGTAAAGACACATTGACATTCAGCTCCTTTGGTTTACTTATTTACAACAAAGGCATTTTAAAATACTTATGGTTCAGAAATTTATATCATTACATGCCTTTCTTTTTAAATTGTGAGCGGCCAACCACTTACCTATCATCGGAGACTCTATAAAACTCCATGCATTAGTCTGAGGGACATATGACTGCAGGACTCCAGCTGCACGGCCAGCTTCATTCACCCCACCAAACACATAGATCTTACCACCACAAACCGTGGCAGCTGCAGAATGCACCGCTTTTGGCAGAGGAGCTATCGTCTCCCACTGATTGGTGATGGTGTCATACCTAAAACAAAAGCAATAGGAATAAGTCCAGATAATGCAGTGATGGATGTGTTGTAAATGCATGACGGATTGACAGCTAACACAGTCAGAGAGCTAGGCAGCTAGACAGACAGGCAAAACAGATTTGAAAACATATCCTCTAACACCAAAAGAATTCAACTGTTTTGGTAGATAATGTAATTAATGCCTCTTTCTAGCCTTTAAAGCAGATAATGATACAGGCACAGAGAAAACCAGATCTATTTTCTTCATATGCCTCTCAAGCCTAATTATAGCTGCGGCTAAAGAAACTCAGGACACCGTTGTCAAGATGACTTCCACTAATTAATTTCTATTAATTGGAATACAGTAAGATTATTCTTGCATATCAGTGTCCAATAGCAACCACAGGCAGGCAATTATCAATATGCTTAAATTGTTTAGTTTGTGAAACTCATCTCATCATCAAACATAATGCAAAATGATAGCTCTTTTTACTAGCCATTAACTATTCTATTCTATTAACTAGCCATTAATGCATATTTTGTGCATGTGTAAATTGTCTCCATTTAATTGTAATTGTATGTATCAAGTTACTACACTTCATTGCAGGATATTGCAAATGTTAATGGGGAGTTTGCTACTGGAATAAGATTTCCTCACTGCATCCATTTTTAACATGTAGCGCAACAGAAAAGAATATACATTAGAGCACTAAATTAGTTTTAGGGTCATCAGTATCTGATTTAATTAAGCCATTGACCATAAGGATGTGCAGTTAATAAACAGTGGATTAAGATTCATTTTAGACAATGTCCCAAGTTCAGACATTTATTTTTTTAAATAATGTGGCAGTGATCCAAATAGCTCCAGTAAAATGAGCCTTAGACAGTGGAAAACAACATGGTTGTTAGGCTTCAATATTTCCATGTAATGGCACATTCAGTCAAATAGCAGTTTCCTAAATGGTAGTAACTTGGAACAGTTGATGACAAACACACAAGCCTTCATTGCCCATTCAGAGCTTTGGCTCCTGATAGCAGGATGGATACTAACAGCATGCAAATACTCTAGTTCCTGGGCTTGAAATATGGAATCTCTGTCTGAAACTGACACATTTATTACCCCTTTGTAACAATCTCTCAATCTGCCATACTATATATGACAGTAAACCTCCAAGACCGGGTCCACAGACTTGTATTGGTGAGGCTTGTGCTAGTGTGCTAAAAACAGCTGTGTAGACAGTGCTTTGACATTGCAATTTGGGCTGCAGCTTGGACTCTCAGGCTGTGGTGATGGGGTGGGCTTGAGAGCCCAATCTCCAGTCTGAGCGTGAACATCAACGCACTATCTACACAGCTACTTTTAGTGCGCTAGTGCGAGCCTCACCAGTGCAAGTCTGGGGACCCAGGCTGGGACGCTTGGTCCCAGACTCAAGGTAGACATACCCCTAATGTCCAAATGTGGACTAAAACAAGGGATAAAAGACAGGCAATAGTGCCAGGAGCATAAAATAGTGTGGTCACTGGAACTTATTTCTTTTGCATAAGTAACATTTCAACAAAAACAACTGATTGCTATTAATAAATTAATAAAAATGAAAAACCAGAAGGAACTTCCTGATAATAAAAAGCATTGAGTAGTGCACTTTCTAAAGGTTTTCACTACCTCTAAATGCTTTCCTGAGAATTTAATATCACAGAAAAAAATTGAATAATTAGGAGAAGAACAGAAAAAAATGTCCAATATGGTGGCAGGAACATGATGTGGCAGAATCCTATACTAAGTCTAATTTTCAAAGTTTGATGCTAAAAACAAGGAACTAAACTCTGCATTTGGCTATCGAAAGCATCACTTAAAAACTTACAATTTATTTGCACAGTGTGGCATATACCTCATATTTCTATGTGATATTCATGGCAATATTCACTCTCATCCTAAAAATAGATATGGACAAAACTGTGTAATATTAATATTTTGGTACACTGCTGATGGGATACAGTTAACTACCGCTTCTCCCCCAATAGTTCTAGCATTGGTAATTGAACTGTTGCTATCCCTGATTTTATAATGAAAACAACTGATTCATCTTTTATCTTCTTCGTCTTCACCTGTCCTGGCAATCAGGGTCAGCAGATCTTGTTCTTCATTTCCAAACATTCTTGTCTAGTGTGTTTTCCAAGATGACAATAACCCTCTTTATGTCCTTCTTCAGCATCTTGAACCATCTTTTTCTAGGTCTTGCTCATGGTCTTTGTCATGTGACTACTAGCTCCTGTACTCTTTGGCCAACATATCCCATATCTCACATGACCCCACCATTGCTGTTTAGCAGTGTCGGTCCCAGAATATTAGAAAGACAAGGTGGGTGAGGTAATATCTTATATTGGGCCAGTTTCTGTTACTGAGAGACACAAGCTTTCATGCTTTATAGAGTTCTTTCTCAGATCTGGGAAAGGTACTCACAGCTAAACAGAAAATCAAACAGACAGTTTAGCATAAGTAATTAGCACTTATTCTAAGGGACCATTCAAGGTGAAGTGGCCTCTTATGACCCAGCCATCTCAGTTGATATTCCCTCAGCTTTTCCATGATGGGGCTACCTGCATCAGGGCTCATACCATTTCACTGTGTAGTCTATCAATTCTTGTCATACCCAGTATCCACCTGAGCATTCCTGCTTTGGCAGCATGAAGTAGTTTACACCAAGCTCCATTTATCCAAGCTCTTCATGCAGTTCTTAACATTTCCATCCTTATTCCCATGCTGGCTCAACACTGAACGAAGGTATTTAAATTGTTGCACAGACTTAATGCTATACCATCTAGTTCTATTGGCTTCTTGTTGTCCCTCTCTCAACGAAGCATCACATGTATTCTATCTTTTGTTGGCCAATTCAGAAGCTATTTTCTTCTAACACAGCCCTCCTTAATTCCAGGTCTCTTTCCAGTTCATACTTAGCTTCATGGCACAACATAATGTCATCAGCAAAAAACATTCTCCATGGAGCTTCTCCCCTAATCTCCTGTGTCAAGTGTCCATTACAATCACAAATAGGAATGGATTTAAGGCTGATTCTTGATGTGAACCTACATTCAAATGAATGATTAATGGTAGCCAGAGCTGTTTCTCACTACTGTAGTACTACCCTCGTACTTGTCTTGTCCATGATGGTTTGAATACATGTTTCTGGCAGACTGCATGACTTCAAGCACCACCATAACACGTGTTGTTTGCACATACTTCCTGAACAATTGCTTCACATTCTCTTCATTGAGCTATTTCTCATAAAACCACTGCCACCTCCTAATGATTTCACAGTCTTCCACCAGACTCTTCTATTTTCATCTTTGACACACTTCACAGTTCCCAAGTCCTCTGTGCTACTTTGCCTAATCTTGCTGTTCCCCCTTCCTTCATTAGTAGTTCTGTATGTAAGGCTTTAAAAACTTGACTCTCAGCTTCTATAACTGCTCTTTTCACTGTTTTCTTATCAGCTCGTATCCCTCATAATTTTCCACCATTCTTTCTTTTTGACATCGCTTAAACCTTTCCTTCTTTTTTTCTGGCTCCTGCATATTGTTGGACCACCACCAAGTCTCCTTCCAATGAAATTTCCCTCCTTTCATTTAGCCACAGGCAGATGTACTTTCCCTCCTTTCATTTGTGTACTTTCTGTAATATGTTGGGATATTTTTTCCCAAACCTCATTGGAATAATATGGCTGGTTTGGTCACTGTTCAACCTCTGCAGAATCTCATCCTTAAATCTCAGACTAACCTCCCTGTTTGTGAGCCTCCACCAATTTATCCTTCGTTCCACAAGCTGGCTTTTGTCTCCCACTAGCACTTTCACCCAGAAGTCCATTACAAGCAATCTGTGTTGCTCTGCAATCTGTTGTCCTGCAATTGCTTTACGGTCTCTCTCAGTTTTTGTTCTCTCTTTCTCTTGTCAGAAAGTAATTGGTCTGGGACCTGTTATTAAGTGCTCCTCCCTCCTTACAAAGTATGTATTGGCAACTCATAGGCCATGGACCCTGGCTAACTCTAATATATCCTCCCTAACTTCATTTCTGATTCCAAAGCCTCATCCTCCATGACAATGATCATAGCCTTCATTGCGTTCTCCCACACGTCCGTTGAGACCTTCTCTGACAATCAGCTATTCACTTGGTCCAGCACTATCTGGAAAGTCTCCTTTTCCTCAATCATACAGCCAACCTGTGGTGCATATATATAATGTTAAATATTTGTTTTCTACTCACTGCTATATTAACTTTCATCAGCTGGTCACTCTTCCTTAGGATGTCTACTACCTTGTCCTGTAATATTTCTGCTAAGATTATTCCTATCTACTGAGCTATGATACCATTATGAGCCATTATCTCATAACACACCTCAAAGGTTGTGGATTTTGTCCCCTATCCACTTTGTCTCTTGTATACATGCAATGCACACTCTCATTCTCTTCAGAGTCTTGGTTACTTCTCTTGATTTCCCCATCTTTGTTTCCACATTCAGGGAAGCCAAACATAGTTGATTAATAATGATAGAAATATAGTTATTTGAGTGGCAGAGATCTAAATGTGCTCACTAATCCATCAGCTTCTAGGACACAATTGAGAATTGTCATCCAATGTATGTTTTCTAACAGACAAAGTCCATGATGATTTCACATCATTACTAGTCTAGTCAACAACATCTGAAGATGCTTGTGGCCAGTGCATATGAACTGATACATCAATGTGTGGAACTGAGTAAGTGTGCTTACTCCACCCTTGGTGGAATTAATGGGCAGTAAACCATTTCAGAGAGACAGATTAAAAGGATTAAAAACTGGCTAAATTATAAGTCTCAAAATTTAATTGTAAATGGGGAATCATCATCGAGGAGGTATCTGACTTCATTAAAGTTTATAAGTATGTACACGTGGAACAAATATTTAACAATGGGCTCTTCAGTCTAGCGGAGTAAGGTCTAACATGATCCAGTAGCTGGAAGGTGAAGCTAGACAAATTCAGACTGGAAACAAGGCATACGTTTTTGACAGTAAGGGTAATTAACCACTGGAGCAATTTACCAAGGGTCGTAGTGGATTCTTCATCACTGACATTTTTAAAGCAAGACTGGATGTTCTTCTAAAAGATATGCTCTAGGAGTTATTTTGGGGAAGTTCTATGGCCTGTGTTATGTGGAGGTCAGACTAAATGATCACAATTGTTCTTTTGGCATTGGAATCTACGAATCTATGAAATATTAGTCATCTATTTTCTGATTCTTCTCTTAATAGTTGATCAAAAATATGGACACATTATATCCTCTGGATTTCTTATGGGTTTGGTTGTGTGGTGGAGACAGTGAAGACATGACTGGGGAAGTAAATTTTAAACTGCAAAAGAAATAATTAAATTTCAGGGTAAATTTCACTGTCAGCATCTTTAGTCACCCATCTTTTTTATTTCATTTACTTTCACTGCTCTCTGTTTATTTGCTGCATGAGTGAGTGAAGGAATTAATCCTGGTTCCTTCTGAGCTTCTCTTTGCCTGCCACAGGGAGCCAGAAATGACTAATCATTTCATCTGCAAAGAGCCAAAGGCTGTAAATGCACTGAATATAAGTGTGAATGGGCTACTTAAATCAAATGCTCTTGTCTTGAACATGCTTCAGTTTCAAAATCTTTTCTGAATGGGTAGTAGAGGTATTGTTCTTATCTAGTGGTGACTTCGTCTCTGTGCTCAGACCCCCCCCATATACCCTTATCTACATGAGAAAATTGCACCAGTTCTGATTAAAAAGCGTGATTCTACATCAATTTAATTAATCCAGTACAAACACATGTGCATATAATAGGAGTTGAGTTTGTCTAACATCAGAGAATCTTAGACTTTAAGGCCAGAAGGGACCATTATGATCTAGTCTGATCATAATCATATGATCTAGTCTGATCTTCTGCATGACACAGGTCATAGAAAGCACCCAGTAATTTCTGCCCATAACTTTTGTTTGCACTATAAAGTATTTTTAAGAAAGATATGAAGTGTTGATTTAAAGGCTTCAAGTGATAGAGAAACTACCATGTCCGTAGATAACTTGTTCCATGGTTAATTACACTAAAAATATATGCCTTGTTTCTCTAGTCTCAGTTTCTCTAGCTTCAGCTTCTGACCATTGGATCTCATGCCTTTTTTCTGCTAGATAAAAGAGCTGTCTACTGTCAAATATCTCTTCTTCATGTAGCATATATACTTGCAGAACATAATCATGTCACCTCTTAACCTTCTCTTAGATAAGCTAAGTAGTTTGAGCCTCTTAAGTCTCTCTCTGGCATGTTTTCAAGACACCAATCATTCTGGTTTAGCTTCAGTCAACTCCTGAAGTGTCCACATAGGGATTTGCACCAGATTAACTAAATTGGTTTAAAAACAGAATAAAGCTAAACCAATGCAACTTCCTTGCTCAGAGAAGAATTACAACCAGTTCATCTCTTGGCTTTCTTCTCTTTTTTATTTACATTCTTCCTCTCTTTTTTGTTGTTTCCATCTTTAACTGCCCCTTTTACAATAACAGTGAGCATCTTCTGATATGTTTTATGACTCCACTCTATTCAGCTACTTACAGCCAATAGGATCAACCTCAAAAAATTCCATCTTGAACTCTTTCCTTGACTCAGACTTCCCATTGGACTCTGCTGTTTGCAGCAGTAAATTAAGACATCATGGAGCCTGGATCCAATCCACCCAAAGGTTTCCGTCTGCAAAAGTGCTCACAGTACTTCTGGCTCCCTACTTTGTCAAAGCTAGCTCCTGCTTCCCTGTCCCTATGCCTGCCACGCCATTCTCTGGTGCTGGGCCTAGCCAAACACTGTGGGTTCAGTGGCCTCCTCCCAGCCAAGGGACTAGACCTGAAAAATAAAAATAACCTTCTGTGTTTTGAAAATTCTGCATTCTCCAACTTTCTCTTTTAGGGCCGATCCTTCTCTCAACTCACTCATCTCATTTAGCACCTGCTTTCTTTCTCTTCCCACAGTCTCAGCAATAATGGCAAGACAGCCTTTTATTCTGCAACTTCTGCCGTTTGGAACAGCTCTCTGCCTTATGAACTCTCCATTTCTTTTCAAACCTCATCTGAAAACATTTTTCTCCCTTTTCCTCTGCCCCTTAATTTCTCTCCTAGGTTAAACAGCCTTATGACTGAATACTTTAATTTATTCACATTATGGAATCTTTATCAGTAGTTTATAGACCACCAGCCCTTAACGATCTTATACGTTATTTAACTTTGGAATACAATTTTCAGGAAGGATGCTGTACAAAATAAAGATTCATTATGTGGTATTGATCTGCTCTTCAGATGGCTTACATGATGTTTAAAACCATATTAATGGTTTTGGCCTTTTCATTTCCTTCTGACTGTTCTGAGGACCTTAATGAACTATTCTGGGACAAGATTCTATATGTAATTTTGCTGAGACATCAATATAATAGTACGTTCTGAAGCTGTGTAAAGAGATGAATAAAGACTATTTTTATATTTAATTTTAAAACCTGTTTTCCATGTGCAGATATACAATGTTATGCTCATGTTAAAAAATTCTTACAATCTTTACTGAGAAGCTCAACTGCCTCCGTGGCTTTGACTAGGCTGATTTTCATGGGAATGGCAAATGGCACCTCCTCGTCACCATTCCCATGAAAATCTGCCCAAATTATGAACCTCTGTGGAAAAAAATAGTATTTGCTGATGCAATTAATGACTGTAGTATTGCCTCTTTTAAATCTGAGTGGCTTGTCAAAGCACAGGAGTCTGGGCATGCTCCGACTGGAAGCAGAAACTGGGGATGTTCAGTTACTTCTTTGAGACAGTTTTTTGTTTACAAAGAACGTACGAAGTCCTGTGTCTCTGAATGCAGAGGGAAGCAGGAGTAAAAGAGCAGCTTCTCAGCCTACAGGGCACCTTTAGCCAACACTAAACCACCCAAAAGCTTTCCCCCTAGCTTTTCCCACGGTCACAGTGTGCTCACAGGTTTATGCTTGGCTTTATTGCCTCCCCCCCCCCATCTTGTCTGGTGCCACTTTTTTTCTCTGTGAGTGTGTTCTCTCACACACGCACACGCAGCTGGTCATGGTACCCGGCTGAACCCTCTGCCTCGATGAGGCTAATTTCTGGGCAGTCTCTATGAGGGCATGTCTACACTAGAGCATTAAATGGACCTATGTGAAGTGCATGTCATCACTCAGAGCACATCTACCGACCAAAGTGGGGCAGTGTGAGGGGCTGAGAGCCCTCTGCGCTGCTCCCGGCTGGGAACCCAGTTGCACCCCTTGGCTCTCTGCTCCTGGCTGGGCGTGGGGGGCAGCCTTCCATGCGTCTCAGGTCCCTGAGTAGGAATCGGGGAGTCTCCGGGCAGCAGCTAGGTTGAAAATGGGGAACTGGAGGCAGCCGGGCTCTAGCTGCCTGCCTTTCTCATCAATTTCACAGCTCCATTTTAGAAGACAGTGAATAGCCAATGTAAGTAATGCAGTGTCTATACTTGACTTTGCAACTTCAACATTCTTTTAATGTAGTGTTTGTGTGTAAAACTATGTAGCCTGGGTGACAAATGATCTAAAGACATAGATGGTGCCTTGCTTTCCATGAGACTGTATTCCTAAATCCCATCCAAAACAAGAGTCACATTCAAAGAGCAATGTCCAATCCACGCTATCGCAGAAAATGTAATCTCTCTATTAATGCAGGTCATAATCACACACACATACATGCAAGGAAGGAAGGAACAGGGAAGCTCTGAGCTGGGTTTTAATTGTGCTTGTGACATCAGAAAATTGGGCAATTAAATTAACATTATTCTGAACATTAATGATTCTCCAGAAAGAGATGACCCAAATTCAAAATGCCTCATTGCTCATAAGACTTGGAAAAGTTATTCCATTTGCCTTCAATTTCCTGAGTACCTGCTAAAATTAGGATGCTGGGGCAATTAGGAGATATTTCAGTTTGAATAATGTCAGTCTGTGGGTTGCAGTTTTTAAGGTGAACTTTTTCTCTCCTCATTTTTCTTATATTAAAACCCCAGAACGTCAATTCCAAACAACTGATTTAAGTAATGAAGCTAACATACTCTTTGATCCCTCCACTTCATTTTAATTTTTAAAAACTTCTGATCTCCCAGCATGACCCAAAAGGGACACACAATCTAGGCACGCACTCTGTTCTAATCTTGCTTCTCATAGGTCATTTTTATCGATAACAGAAAATTTATTATAACTGTGAGTTTAACAAATCCCCATCACAAGGGCTTACCTACCTCTGCAGAAGCAGAATGCACTGAAATGATATGGAGAAAGCCTATTATTCTACTGGACAAGCGTGCATAACAGGCCTGTGCTGGGCTTACTTTTTAAACTGTAAATATTCTAGCTTGCTCAGATTCAGGCTCAAAAAGGACATGAGTCACAAAATATTTCATCAAAATGTGTGTGCCTCTGTGAGATCACAATGTGCAGGCACCACATGGTGCCAGGTTAAGATAACTGTTGCAGTTCTGCCAACCTCAAGAGGTCCAAATCATGAGATTGCCTTAAAATCATGAGCTTAACAAAAATACATAAGGGGCTCTCTTATTTGCCTTCTGGCTTTTGAGACATTAGGGTTCATGCTTTCAAGATTTTCTCCACCACAAGGGCTAGAAATTCAATGAAGTTATGACATGTATTCCTCACCTTTAAAATGTAAGCTCAGATTCAAAAGCAATCACATGATTCCGGGAGCTGGGGATTTAAGAAAAATACCAAATATGGTGAGACGTGATAAAAATCACAAGATTTATGTTGGGATCTGGGGATTGATCTTGAGGGACTTAGGATCTGGTGAAAAACCAGCTTTGCCTAATTCTTAGCCTTTACCGTCACTGGTTTTGGAAATACAAACTAATCTTTTTTTGTTGATACTGCGTGAGAACACGGGAATCAGAGCAGAAAAAGAAACAGACCATGCCAAAAGGACATAATCTAATGAAAACTAAATGCAGTCTATTAGTGCACACAAGACACCTGCTTCCTCTTTATCTACAAGACGATTAAAAAAACCCTGAACTTCTTTTGTGAAAAAAGCATGACTTTAGATTACAGGAGAAGAGGTTTGGAAATTTGAAGAAATTTTGCAATCCTATGAAACAGATCTAGTCTCACCGGGCCCACTTGTCATTAACCTGTAGTGTACAAAGTACACAACGCTATCAAAGTCCGTTTACTCTTCACTACTTATGCTGCTTGTTTACTTCCTGTGTTCTCTCATTTCACTGAGACAATTAATGAAGTCAGTTTCACTTTGTTCCTAGTCCATTTCACCTCTGCAATAGACTCATAGACTCATAGGTCAGAAGGGACCAATATGATCATCTAGTCTGACCTCCCGCACAAGGCAGGCCACAAAACCCTACCCATACACATTTATAACAACCCCGAACCCATGACTGAGTTATTGAAATCCTCAAAAGTGAGATTTGAAGACCTCAAGCTGCAGGGAATCCACCAGCAAGCGACCCATGCCCCATGCTGCAGAGGAAGGCGAAAAACCTCCGGGGCCTCTGCCAATCCGCCCCGGAGGAAAATTCCTTCCCGACCCCAAATATGGCGATCAGCTAAACCCTGAGCATGTGGGCAAGACTCACCAGCCAGCACCCAAAAAAGATTTCTCTGCAGTAACTCAGTTCCCATCCCATCCAGCATTCCCAATGATGAGAAAGGTTTACTCGCAGACCTGCAAAGTGTCACACACCTTGTAGGACACTCACACATTTGGTTACTCAGTTACATGTGCCCGCATCTAAGGTACAATATTAAAATATGAAGACAGAGACCAAGCTCCACACCATCCACATCCTCTTTTGCACACGAGACGGCACACTAGCTAGGAGCCAGGAGATCATGGCAAACAAGTATGATTCTCCTATTTTATTGAGGGGTTGTACAGGATCACTTCTGGCAGAACTGAAAAGAGAACTCAGCTCTCTACTATAGCAATACAGTATATTGGAAAAATCAGTTATTCACATAACTCTAATCATAATGCATTAACAAGGAAGACAAATGAAAATTGCACAGGATTAGGGTTTCCTAATTTTTGCATGCTTGATTTTGCAACCTTAATAATGTTCTTTTAATGTAGTTTTTATATGCAATATGTATATATTATTATATATACAATAACATAAAGAAAATGATGGAAAAGAACATTAAATTTACAAAGTCAAGCACTCAAAAGTTAAATGTGAAATCTGGTTCCCACCATACTCTATTCAGCACATCTCAATACGGCTTGAAAAGTGTTCCCATCTAATGGATGCCTATATGAGATGAGTTTGATATGTCTCAACTCCAGTCCCCACATCACAAGCTCACCACTATACTTTGCACTGATTGGCAGATTCAGAGGAGAGGCCAGGAACAGGACAGAACCTATATCTGCTTTAGTCAGATCAGGGCTGAGGCGCTCTCCCAGTGCAATGCGTGTGAGAAGCTTGCCCTGCTGCTGCTCTGGAGATAAATAGAAAACTTCATGCCCCAGAGTCTCAGTGTGATGCCTTTCACCAGCACTAAATCCACACAATATTTTAAAGCCAAAGTTTATTAACTCATGCCATAATTTGCATAACATGTGACAATGAGCTGTTATGTATTTGTTTGAATACAATTATTTCCACTGGCATTTTTATAAAAAGGGTGAACATTTCTATTTTTCTTCACTTCTGTAAAAGGTTGTTTTGCCAAAATCTAAATTTTGGAGCTCATCTGAGACAACAGCGCCTTTTTACGTCACTTGTCAAATAATTACTTTGGGAGGGGAACCTTACCTTTCCACATGATCAACATTGCCTGCCACACCAACTCCTCCAATGGTATAAATTTTCCCATCGTACACCAGGCTGTTGTGCCTACACCTTGGGACTGTCATTCGGGATACGAGATTCCAGTTATCAAGTAAGGACATGTAACACCAGACATCAGAGAGCGTGACACCAGATTCCATGCCACCTGCCACCAAGGGATGGGTGAGAAAAGGAGAGAATCAGGTGAGAACTTCGATGCAGGCAGTTCACTCTCTGTTGCAATCAAAGCCAGTTACAAAGTAAAAGCTCTTCAAATGACATTTGACTAATTAAAACAAATCACCCTCAATAGTGAGCATCTGTTCCTATGATGCAGATCTGTGTCATTTATTCATGCGTCTCAAAGGTTTTGGTTTTTTTTAAAAGATGACATGAGGAAATCAAGATGTCAGACTAAGAAGGACATGTGCATAAGGGAATATACCCATCCAACATCCATAAATAACTTCCAATCTATTGAATTACTGCACTCTTGCAAGCACGTGTCATGTGGCAGAGACTGACTGGCTTGCTAGACACTATCCACTCTGAAATCCAGAATGCTTAATTCAGTTAATGTAACAAGAATAGAAACAAGTTTTGCACACATATAAAAAAAATAAATAAGGGGATTTTAAGGTTTAACTCCTAATTTTCAGGCATCACTTCCATATTAAGTTTGGTTTTCAGATATATATATATTGTACAGTGCAGAATCAGTGTTATAGGCACTGCCAAAGAGTTTAAAATGATCAAACAATATACTAATACTGGATATTGCTGTAGCTGTTTCTAAATAAATATGTTAAAGTGTTTCACTGCCTCAAACCCCATAAAGTGGATAAGTATTATTATTCTTGTTTTACAGAATAGGAAACTGAGGAACAGAAAGGCAAAAGATTTATACAAGACCACACCAGGAGTTAGTGGTTGAGCCAGGAATGGAACCCAGACGCTCAGTTCTATGCCCTAATGACAAAAACATGCGTCTTCCTCAGTAATGCTTTACCAAAGGATATTTCTGCGCTATGCACTGTGGTACACAGTAGGTTCAGGTGTTTTTATTTTATTTTACTTTGAGTTTTGCTTTGTGTTTCAGCTCTGAGCAAAGCAAAAAACCCAGTGGTACTCAACAAGTTTTGCACTGAAATCATGTGAGGCTCCTAACTTTTACATGCTTTCCACCCAGTACCATAAACTGGCCCAGATTCACCAGGTTCATAGGAAAGGGATCTAATAAACTTTGGAGGGGAGGTTGGATTTCATTATTAATCTTTTCCACAATGCTAGTTATTACACAGTCTGGAATGTGGATTCCTAATAGTAGCAACACAAAGAGATTTGGTTAAATTGGTCACAATAACTTTTATTTCGCTGCTGTGGTCTCTCTCACCCCTCTAGTCAGCATAAGGAGAAGTGATGGGGGAATTCAAAACCACTCCTTTCTTGAGATTCCTTCTCTTCTCAGACATAATCAAACTTTCACTCAGTGACCAGGAGGGGGATCCTTATAACTACCTACTGGAGGTTCCCTTTTTCCCCAATCCAAGGAAAAGTACCATATGATTGAATACAGACACATTTATTCTATGAGCACCAATTATAGTTGGCAACTCTTTTATATAAACCCTTTTCAGGAGTGTGGGCTCAGTTTCATTGAACCTAACTAGATTATAGAGCTACAGTATGCTGTCAAAAGAGAGATTTCAACAACATGTGAACAATCTTGTAAATAAATATTGTAGGTGTAGAACACACATTTAGCAGCTCACTCAATCTGTCTTGAATGTAGCAACCCATCATTTAGACCCAACTTCAGCCACCATTTCAAACATGGCACGGAAACCTTTTCACAGGCTCGAAGGTTGTCGAATCTATTCTATATATAAATTGAAAATGTGCTGTTGACTATTCGGGGATGAAAATGGTGCTGAAGTGAAATGGAGAGTGATAAAAACATGTTTGTTTTTTCCTCACCCTGAGTGATTGGATAAAACTGGTACACATTCCTCCCTGCTTGCACTGTACAGTATGGTTTACAGGGAGCCAGTGTTCTTATGCACCCAATTTGTATGCTGCTTACCTGAGAGATAGATGTTGTCTCCAGCGCTGACTACGCTGAAAAACTCCCGATCATAGAAAGGCAGGCTGGCCAATGGATACCATTTATTGTTTTGAGGATTTAAGCAAGTGACCGCCGTTAAAGCTCGTTGATTCATGCCAATCATCTGACGACCTCCCACTAGGACTATTACCTCCGCTACACCTACAATGCAATTTAACCAAAATACATTCTAAGAAAGCGTCATCTCTCACTGAGGTGGTAACCTATGTAAAAGTATTTTGCAGTCAGTCATTCTCTTTCTCCATCCCCATTAAAACAACACCTAAAAAAACAAGTCTTTTTTGGGTCTCCAGCAGTCTACAGCTAGCCCATCATTTACACTTTGGCTTCTTGAATATTGTTGCAGTTCAGACACTTATTAAAGGCTTACCTACAAAAAATATTGTAGGTTGTATGATAAAACAGGAGAGGGATGAGGAGACAGTGAAGGGGACCTGGTGATAATGGTGGGTGAGGAGAAACAATTTAAACATAGTTTAATAAGGACGGTTGGCACCAGTTATTGCATTTGGATATAAAAAAACCCCAATATAATGGGGAAAGATAATATAAAGACCTCTATATTGAAAGAAGGACATTGATCAGTAGGCTCAACATTTGCCCTTAACCATGTAAATGGTCATTTGGCTTTCTCCTTGATTAACGTATCCTCACACCAGAGACTGATGTATGGAAACGTTTTAAGGTTCATCCCTCCTGGCTGCATTTCTTTAACTTTTAAGTTCATTTCCTGTCCACTCCTTCAAAGGGCTTTTCCAAAATACTCCTATGTGCTTACCTTGCCTTTTTATACCTAGTTATTGTTAATTATTGTTGTTATATCTGCACTGTGGTTGTGCCCAGGAGCCTTAGTCCTGGACCAGGACCCCACTGCGGTAGGTGCTGTACAAACACATGATGAAGAGGCAATCCATTCCTTAAAGAGCTTGTCGATTTAGATTTACCTGTGCAGCCAGAGATTTCCAAAACCTTTAACCTTTCAGTACCTTTAACCGTACAGTGGGCCAAATTCACTGCTGGTATGGATGGGTGACACACCACAGTAGTTATTGGGGCCCCTATTCTGGGGTTTTAACTCACCGTTTACTCAGCACCTGGACTCAGTTAAATCGGAGCAAGATGCTCAGGATTTGTCCCTATGCTGGATTCCGATGGTACATCACATTTTAGCTGCTTGACACGTGCCGGCCTGAAACATTCACTGTCAAATGCTTGAGATATTTTGAATTTAGTGCTTAGTGTAACTGCAGAAACAGAATGTGCTGGTGCAAAGTACTATTCACTCGGATTATTGGATCGTTGTCCTCCATCCGCTGGATTATTTATTTTTTATATTTAAAGTGTCATTCAAACAAGTTTACTCTCTTATTAAGATATGAACCTAAAAGACTTTACCATTTTAAATAAATATTTCTGAATAGTGAGAGATCATTATTTTTAGTATATATCAGACATACCAAAGTAATCTGATGCTCAAGAGGGCATCTCACACAATGCAGCAGATCCACAAAGGATGTTTTGAGATCCTTTGCATGCCCGGGAAAGTAAACAATATGCAAAATAACATGGTTCTATATAAATTAGACTCTGACCTAAAAAAATAAAATCACCCTCACTCATCCCAAGAGAATTACTTTCCCCTTATCAACAAGTGTCTGAAAAAGGTTTGCATTACATCTACAATTTTATATACAGAGATAAAATAAGCACTTTTCAAAAATCACACCATTAGCCATCTTCAGTGAAAGATTTTTTAGTGTGGATTGTTATTGAAAGTCATCTATATTTCCTCTTTCTGAAAAGTGCTTTGATTAGGCAGTCTCCACAAGCTGCAAATGATGATGCTTGATATACAGTACCGTACTAGCTTCATCAGGAAGTCTGCTTAGCCTTGTCATTGTACTTGCACGGAAGAAGCAACAAGCATAACACATAGGAAAGTTTCACATATTCCTTCCACATCTGATTCTTTCTTGTTGCAGTTTGATACATACTATTTGTACTAACTTTCAGAGTGACAAATATTTAGAAATTTTCTAATACTGCCTTGATACAAACTGACTTATTACACTGGAGACTTGCTTCTTGTTTATTTTTGGCACACTAAAACCACATGTATTCCCCATGTGGAAAGCTTCTTGAAGTGGCACTTTCTCCACAGATGTGTGTGTGTGTTTTTTAATGTAATACATTCTTCTATGATCCTTTTGTTTTAGATGCAACAAACTACCTGATCTGATATTATAAGACTTGTGGTATTGAAATAAGAATACATTTACACAGTGCTGTGAAAATAAAAATTGAGTCACAACTATTAATCAACAGATCTGCACAATACCCTGAGAGGAAAGTAAAAAAAATATTATTGTACTGTAGAATCTGAGGTACTGGAAGCAGACACCAAATTTTTAGTAATGTTGTCTAGTTGTGGGCGCCCAACTTTAAACACCGAGGGCCCCATTTTCATACATGCCATGCACCCAGGGGTGTCATTAAAGTTAATACTTCTTGAAAAACCAGCAACTCATTTACGTGCCTAAATGTGGGTTCAGGAGCTTAGCTTTAGGCTCCCAACTTTGGCCATTTTGATGCAGGTGTCTAAAAAGTTTGGCTTCCTAAAAATAGAGTAAACCAAAAGAAGGGGAGGTTTTTGGACTTGCCTCAATGCCACAGAAGGAGTCAGGGTTGGAATTTGGATTAGAACTCTGGAGTCCCTGGTTCCCAATCCTGCACTTGCACCATCCATCTTCCCTGAAATGCCCGTGAAAGGAAGAGGAATGACACTTACTCCTCCCTTCCTATGCAAACTATAGACAGTCTGAACCAATTAGTCAGCACCAGCAGGAAATATCACATCAGAGAGCTTTCTCTTCGACACTAGCTTTGCTTTACCTGCTGATAGCCTGGGCCGGGTTCTTGGTGTCTGCATCTCTTGTCGGGCATGCGGTAACATGTGATAACGTTTTGCTTCGTTCACTAGATCCCGGCAAGCCTCTGAAGACTTTATCAACTCCTCATTGTCAACAACATTTAGCAGATAACTGGGATGGATGAAGGGTAGGCGGACCACTGCCAGCAGCTCTGCAGCATACTGGAGAAAGAACACATGGAAGCCTTAGTGCTTGATATCAACCATTTCTTCTTCATGTCTGCATTTCTTCCTCCCCATAAACATTTCCCCTTATTACTCAACTTGGGAATATATTATACTTCGAGCTGCCCTGAGTACCTGAATTTTGCTGTACACAGTCCTGATTTTCATGAATTGTGCATACATTCCTCAAACCTTGATTATCGTTAAGATAGCAAAAGACAAGACTTTCCTTAGCTGCTCCACTCTCAAGGCTTTCTTTTTGGGAGGCGTGGGGGTTTCCCACACAGAGACAAAAACAATTTTCAAAAGGTGGCAACTCTTGTTATACAGACATTTTGTAAAAGCAGATTCTGCGTATAATACCTTATGCACAGGAGACATGCATTAATCTTTCTAGCTTCCTGAATTCACCTTGAAATTTAAGACTTGTTGCTACACTGAAAACAAATGGTTTTTCTAGCATTTTGTGTAAAACAAAAGCAGATGAACAGCTTGGGTTTGCATAGCCTTTCTGGTGGAGACTGAAAAACACCATCCAATGTGTTAAATACCTTTTAATTAATAGGATTTATTTGTTGGTGAAACAAATCGTGTACTTCAAAGTTTTACTAGAAATCAGATTCCAGAGGATGCTACACAAATACTGACACTAGACCCCCTCTTCTATATAAATAAAATAAACTGGGTAGTGCAAAGGACATTGGAATAAATGAAACTATCTGTCACTGGTTATGGCTTAAAGGAAAACAAAACCACAAAAAAGAAAATTGCAAGTGATAAATGAAGAGTCCATTCACTGAGAACTGATTTTAAATAACTGTTTATCCTACAACGTATCACAGAATACTTCACAGTGAGAAATAGAAGAGCTGGAGAATGCATTTATGGAGTTGGATATAGGGAATACATCAAGACAATAAGAAATATGGATGCATATTTAGAAGAGAACAGTCAGTAAAAGAAAGGTGATTATTAAAGGCAGCAAAGACTATTATTATTAGTAAACATTTATATTATGGGAATACCCAAAGGCCCCAATTGGGATTGAGGCCAAAAGGCAAGGAAATATTCTTGAAGATTAAGGGGTTGGTCCTCAGAAGTGCACCCCCAAAACTTCCACTTAGCTGCAGGTAGCTGCTCATTACTGTCTATTTAGTTATTTAAACCATGTTCATCACCTTAGTGTGTGAGTGCCCCCACAATGTCTGGGGATCAGGTCACAGCTGCAGTGGAGGAAGAATGTAGAAATATGGGTATGCAGAAAAGGAAGGATAAGTGAGCACTGGTTGGTTAGAAATATTTCTCAGGTTCTAATGTGCACGCTTGTTTCCACCCTGCTAGGTGACAAGTGATCACATTCATACCAGGAATATCCTCTACAACTTCCCACTTCCCTATAATACATTTAAAACACAGGCATCAGTTTGGAAGGAAATGCAATTATCTCTTTTCAGTAGGAGTTTGCATTAACCAACCTTCTTAGAGCCATGTCACTGTGATGATATAAACTAAGTTAAAACGAGCATGTGATGTGCCTGAAATGGGTTCAGTCTGGCAGAGAGAAGAATGCAGGTTTTCACAAAATCCAATCACTTCATTTAACAGAGTGTAACAGACAAGGAAAAGGTTGGCAGTCTGCAATGTCCAGTTTTCTGAGAAGAGATGAGTACGTGTTTGCATAGCAATAACACTTCTGAACGTCACAACTATAATAAACAAACAACTTTACACTTGCGTACCACCTTTTTGTCTGAAGATCGCAAAACGTTTTGCACACATTAATTACCGTGAACCTCACAACATACCAGGAGGCAGGCAGGGTTTACAGATGGGGAAGCTGAGGCAAAATTATTAGAGTGACTTATTCAAGGTCACCCAGTGACAGAAAGATGACCAGAAGCAAATGCTGACTACCCCGTTCTAACTGCTAATCCATGAGCCTTCCTTAATACAACATTAGATTTGGGAGGTGCATTTGCATAAAGCCAAACACTTCCACGAAGGACCTTTTGGATTAAATCCTGAGCTTCACCGTGATCCACTTGTCCAAGGAAGTGGTATAAGGGGGAGTAGAAAACAGAGGGATTTCTCCTTCTGGGGAGGGAGGTGTCCTCAGTGAGTAAAGAGCCATCTATACCGGTTTCTATGCCACCCATCCTACAGCCTGTAGTGTAGGTAGGGTGACCAGAGAGCAAGTGTGAAAAATCGGGACCTGGGGTGGAGAGTAATAGGTGCCTTTATAAGAAAAAGCCCTGAATAGCGGGACTGTCCCTAGGTGTTGAGGGTGATTCAAAGGTGGGAAAGGCATGCAGGTGATGTGGTCTTAGCAGGCTGCCCGGCAGCTATTCCCATCCGCCTCTTTAGGGTTCAAAGCCACTTGTGTAGCTTAGAGTAGACCCAAGGCTGCTCTAATATTGGGTTGCCAATTTGCTAATTTCTAAGAATTGGCCCCCCTTCCCCACCTCTCCCCCGAGACTCCACCCAGCCTCTTCCTCCCAAGACCCCACACCCTGTTCCACCTCTTCCCTTCAAAGCCCTGCCCCCCCATTCCTTTCCCTTCCACCCCCCTTCGCTCACTGCTCTCTCTCCTCCCCATTCCTCATCACTCAATCCTCTTCGCCTCCCTCCCCACCCTCAACTGGGATCCCTCTGCGCCGAGGCTGGGAGAGGAGCTGCAGCCTGATGTGGGGCCTGCCTGAGTGCTGACCAGACGCAGGTAGGAGGCGGCCCTGGCTGAGCAGGGGTTGGCACAGGTTGATGATCTGGAGCCTCCTCCTCCCCCAGATCCCTGCCTGTGGTAACTGGACTTTTGGTGTCTGGTCAGTACATCTGACCGTACACTGCCAGGTCCCCTTTTTGACCAGACTACCCTACTCTAATCTACACCAAACCCTAGATTGGCCCCACAGAAGTAGCCTTAGGGAGATTCAGTGAGCTCACTTGTGCCCCTCAGTTGTGTCTGGCAGAACATTAGTGGAGTAGCTTGGCACAGGTGAGCATTTGAGACCTAACACCTGTCTTAAAAGGATTCCATACAGTGAAATCAAAGATTCTTCAATGACTCTTCCTTCTTTTCTCTACTAAAATTTATTGCAAAGGGGAAAAAATGCCCTTTTCCTAGAGTCACAAATGTCAGGGACTTGGCTGCAGACATCTCAATGTCATTAAAATGATGCTGAATTGTGGGAGAGGGAGCATAGTCGACATATGGCAGTGGGAGGCAAAGCTCTGATTTCAGGAAGTGCCTGTTTTAAGAAGTCTGTGGGCGTTTAACCTTACAGAGGAGCCAAGATGAAATGCAGAATTAGGACACCAGGAATAATGAGGATATTGATGGGGACATCAAAGTTTAGCCATGCTAATCCCTGTGCTGTAATGAACTAAAAGGAATTGCTAAATAATAGTTTAAATAATGGCGAAACTGGACTATGCACAAGTCTACAGCTAAGGCAGGCCAGCCAACCTTCTTATGCATCCTGGTACATCAGAAAGCTGCCTCTTCTACCCCTGCCATAGGCCCTGTGCAGGAAGCAGCCATGCTGCCAAGTAAGACAAAACACATGCAAATACTCATGTCATTAAATTAGAACCTGGTGTTAGACACCCGGGTGTCTCCATGTTTAGCTTAAATTGGCATTTAGGGGAGAACTCCCCTCCGGGAACGAGAGGCAATTCTCCTGACTCAACACCAAAAGATACTACATTCTCCCCCCCATGCCTCCTAGAATAAATAAGGCAACGGCTGAGGAATTAACAAAGCGCACTCTCTCTTTTTCGCCCACCTTTCCTTAATTAGATTAGTGAGAAACTGTAATTCTGTTTCTCTCCCTCTCTCTCTGTCTGAGCTTGTGCCTCATTGGGAAGGCTAATAATAATTAGAACATGTTGCTCTCTCATCAGCATGAAAGCTAATGTCACATATCAAAGCTAATGCCACTTTTCACTCTCATTCTTTCCCCACCCAAACAGCAACAGAAATACAGCTGTATGTGGGAAAGAGAGCGCGAACGCAGTTGCTGCTCTGTTTGATTACTGCCCGCATTAAGGGTATGTGTAATCTCATTGTTTTGTACCAAGGGATTTGTAGGGTATGTATAATCTCACTGTCTCTAGAAGATGGTAGAGGCTTTTATAAACCAGTGACTTTTCATGCTGGCTACTTTCAGCATTATAGTCGACGGCGAGTTTTGTTTGGCTTTGCAGATTTAAGTACATTCAAGTGGTCTAGGGATTCTGTAGCCTATTCCGTTCTGATTCTGCCTCATGACTGCTTCATAGCCTCATTAGCTAGGATTGTATTATATATCTTGTTACCATTATCCTTTTTATTGAAGACTAGAATAAGTACTATTCAGCATTTCAAGCTTCTTGCTGTCTGTTATTTGTTCTTTCTTCCTTTTCTTTGTCCTTCCCTTGCTCCTTATACACTTATATAACTTCTATTGTTCCCTTTTACATTATTATTATTAATACAATAGTAGAAGAGATGTGAAGGACACCTTTCAAAATGGTCAAAAGTTTCAAAGAGCAGTCTCCATTTTTGTGGATGCAAATCGAAGCCTACGGTTTGCACCTGTAATTCAACTGTGGCTGCAAATTTTAGAGCATGCATCTCTCACTGAATACAAGTGCAAATTGGGGAGTCAGAGGTGCAAATATTCAGATTTATACCTGCAGCCACTTAGTGCAATTCTATGCAGGAGGTCAGACTAGATTATGATAATGGCCTTTTCTAGCGTTAAATTCTATGAATCTGTGAATTCATTTTTCAGGTGCTAAAAGGCAGACCATGAGCAGCCCCTTGAAAATTTAGCTCATTGTTTACACAAGACTCTGCTCCAAGGAGTTTACCATTTAAATTAAATAAGTGAAATACAAAGAAAGGAGGAGGCATGAGTGTGGGAACGGAGAGGCCAGCTCTTCAACTGGTGTAAACTGGTGTGGCTCCATTGATGTCAATGGCACTATTCTGATTTACTCCATCTCAGGATCTGGCTGGTGGAACCACAGTTAGTAGGTGATGGAAGGCTAGAGCCTCTCACGGACTCTTTGTAGCATTTGCTCTCCATGGGAGGGAAAGAGCTGGCTTGACAACTCACGAGTAAGGGGGACTCATGGGAAGCCATCGGGGCAGGGGCAGATGGACTTGGCGTGGGTTGGCTGCTGTGGCACATATACGCTTGCCAGACTGCTATCAACTTTATTGGTTCAGCTGACCAGCAGTTTCTTCACTTAGCCTGAGTCCATGCGGATTTATAAAACCCTGGACATAATACTTTTCTGTTGTAAAACAGACAGGGTTCCTGCCCCATAGAGCTTCCAATCTAAATTTCGATGTGACTGTAAGCGAGAGTAGCTAACCGTAAGGTGGCACGGGATAGCTCAGGTTTATACCAATCAGATCGCACTGAGCAGTGGTGCACACACATTGCTGTGGTTCTAGCAGGCAGAAAGTAAGAACCCAAGCTGGAATTTGGCCAACCCTTTGTGGTTAATGGTCCCATCCTGTGGGACCTTTGATGACCACACATGGTCATGACCTGGGTTTGAGACCTCTTCCAACAGCATAAAGCTCCCAGCACTATGATGGGACATTCGCTGGTTAGTTTTCACAGGAAATTGGAAGCTATACATTGCTATGTAAGTGTAACGTATTATTGGGTCAGTGCTGACTCAGCAGGACCGTGCTACCTGGTGCGTCATTAAGACCATTTCTGACTGCTTGGAGATGTCCCATCCCTATAGCTAACCCCGCATAGTTTATGTGCTTAACTTCTGTATATGCTTCTTCCAGCTCTGCAGTCAGAACAGCACTCGGCCAATGGAATCACAGAATATGTTAGAGCCCTTTTAATTTCTGCTTGGTGGCCTGAATGAGGTTTACTTTGCTAAACTGTTTGTGACTTTTCTTCCCCTACTAATTACATTTGTGGTTCTAGCAGTTTATAGAAAGTGGGCTTTATTCTGACATCTGACTTTCAAAACTCTCTTCAGTAGCACATGAAAAAAATGGCTTTTTACTCTCAAATCCCCAAGCTAGTACAATCTCAAAGGTATGCTTTAAACGATTTTCACTGTGCCTCTGTTTAGGCTACGGCAAAATAGTATATAGCCTGGTTTTAGGAAATATGTTTACTGCTGCAGAATCAAATTTCCTGCTCCTTAAATATTACACTGGAAAGCTATCAAGATTTTTGACATTTTTGAAGTAATGCCCAGAGAGGTCAAAATAATGTTTCTCTTTTGCCTTATAGTTCATCTGTCTCTCTGTTTTACTAGTCTTTCAAACAAAAGAACCTTTGTGCTAGCTGCCTAAAGAAACATATTTTAGCTAGAAGTGCAAATACAGAAGTAAGATTAGCTATATTAAGATAGGTTTTTAGTCTAACAAATTGCTGTTTCAGCTGTTTATGCATAATTCTAAGAGACTTTTTTAACATTTTAAATTAAACTAAAAACACATTCAGTTCATCCCAGAGACTAAGAAGATTAATACATCACAGCCTTAAAAAGATTTCTTTCCTCTCTCAGGTTCAAATTCAACTGGATTTTAGAGACAAAATAAAAATTTCTAATCTGACAGCTCCAGCAAAAACTCAGCTGTACTGTTAAAAAATTATGGGATAACACTGAGATGGCAGCAATGTTACACCAAGAGTAACACACTGAGACCTGTAGGGGGCACACATTTGTAAAAAGCAAAGGTTATCCCTTAGTTCCTGGATTGGTGGTCAGGTGATGCGCTGCATGTTGAGCTGCTCTGGCAATGAATGCTAGGAATCAAGGAGTTTCCTGTGGCAGAGAGACGAGGCACAGTGGGTTAGTGCCAGGCAAGAATCTTGACCTGTCCCCAACTTTCAGCTGCTGCTGGAAATCGTCCATGATCTTCTGAACTAGAACTCCCTACATGACCTCAAAGCCTAAGCAAGCTGTAGGTGTCCAAGTGTCATATCAGTTGGGAACTGGCTGTTTTTTGAACATTGAAACAGAGTTCTTGAGCATTCTCGGCTCTCAGAGACAGCACCACCAGTTGCTGATTTGAAGCTTCACAAGAACAAGGCAAAGCTTTACTTTTGGGGTACCATAGTGCTAACTGGTAATTAAGGTAACCACTTCAATGCATATTGCCCATGGGTATGTATCACAAGGGCATGCGCTCTTTCAAACATCTTCCACATTTACAAGTGTTAGAACAAGGCCCAATAAAATCTCCACTCATTGGTGCGCACAGCAGTTTTACTATTTATTACTGTTTAGCCTGTATGATTCAATTCCTTTGAACTGAAAATCCATAACTATGAAAGTTGAGTATCAGTACAGTTGGAAACCTTGTAACATAATGAGATGAACATTTGGAATGAAGTGTGGTTCCCAGGCCCTCGACTCACACAGCAACTCAGTGGGAGGGAGCTACATGTATAAATCCCATGCGTAGCAAGAGGACACTAGCACCCGACTTGTTTCTTGAAATGAAGTTTTAACATGACATCTTTATGGCAGCACAGCTGACTAAACACTATAATGTCATCAGCATTGCATAAAAGGTGCTGCTATCCTGTTCTCCAAACAGTTCACTGAGCAGTACATGAACATGTATTTCTAGATGTAACGTGATGAAGTTATATTTAAGCACACAGGGTGATGAATCATTAATTCATTACACTCAGGATTTCTTATCACAAACTTCTCATTCTGCTGACTATACTCTGCCAAAATAAATGTCCTCAGAAAGTAACAAAAGATACAACTATCAATGATTGACATTTCATTTGTTCCGATTATAAATACACACCTACCTATACACCTCTACACACACGTATGCACCACAAAGGCATGCTGTCAAGATTAAATAGTTGGTGTTTGTAATGTGCTCTGAAAAGGAGGAGAGCTCCTGACACATACAGCATAGTGACACACACATAAAACAATTTTTCCTATTTATAATTCAGTGCTGAACTTCATTTCCCTTTCCATTTAGAAAAGCATGGAGTGTGGCCTAACGTTTGGATCAGGTGGCTTGGTAGTCAGGAGTTCTCTTCCTGACTCTGCCACTGCCATAAACATGTGACTATGTGCAGTACAAGTAATCTCATACATACAGCTACTTTGCACATTCACATGTTTGCAGGATTGAGACCTTTGTCATTCAGTTTCCTCAGCAACAGAAGAGAGAAAAGTACAGTTAAAAGTAGAGGAAGATGTGTTTGGAAAGCCCCAAAAACTGAGAGGGGACTTCAGCACAGGGGTAGCTCCCAAAGCTACTTTCAACTTTAAAAAAAAATTAAATAAACTCTATTTCAAGTTGATGGTATCTCTTAAAAAAAGAGTTGAGTATACCAGCCATTAGTGAGTAACAGGAACTCCACCTTTATACTCATTTATTAATTAACGGGCCTGTTTTCTCTCTTGTACCATTTCTTCTCTTGTATTTTTTATTCCTCTTGTCCCCTGGGATTAGTATGAACTCACTCATTTGGTTTCCGAGCCTGTATTGGTTCTGAATGTTCTTGCTTGGCTGGCCCCCTAGAAAAGAATTTACTTAAACCTCAGATCTTTGAGCAGTCTGTCACTATGTGAAGACACAATTACATCTCATTCCTTGTGCTCTTCACTTTCAGAGAAACTGGAGTTTGTTGCACCTTAATTATTAATTAGGACTCTTCTGCTTTCCAAAGGGGAAGCTTTCAATAAGCTGTTCTATTATTGTAGTCACTAGGAATGGTATTTCCAAAGGATCTAGGCACTCAAATTTCATTAAATTTTAAAAGAAGCTGGGTGTCTAACTCCCATCAGCTCCTTTGAAAATCCCAATCTTCATTTCATACTTACCCCATATTTGCTTTCCTGAAGCCTAACACTCTTGAACTACATTGTTCAGTGAATTTATTTCATACTATGATGAATTTAAGTAGCTTCCTGGTAATGAATGTTGTCATTTTGAATTTTCCGATCATTTTCTAACCTAAGGAAAAGACTCAGAGTGTTTTTTCTACTTGCTGGATCGTTAAGCTGGCCTTCATAACTATGGAATCTTTCAGATGCTGTGTGTTTGGCTGTAGGTATTTAAAATTCCCCATGAATATGGCATCCAAGTACCTTGAGAGTTGCCTGTTCTTCTTTCTTCCAGAAATCCGCTGGTGCTCCTTTGTTTGTTATTCCCCGCATCCTAACCCAAATAATGTTATTGCCATTCTCTTTAATTGTAAAGTCAGTTCATTGGCATTTATAACTTTTGACATAATGCCACTCTTCCATCTCCACGTCTTCTTCCCTTTCCATCATCTTAGATACCACACTTATCGGTGTGCAGGGTGTTCATTCAACCTACGATGGCCTTGCTTCAATTTTATCCCATCGCCCCTGCTGTGGTTATTCTCCCTTGCACCAACCACCCTCGGCAATGCCTCTCCTTTCCTCTTCATACACTTGTAGACAGGTATCCCACTTCAGCTATTGTTAGACCGCATCAGGCCTATTCAATCCTTTTAATCTTTCCCTCTAAATCAATTCCTCTAGTCCTTTAATCGTTTGTTTTGCTCTTCTTGAAATTACCGTCAAGTTGTCTACAAAGCTCTTTTCCCAGGTGCCATTAAGATACTATTTAGACAGAGCTTTCTCTGAGGACACAAGTTCATAGAGAGCTCATTAATATTTTTCTGGATAAGACATTTCATTTTATAACCGGACATTTTTATATTAAACAGTGGTTTCTTTGTTTTTTTTTTTAAAAGGGCACACTACCATGTCTGTATGGAACACAGAGAAAGATAACATAGCACATGGGACTCTGCTAGATAATAAATTTACTTCTTTAACTCTTCAACGCCTCGAATAGATATTGGCTCATATCTTCAAGACAGGTATATTGACATAAATCCATTGCCTCTTATTTTAGTAGCACCGTTTTGCACTAGTTGAGGCCCAGTATCAAGTTTATCCTCCCAACACTCCATGGGATAGGTATTTTTTCCCCACATTTTACAGAGTGGGAAGTGGAGGCGGAGAGATAAACTGGTTTACCCCAGACCACACAGTGAGACTATGGTTAAGCTAGGATTAGACCACAAGAGCTTCTGGCACTAAGCCCTGCCTGTGCTCAGACCACTACACCATGAGGCTCTTCAGATGACGGTGCCTCATTATGCAATACATATATTGCATGATCTCCTCTGAATTAAACTAAGTCTAAAAGGAAGAACTATCATGATAATCCTACCATCTCATCAATCAGCCAGGAAGAGAAATAAATAGAAAACCATCAAATCCAGCTTTTCTAGATGCGTCAGTCTACTGTGGCCTTCCCATCGAGTGAAAAGGAACCAAAAGGAATTCCTACAACCCATAGTCTGCATTCACTGCCACAGGAAGTTACCTAACTGTTCAGGAACCTGCCATCAGATGCCATTTCTCTCAGCTGGATTGATTTTATGCAACTGCATTATCAGCAGGGCTAAAATCGTTCCATAAATGTTACCCTATCCAGCTGGCATACAACTCCAAAACACTGGGGTACAGTTATTTACCAAATATTAGCTTAATAAATATTTATAATTCAAACTCACTATTTGTCTTCTGTAGCCGGATAGGTGACCTTTAAAAGCTCTGTTATTCTACCTTTGTAGCACATCTCAGATGCTGTTTTCTGTATAGCAGCGCAGCTCTTTTATGTAGCATATTCATATAAACTGCACACTTTACAGAATTAAAAACGGTGAGGGTATATCCTTTCACCTTGCCTTCCACAGCCAATGTCCATTCAGGAACCCCCTACCGAGACTCTGAGCCTGGCCATAAGAGGATTAACAACACTACAAAGAATTTGATACCCAAGAAGATTTTCAACAGCACAAAGAATACGAGGTGAGGCACCTGATCCCCATTCTCTTTCAATGAGAACAGGGAACTAAATCCCATTTGTGCCTTTGAAAATATACTGCCTCTTCTCTCCCCAAGCAGCTAACACAATATGAGGGCTCTAGCGGTTACAGCTAAGTTTGTGCACAAGCAATAGCCGCTTTCCAAAGAGCTTTTCTTCCCTGGAGCTGTCACCCTATTCACTTCCTGCTGTGGAGAATGAAAAGTTACGTGCATTTCTTTAAATAAATATCATCTCAGCTCACCTGGCTGAGATTATCCTGCCTGACTGCATGGTGTTCAATCAAAGGAGGCCGTTGGGAGGAAATAAACAGGAACAGGACAATGACAAAAATAAGGCTCCTTCAGGGAACAATAGGGGAAGCTATTAATTGGGGAATACCCCTGCCTGTGTTCAACCAGTCTGGCTAGGTTTATGAGCCTAGGCTCAAAGGGGATACTAAACCATTAAAGGCCCCCAGGCCTAGAAAGGAAGGGGGTGGGGGTGAGTGGGCTGCCAGCAGCTGCCTAGGGGGGAGATGCTGACGGAGACTAGCAGAGTGGGAGAAGATGCAGCAGGCAGCCTGCTCCTCTCAGCCCAGGAGTAGGGACGGCTGGGCTAAGCGAAACTCACCCAGCATTGCAAGGAAAGAATGAGGCGCAGGTAGGAACCAGGCATACAGGCCTTTTGTTGTTTTACTCTTTGCTCTGCCTGCTATGTTCCTCTGGGTGAATAATAATGCTTTGTTTTGAAGAAGTTGTTTTTGAATCACTTTAACCAGCTGTTGCCAGAGGCTCCCTGAGGAAAAGGGCTTAGAGATGCCAAACAGAGCTGGGCCTGCTGGATTAACATGACTGGGAAACTGGGGGGGAGGGGAAGGAGGAGGAGGAAGAGAAGACACGGTTCCACATGGTTTCACCCTCAGAGATGCACTTTAGAAGGAGAAAAAGTGATCTAACACACGGCTCCCTCTGTAAGCACGACACTAGCCTTCCCGTGCGTTGATGTCTTTATTCACTTTGTCAATTTTATGACAAACAGCAAGTGCTTCTGGGTAAGAACCTTGTCTTAACGTATCTTCAGAAAGCCCCATGCACACGCATGGCACTACCCCCATAAACAACACATGATAGAATACTGCGCTTTAAAGAGCGTGGCCTTCAGACTCTCCACCATTACACTGCAGATCCCTGGAAGGGTTCGCCCTTGGGAGATGACAGTGGTGGGGGTGGCACTGTATCTTCCAGTGGCAATTCCAATTGGTAGCTGGAGAGCCACAGGAACCTCACTAGCAGAGGCTGCCCACAATCGGCATATCAACTGGGCTCCCGGGCCAACTGGCTTTGCTGGATGGCTACTGCAGTGCATGTTGTGGTGCCTTGCACCCCCTGGTTCCCTACCCCAAGAGATCTGAAGCAACACGGCCTGGGTGAATCAATGCCATTGTACCCTGAATTAAGTTAGAGCATCTTGTGACACTGCCAGACCAGGTGCCAGCTCATGACAAGCCCCTAGACCTCAACTTTAACTCTGACAAGTACAGACCCGAATTAGTCTGGCTCACCTGTGTGTTCCTGTTGTTAAAACAGGCATTGGATTAATAAAAAAAATGTGTTTAGTGTTTAGACTTTTGAGTTGCTGCATGCATTAATCTCACTGATAATGTCTGCAGCCCATGTTATAAGACAATATTTAAGTGTTTGCTCTGTAACTGTAAAAGTGTTTGCTCGGAAACTGTAAACCATCAGCCAGGAGTGAGGCATTACCAGGTGTGAAATACTAGTTTGCCCAACAAAAAAAGGCTATGTATACCAGATAAAGCATTATGGAACATCAGAAGACAAAAGACTTTGTTACTTCCCTGCTCCCTTCTCCAGTAAAGAGGAGATGTGCACATGAACTTGTCCTATCAGCTTGAACTCTGGGGGAAGGGAATAAAAAAATCCCTGCTGAGAAGAAACTATATCTTCTGCTGCTTGAATTTTAAGGGCAAGGATGACTAAGCATAAGTAAAAGATCCCCAGTGGTTGGCCTTGATTAGTCCTAAAAGACAGATAGAGCTTGCTTATTATAGAAGCTTCTATTACCTTTCAAAACTTGACCGTGACTCATTTGTGTGTGTATGTTTATCTTTAATCTTGTAAATAGCTCATTTCTTTTTCTTAGCTAATAAATCTTTAGATGGTTTATTACAGGATTGGCTACAAGTGTTGTCTTTGGTGAGAGATCTACAGTGCAGTTGACCTGGGGTAAGTGATTAGTCCTTGGGACTGGGAGTAACCTGAATGTTGTTGTGATTCTTGGTGTAAAGGACATCTATCACAAAGGCATTCTTGTCTAGGTGGCAAGATAGACTGCAGTGCCCAAGGGGACTGTCTGTGACTCCATAGTAAGGTTGTTACAGTGCTTGAAGAGTTCAAACTTGATGCTTAGTTGGTGAAATCTTAGTACAGAGCTCACAACGAGTTTGGTGTTTGTGCCCTGTGGTTGACCTTCATGGCCGTGAGCCATTCCAGACAGCTTGACATATCCTTTTACCATTCCAGAAGTGTTCACTGGACACATAGCGTGGCTCTGACAGATTCGGCAGAAATGGGGGGCCTGACTGTGTGAAGTGCTGATCACTCTGGACTCGCGATGAATTCAGAGAGTACGCATCTGGTAGGATTGGGCTCTGAATTTCTCATGCTAGAAGGAGGTAGCATCAAAATTTCTACAGATCATCTTTATCAGACAGAAGACTGGTTAGCCTGATACCCAGAAAAATTTCTTTCTGAGCTCTGGAAATGTAGATGCCATTATAAAATTTTAAAGAGCAGCTGTTTCATGGTAAATCTAAAAAGCAAGAGCTTTTGCTTTCAGAAAATAAGCATCTATCTGACTAAGAGCCTTATTTATAATACAGCAGGATACAGAGAGGTAAGAAAAAGTTGAGCAGCCAGCCAACCAGCCATCCTTAAAAGCTGGCTTAGCAGTAGGCTTGGACATGAAAGCAGCCAGCTACTGGTACCTATAAATTAAATTTATTCAAATCACTCATCTCCCTATAGATACATGTAAAAAATTGAGAGTCATTGAAAGAGGAACGTCTGAAACCAAACAACACAGTGAGAAATTGGGAGAAACAAATAAAGCTGCCACCATAATCTATGGAAGCACTTCTATAGAAGCAGGAAAGAAATGACGATAACAAGGAAAAAGAAAACCCAACTGCTGCAACATGAAAGTGAAAGTAGAGAAGGTGGCAGTGGCAGCAGTGAGAAGGAAAACAAAAACCACCACTTAAAATAAATTCATAACATCAGCACAGTGGGAGGCAGAAAGAAATATTTAAACCAGCAATCTTGAAAACATAGCCTAGATTGCACAATGACGGAGACCTTCTGTTTGTGACAGGCAAATAGATTCATTCTGCAAGGTTCTTTCTGCTACTGCCTCGAGAATAATCCCATAGTTTGCATTAAGGTTTGATTCAGTAAAGGAGCAGCTCAGAACGGTCTGTCTTCATCAAACTTTAAACAAACAGAGAAACACACTCTAACACTGCACATTTCCTAAGGCCAGTGGGAGCTGAGAAGGGGCCCGTTTCAGCAAATGAATGGCACTGTATAAACGTTTTGTGGTAATCATAATAATAATACATATGGCTCATACAATCCCCTCCAGCAGAGAAACCGACAGAAGGTGGCCACAGAGGCAGGAAAACTCCATGAGGTTTTCCTCAGGGTCTCATATACATTGTCCATTACAGGAGGAGAGAAGAAGTTTTGAGGAGACTCCCTACAGCCACAAACTGACTGCAGGATCTGTGCCGTCATTGGATGAGTCCCCTGTGTCTGCACGTCTATCCTGAGTACTTATATGGAAGTCATTACCACAGTAACTGAGAGCCTCTGTCTGCAATATGTTTATGGTCACAACACCCCCTGAGGTAGTGAAGTTCTATTACTTCATTTTACAGATGGGGAACTGGGATACAGAAAGACTAAGTGATTTGGTTAAAGTTCACACGGGAAGCTTGTGGCAATGCAAGGAATAGTACTTAGGTCTTCTGGGTCCCAGGCTGGTATCCTAACCAAGGATCCAGGGGGAGTTAATGCAGCTCTGTTAGTATAGCTATACCAGACCTGGAGGTATAATTTCCAGTTCAGATAGTCACGTCTGCGCTACCTCTAATTGCTCTAGCACACTAAAACGGACATGTTGCGGTGGTGGTGTGAAGAACTAGCCACCTGAGTCCATAGCTATGATGGATGGGGTCCTACTTGGGCAGACAGCTTGTCCTGCCACTGCGGCTGCACTTCTATTTGTAGCGTGATTGCTTGATTAGAAATTACAGCTTCAGCTCTGGTGTAGACACACCCTAAAATGGATTAAGTCCTGGTGGATTTCTTGGGGGAAATATAGTGGGATCAACTGAGGATGGAGCTGCCAGTTCGAGGCAAATCGCAGCCAGACCAGGGCCACTTGCTTAGCTAAAATGACTGCCCTTCCAGCAGAGCCTGCAGTGACGCATCTCTCAGGCTCGCTGCACCTACCTATCCCTGGGCAGGGCCCAGGTCAGATGACGCCCAGGCACTCTCACCGCCGGAGCCAACAAGTTGATTTGTGTCACAGCACCACTCGGCTAGGAACCCTCCTGCTGCCTCAACCTCTTACAGACTCCCGAGGCTTCCAACCTGCCCTCAGTCTTGCCCGAGCCTTGTTCCAGCACGTGGCAGTCTTGTCCATACCTTATTCCTGCCTTGTTCCAGCTCTATTCCTGACCTGCTCCAACCCTGAACCTGCCTCCAGACCCTTGGACTGACTCCAACCCGGCTCTGACCTTTGGTTTGCATCCAGACTGTGACTACGATCCCGATTTAGCTTGTCTGTGGATTCTGACCCCAATTCTGAGCCATGGCATATCCTTGGGCCCTGGTTTCAGCACCTCTCGGCCTGATCCTGACTCTATGTCTGGCTTCGACTCTTGGTACCTGTTCTCAACCACTGCTCTAGCCCCCAGTCCTGACCACCTAGAACCAGGAGCCCGACACCCAAAAATGATCAGGTGCCTGCTTTGGCCCCCACCAAACGGAAGTTTAGCAGAGTATTGGAGAGGCAGCAATAACATGGGAGAGGCATTCTCCTTTCTTGGCAGGCCTGGACAGAGCCCATCAACAAGAGGGAACATTCTGACCCAACACTAAGTCTGGGGTTCAAACCAACAATCAATGTAGGTACTCAGACATTCCCTTATCACCATAGTTAGCTACCAAGAACAGCTAATTGCATATCTTAGGAGAATGGCAGGTTTTTAAGTGTCACCAATGTAATTCGTTTATCTCAAGGACAGTGTTTTACCTTTACTGTCCTCAAAACCAGTCACTATTTATAACACAACTGGAAATAGTGCTAGGCAAGGTAATACATTTAATTTCTTGCGTTAAGGGTAACTGCATAACTCACATAAATGGTGAACACAAGCTAACTCTAATAAATATTTATATACTACCAGAGAGAGTATCTGAATAGTCAGAAAAAAGCACAGTGTAATTTTTTATATGTACTGTACTTATAAGTTGGATCACGTTATTAGCATTCTGCATGAAAAAAGAATTCTGATTTTTGCTTCCTGCTGTTACTGAATGTGCATCTCTTACCAAATATGCATCCTTTTCCTGAGGTGACACATGACACAAGGCTAAGCCTTCAAGATTTATCTTTGACCAAATCTGCAGCCAGCAACTCCAAGACTCTGTATGTGCAATACAGGTATAGCAAATGAGAAGCTTTTAATTCTAAACGATCAGATATGGGGATCAGATTCTGAAAAATGCATACCATTTGTGCATAGCCTGGATTCTTGTCCTCTCTTTTTACCTCCACAATCCTATCTTTTATTCATCTTCACATTTAAAATTGTATGGGGACAGTTTCTACTTTGAAGAGGTATTTGTGGGAATGAAGGAAAGAGTGGTTTCTCAGATTATTTTTACCTGAGCTCTGATTGCAGTGTCCTTCTTAATCCATTTTATCACGGTTTCGTACACCAGCTCTTCTGCTTTGGTGTTCAGGCTGTCATTGGACATGTAGGAAATGAAGTCGTCTTTTGAGATATTAAGGATCTCCTCTTGATTGGCCACCTCTGGGAAAATTTGCAGGGCATATGCTTTGGCCATGTTGTATAGTTCACTGCACTGCATAGCTTCAGCCATGGCTAATATTCCTAAGCAGTTGCTAGCCGTCAATTGTTTTTCTAAAAGGAGCAAACAAAGGTTAAATGAATGAATAAGAACAGTGTTGTTTCACTAATAACATAAAAAAATAGGTGCTATGGATGTAAATAACTCTGGTTCACTTTGAATAGCACCCAGGTTAGGCCACTGAGGGTATGTCTACACTGCTAGCAGCATTCAGTGCAGGATCGATTCTGTGGAATTGATTGAGTGGCAGTGGAGACTGGCTCAATCGATCCAGGAAGTCGATGCCATTAATCCACCCCAGCAAGAAGGATAACGCTGCGTCGACCGCAGGGCATTTCCCATCAGCACAGCACAGTGGGGATATAGAGATAAGTAGAAGTTAGTAAGTCAATGGGAGATACGCAAGCGACTCTTTGTCGCTTGCGTATCTCTCTTTGTCGCTTGCGTATCTCCCATCTACTGCTGTGGAAATCCACCAGTGGCCTGGCCTGAGTCACCATGAAAAGAAAAGTCCACCAAATATAGTTTCTTTGGCTCTGCATTTTTAAATCCTGGACTGGGCAGAGGGTATTTTTGGGTTTGGGTTGGTTTTGTGTGTGTGTGTGTGTATACTCTAGTGGTGTGGTTGGGAAAAACTGTTGACATAGCCTTATTATTCAGGACCTCCTCTCTAGTGGGAATCAAGTAGCAATTCTACTGCCTGCCGTGTTCCTTTAAGAAACAGCAAAGAAGTAAACCCCAATGCTGATGCTTTAAGAATATACTCAAACAGCTCTGAGGACATTTTTGAAGATGCTACAATTGCTTCATGATAATTTTTGTCCTGCTTAGCTACTAAGCCACTTCAAATAATAATAATAAAAAGACCTTCCCCACAGGAACTTTGTTACTGTAGAATATGATGACATTCCTCATGCAAAACACAGATTATACTAATGGCTTCTGTTAAATGTTGTGTAGTGGTGTTTCAAAGCAAATCATGCACAGAGGAGACAGCATTATCTTTTTTCCTGGCAAACTGAAGTAGCTGCTCGGTGTGTTGTATTATGTGGAGGATGAGCTATGCTGTACACTTTGCTGTCCTTTTTGCTTTTCAGCTAAAGAAACACACCGATAGGAAATTTGTGCAAGAAGGGATGGCAGGTTCTTGGCTCTCAGCTTTACTAGCCAAGCCATTAACAGAATACAAGATTCAGGGCAGAAAGCCTCACAGGGTATGACTACACTGCAAAGAAAAACCCACAGCACCAAGTATCAGAGCCCAGGACAAGCCTTGCGGGGCTTAGGCCTGGGGGGCAAAAATAGTAGTGTAGACTTTACTATTCAGGCTGGATCTTGGCCTCCAAGTCTCTGCCACCACACTGGATTTCGGAAAATATTAAAAATATTCCAAAACATAAAGCACTCTTAATCTGGAATAGAGTGTGCATACACAAAGTCCATCAGGAGTAGTTTATCAGCACTAAATTCATACCTTACATTGTTCTGGATTAATTTGAATGTGTAGACAAGCCCACATGTACACACCAACCTGTTTAAGACTAGGTGGATAAAGTAATCAGATCAGAGAAATCTACATTCTTATCACCACCATCACTCGGAAAACTCTAAAACCAGAAGGCAGATTTGACACTGGAGCCACATCAATCTTCTGATTTTTAAAAGAAATGTCTCAGGCGGACCACCAGGGTGCAGTCCTATCCACATCTTTCATTCTACACAGTGGAAAACATCTGGTGGAATACACCCTCACTGGATAAGAGCAGACACCCTACTTCAACATCTTTGTGATTGGGCTTTTGGAGTTCTCAGATTTCTGTTTATCGGGTAACAGGCTTGGGGATGGGCCAACTGCATTGGCTGCACCTGATCTTTTCTGAATGGGGGATGATGATCAAGTGTCTGTGCTGACTCTTCTAGATCTGATCCTGATGTTTTACCAACCTATCTTTAATCCCTTGTAGATGGACACAGATGTTTCTGAGTGGCCCCGTCTTTCCTTTTTGAGAACTACCTGAGGGTAGTGCTAGGCAATCGCTTCTCTTCCCCAAGAACCCTTTCTGTGCCATGCCAGAGGGCACTATTTCGTTATCCTGTTCCACATCTATGAAAGGCTATCAAGAGGGTTTGTGAAGAGATGTGGGCTGCGATATATTCAACAGGCTGATGACACGCCATCAGTTCTAACATGGCAAAGCAGAGCAAATGACTCAGTGCTTTTGTGAGATTAGAGCTGGGATGTGGACTAGCTGGATGCAGTTCAACTGGGGTTAGACTGAATAGGGGTAGTAGCTTGGGGGAAGCAGTTGGAGCAGTTGACAAAACTTATCTCAGCCCATTTAATTGAAAGGGTGCACCCACTATCTGCATCCGTAGCTCATTATGTAGGTGTCTAATGGGATCTTGAGGTACTTCTGGATGCCCAGGTGACAAAGAAAGGCTGGACAACGCACCATTTTCCTTCTGATGCAGACCTTGTTTCAGTTATCCATGCCTTTGTCACTTCAAGACTAGACTTGAATTGGACTCCACATGACGCTCCACCCCAAGACCATTCAAGTACTAAGCAGAGAACACATTGCACCAGTGCGCCAAAATAGCTGCTGATGGGTTTATGGATAGGATTTAAGAATGTCAGTTTTAATCTATGAATTCCTAAATGGTTTGAGAACTGGCTAAATACAAGAACACCTCTTCACCCTTGCCAGACTGTTGCAGCTAAGACCAACGTAAGCACTTGAGCTGACAGGGGATTCTCTACTTACGCTCTTTAACTTGGGAATTTGTTCCCAGTGTTGATCTGCCAGCGGCAGTGTTTGTTAACCTTCCAGGCACGCTGCAAAGCCCATCTTTTTTCTGAAATACTGGGGATGGGGTGGATGGATGAGCAGGGATATAGACAGAGATAGAGAGTATGCATGAAAGACTCCTTGGCAGAACTGTGTTAACAATGTAACAGGAGTTCAATAATGACTATGGGATCCCATCTGTTTGTGTTGAATATTGTCTTTTTAATCTAGGAAGGTACGTTGCATATGAGCTAGACGTCAATAAACTCAGCACACACACACATATCTCTCTGTTACAGGCCGTGATCCATTTAGTTCACACAAGCAGCTGACGGGATATGGTCTGATCATATCTGTAAGCTTCTGGATGTAATTTATTCTCCAAAATACTGCAAGGCCCTTGCGAGGGTGAAACTTTCCTTCTTCAGACTGTCTGGTGTCTCAGTTTCCTCCCTGGCTGGGTAGTCTGGTTCTCCAAAGGACCCAAAAATTTCCCATCTGGGGTAAATGAAAACAATCCAAAACACCTTCTTGGTTCCCTCATCAGGGTCTTGGTGGACCTCTCTTCACGCAGGGCTCCCAAATGCTCCTCTCACTGCTTCCTCTCAGGTTTCTTTTGTAAGCTTGTTGTTCTCTCAGAAAAAATCTGAGATTCTGCACTTCCCTAGTCTCCTCCTTGACAGACAGACCTCTAGCAGGGCCCACCATCTCTCTTTAACTGAGGAAAGGAGGCTCTTATGTATTTAACCTGTGATCAGCATTCTGTTCCAGACTGCACTATAAGTGCCAGAATCCTTCTGTTTTGTTCACTCCTGTGACAGAAGTCCCCTCCTCACAGACCCCAACTGTGATACTGATGTAGCTGCTGAATTCTACTTTGGTTCACATGCCCTAAACAGTTTTCTTCTCTTGGTGCACAGACAAATCAAACCAGGGTGGCTTTTACGAATTGTTTTTAATCTAGTTTCCTCTGCAACATTCAAACAAAACAAGAAGCCTACCCTTTCTCTTTGTTCATGCACCAGAATGCTTTCAGGCATCTTTAATCCTTGTTATCATCAACTACTAGCAAACACAGCACAGGATATATACTCTGTGCTTGAAGCCATTATGTCCAAAAGGGCAGGCAATTTTATAATTCTGCAGAGCCTCCTCTCCCATATTCTTGCTATTCCCTTCTTCACTTGGGGAAATCTTTCCTTGGACAGATACACGAGCTGATGAGCACAGCACAGCCAGATAGCTATAAATATTTCACCTTAGTTTGGTCAAATGCGACTCCCCTAGATAGATGAATTTCTGTGCAGGTTCAGTTGGCTTCTACTGAGGGCTAATTACAAATCCCAGGTCTCTGAGAAATCTGAGAGTTAACTGGTTGTATCCAACTTTAGCATGGATGCCTATTAGCTAGCTCCATATACATGTCCTTACGCTCTGGGGTGCTCAGATAACTAAGATCTGAAATTTTTAGTGTAAACCTAGGATTACAGATAAGGCTGAAACGAAGGTGATCCATGTTAGATTTTGACTGGGTATTGGAAAGGACCTATTCAACAGGGTATCAAAGTGACACTGGAGAGTTAAAGAAAAGAGCCCAATAGATCAGTTGATTTGCTTGTTGCACTTACCTTTGCCACACGTGGTTTAGATTATGTCAGAATCGATTACTGTACTACTGGTACCTGGTCTTGAACCAAGAAAGAGCTTATGTGTTACAATATGCTTCTTGTGATGCTAGATTCGTTAGAGAATAAGAATCCAATGGAGAAAAGAACCCCAAAGCCCTAAGACAGGCTTCAAGAAGAGGAGGAAGAGGAGAAAATGCCTTTGCTATTCCATGCCAGGTCTGACCAGTTTACTAGCGTTTAGTCAGCCATCATCTGGAACCTACCAAAACTTGTAGGCTCTGTTGCATCAGTCAGAACACAGTTGGAAACTGCTGGCATTGTGCATGCTGTTGACAAAAGCAGAATACTAAGTGTAGAATAGCGAGAAAGAAAGAAGCTGGCGATGGCCATGGCAGTGAGTAGTTAAGAAATGTGACATTGGGGTCCCTTTGCCTGTCTGACAAATTCAGCGGGGTCAGCCAGTATCTAGCTGAATTAATCCTACTGGGATATTTCAAAAGTTATGTTTGTGCTATGATATACTTGGTTCGTGTGTTGCACAAAACAAAATGCTTTCCCTATACATTTATACAGCAAACACTGTTAAATCTGAAGCTTAATTCAGTCAAAGCTATACATTAATTTTTCAAATGAATTCTGTGAATTCTCCAAAGGAAAGTATAAAACTCTGGTAACTCCTCATAAATCACTGAAATTACAGCCAACTCTCCTAGTTCATACCGTACCATGGCTCATTCAAATCACATGTTAAATATTGGAAAAGGAAAATCTCACATTGATTTAGTGAAATAAATGCATTTTGTTTGTGTGGCTGAATCTTTAGTGATAATGTACCTAAATACAGCTACAGTTCATTGACAGCTGTAAGAAATATTCATTTAAAAGGCACTCAAGGGTAGCTATAGAAAAGCAATGTCAGCACAAGAGCCTTTACTCAAGGTTCACAACCAGCTTATTGGGACTGAGACAGCCAGTTTTCAACCTGCCATGGCACACTCATTTTAAACACAAATGTTACGTTTTTAAACAAGTGGCAAAAATTACTGAAAGAGGAAGCTTGAAATATTGGCCTGATTTTGATCCAGTTTTACACGCATATAGCCCCACTGCAGCCAACAGTTATGCCAGCATAGCGCTGGGCAGTAACCCAGTGATGAACCAAACCTAAGGTTGGATTTTGATTTTTTGAACATGTATAACTTTTTTTTAAATGCTCACCTTCAAGACTCTGCATTCCTGATGTCAATTTACAGTGACAAACTCTTGAGATGACGAGGTTCATGTGGGACAGAGGTAAATTTGGTTCCAAATGGAATGACATGCCTCGCAATGAGGAACAGTTAAGAGGTATGTTTAAGGTATGGGGAGAACAAGGGTTTGAAAAAAAGTCTTGATACAGTGTATATTGAAAGCAACACAACATCTGGGTCACTCTTTACATTAATAAGGTTCTATTTATAAATGGCTTATAAAGGGTTAAGAAAACATTAATAGATGTTACAAGCACATTACAGAAATGACTACCATGCATTGAGCATACCAGTACACGGTATTATAGATGGTTATAAGGCATGGTTATAAGAAATCTATTTTCCTATTGGGACTCTATAACAACATTTAACTAGTAACTATAATATCTATTAATCATATATTAACCCTTCATAAATGGAATCTTAATATAAAAGTCTGACCATTCTACCTGCTGTGGTTAGATGGAACTCATTTACAAGACCTTGGAGAGTGCCAGGACTATTACTTCAGTGGCCACAAGAGTCTTCCACCAAACTCTTGGTCCTGGTCTACATTGGCCGTGGATTTCAGCAGCAGTCGACGGTAGAGACTCGAGCTAAGTACAGTAACTTGCCTATCTCCCGTCGACTTCCTAACATCTACGTACCACGGCAACTCCACTGTGCTGCGTTGATTGGAAATGCCCTCCTGTTGACACAGCACTACGCTACCAGCGTAGATTTACAGAATCGACTTCTGGGTTTGATTGAGAGAGTCTTTACTGCTTCTCAATTGAACCCACAAAATCGATCCTGCACTGCCGGCGTAGACATAGCTTTAGACTCTGTTTTTCAGGGATGCAAGAAAACGGCAGACCCTGACCCTCAATGGGTAGTCCCTATTCACTTATTGTTATAACAAGCCTCGTCTATAGCTTCTATACCCTCCTGTAATTACCATATGAATGGGATATGCATGTGCATTTTGGCACTAAGTGTCTGCATAAAGTGTAATCTTTGTCAAATTAAATAGGATAGTAATATCAAGAACAAAAATCTATCCAAGATGTGAATGTAGTTGGATATTTTTTTCAGCTGCACAAACAAATGACTTCTTTGACTATAAATTAGTTTACTCCTGCAGCAATTAAAAAAAAACACCCAACATCTTAAGCCCTATAAATTCACAAGATGGAATGGGGTTGATACTTACCTAGAAATGACACACAGACTTTACAGAACGTGTGAAACTGGAACTTGCTGGCAGCCTCCAGAAGAGTTTTCGCATTGGCAGAATCTATGATCAAAGAACCTGTATAAACAAACTCCAGTAGTAATTCCAGGACTTCCGCAGTGAGGTTTGACATGGCCAATTCCAACTTCTCCCCGCCTCTGCTACTGTCTCGTGGTGACCTGGTAACAGCAGACAATGACATTCTTACAGGACATTACGTCATCCCCCTTTTGTTGTCGCTTACCAATTAGCGAGGGCTAGAAAATTGATTAATTAACTTTCTCAAATTTTTTTAAGGAATTGAAGAATATTATATTTTAAAATAGCTGAACTTAAAGACTTTAACTGGATCTGAAAGAGAAGAGTCTTAAAGCGAGTTTTACAAAAAAAAATCTGTTTATTGCTACTCTGCATTTTCATGCAAAAAAGGTTGCAAAAAAAAAAAAGAAAGAAAAGAATGAGCCAACATTAATGAAAATGAGGACGAGGATTAGCTTTCAAAGGGAATCAATACATTTTAACATTCAGAGTTAACATCTCATCTTTTGTGCATAATGTAACATAGTAAAGAAAAACCACTTCTAAATTTCAAGAGAAAAGGTCATCTAGTTTTTCAAGAACATATTCCCATCCAGTACATGGAATGATATCTTAAAGGTCATGTGCAGTTAGGACCTTTTCTATCAGCCAGAATAATAGTAAAATTTTTAAAAATGGGGGGTTTTTTTGGCTTGACTTCTCGATGAATGTTAAGGTAACACTATATGTGTGTGTCTGTGTGTTTGTTCTAAAAATATATTGTTCCCTTTTAGGCACTAAAAAAGAAAGCCCTTCATGGCATTGCTTTGAAAACTGAATATAAGACAAGATAGACAGACAAAATGGTTAGAGCAAAGAAGGGAGGGGGGAACAATAACCAGCTCTGCCACAGGAAGCCAGCAGCCATCCTCTAGGAGTTTCATGACTGTGGCCTACGATTTTTCCTGCATAAAGTGCTAAACAATTTGGGGATCAAAATATCTCCTGCATTTGAAGTGTGCATTAGTGCTTGTGAAACTATTGGACAAAAAATAATAATAATAGTAATATATTAAAATAAGGGCCCAGTTCCTAATGCATAGTTGGCTGGTGTAGCTGCAACACTAAGGACAGGGAACACCTGAAAGACAAAAATGATAATAAATTTGGTAACGTCAAGAATGGGGGGAAAATCTGTTAAAGTAAGAAAATAAACTCCTTTAATGGTTAGAGCCATTCAGCATCTTCTTATACAAACGTTAGTTTCTCCTAATGACCAGACAATCAAAGTCCACTCACTCCATTACTGCTACAGTTGTTGTGAAAACCATTGACCGACCAGCACCAATATGCCTCACTTAGACCACCAAAGTCTTCGTAATAAATGGTCACATTACTATCCACTGGCCAGCTTTAAATACAAGCAAAAATCGCTTCTAGCAACTGTGTGGGATCCTGTTTTCAAAGTTCACAATGCTGTTGAGGAAGCTTATAGTCAGATATCCCCTTCTATCCCTGGAACCAAAGCATAAAAGGCTTCTCCCCATCTCCCCACAAAAACACACACAAAAATCCCCAAAGCAACTTGGGGGATCTGTAAATTGGAGGCGTACCCATTCACTTTTTTGTATACCTCTGAGTTAAACAGTGGTTTCAGGTAGTTATCACCTACAACACCCTGATCCTACAAAAGATGATGCATGTGAATAGTGCTATTTAAGTCAACGGTACTTATAGTGAGTAAAGATAAGCACATGTGTAAGTCTTTGCAGGATTAGAGCCTTAAATTGGCTTCATATTTCTATTTCATATTTCATATTTCTCACTCACCACAGCAATTCAGCACCTCACAATCTTTTTATCCTCACAACACCCTGGCCCGGAAGTGAAGTATTGTTATCCTCATTTTACAGCTGGGGAACTTAGCTACAGAGGGTACGTCTACATAGCATTTTTGGATCACGCCTCCCAGCCCAGATTGACAGGGCTATCAGGGTTCATGCTAGCACTCTAAAAATAGCTGTAGAGACAGTTCTTTGAATATGCAGCTTGGACTGGACCTTGGGCACTGAATCCCTGTCCTCTCCCTAGGCTTCCGAGCCTGAGCTCCAGCCTGAACCGCAACTTGGAAAGTGCTGTCTATACAGCTATTTTTAGAGCACTAGCGCAAACCTTGCTAGCCCATGTCTCTTCACTTGGGCTGGGAAGCTCGCGCCAAAATACTTTGCAGACATACCCAGAGAAGCTAAATGACTTGACCAAGGTCATGCATGGAGTCTGTGGCAGAGCAGGAAATTGAATTCACATCTCCTAAGTTCCTAAACACTGGGTCATCCCTTTCTATTCCATATTCCAAAAGCAGATGAACGAGCATGGATGTTAAGTAGGTTGCTTACACTGCCCCAACATGCAAACATTGTACTAAACCCTGACTTTAGTATGCTCTTGGAACTCTCATGCATATAAGCAGTATTTTGCTCAAGTGACAATCTCTCTTGGGAGAAGATGGAGAAGTAAAGACTGGCTGCGCCCTCAGAGGAAGCCCAGAATACTAAGTCTCCCTCTCACAATCCACTGTATCGAATCTCTGGGTCAGTATAGATCTCTTATGGTCGAGCAAGAGACCCTTTTACCACAAGGTACTTCAAATACCATGGCATCAAGATGATGCCATGGTATCTCAGGTATCTTGTGGCAAAACGTTCTCTTGCTCTGCCATTCATTGCTTCAAGTAACTGTTTGCCATGAGTTCATCAGGCAGGTCTGGTGAATGTCAGTCAGTGTTTGGGCATAGAGGCCCCGATTCTTATAGGTATGTAGGTGTTGGTGTGCTGAACACTGCAACACCTAACTGATTTAGGAGCCAAAATCTCTGCTTCAAAAGAGGCTTAGGCATTTAGGAGTCTAAATCTCATTGGTTGTTGATGGAATTTAGATTCTTGAGTGCCTAAATCCCTTTTGGACAAAAAAAAAGATTTAGGCTCCTAAATCAGCTGGACATTACTGCACCTAAATACCTTTAACAATCTGGGCCAGAGTGCTCACTAATTTAAATGGGATTTTATGGCATTCGGCAAGTGGCAGGATTGGGTCCCTGCACTGTAGGCAGCTCTGTTGCTAGCAAATATTTGTCTACAGTATTAATTCCATTTGTGCTGGCAAATGTCGGGGGGGTGGGGGGGTGGGGAAGAGTGCGTGCGCTGACATGGTAACAAAGCTCTTAGAGTGACTAGTCATGCAGTTTCCTACTGTAAATGCAGCAGTGAACAGGAGAGACCGTGGAAAACCAATACCCGGCTATTGACATTAGAATAAAGGAAATACCAATTTCAGCAACAACTCCTGCCTGTTATTCTTTAGAATAATTAAGTTATAATCCCTTTTCCTTTGTAATACACCAAGCAATAAATGGCTGCTGCAATTGATTAAATGCCAAAACAAAGCTAAGGTGCTTAATCAATCACAAAAGCCACTTATGGCAAATACAAAGCAATAGAGATTATTCATATAACACAACCAGCCAGAAATGAAATCTGAAATTGTCTCCTTTTCTGCCTCTGTCACGCTTTGAGAGTGGCATGTAGCTGTGCTTGGGCTTTTTAAGTGACATGCCCAAAAGGGGCACAGCTCAGATGCATCTCTTACTCAGGCTACATACTGAAAACTGGCCTGGTTCAGCCCACAAAGTAAAATAAAAAGCTCACATGGCTTCCATGCTGATGATCTGGGCTCTGTAGATTTATACTGCCTGGAAACCAGATGGATTATTGGCTGAAGTGGGTCCTAAGGGATCAACACTGAGTTTTCAAAGGAACAGAGAAGGAGGAAATATGTGTGGAGACAGACTTATGACTGGAGACATCACAGAGAAGCTTACTGTGGTTTGAAGGGGATTCTAGGATCTGATTTACTGAAATGGTTTTATAATAGAATTTTTCTTAGGTATTTCCTTTCTAACACTGATGTATTGTATAATTATATTCTTAAAGTGGTTCCTGTGTTTCTTATTTTATATACAGCAGGATATAAAGATCCTCTGTTCACCTATTATACTTCATACTTGTACAAATATGGGTCATATTCTCCTCTCAGTTATATTGGTGTAACTCCAGTGAAGTCAGGAAGTTGCACAAGAGGAGAATTTAGCCCTGTAAGTGCTTACAGAGTTGACCAAGTGAAAGCACATATGTGCATATAGATACACTTGTGCACAAGGGGCCTGATCCTACATGGCTGAAAACAATGGGAGTTTTGTCACTCACTTCAGTGGGTGCAGGACAAGACCTAGTGCTCTAGCATTGCTCTGAGAGAAGTCAACAGAAAATTCTCTGGGGAGAATTTGGCCATAAGTGAAACAAATGCACACAAACACACACATAGACACACGCTTCACACATGTTAATGTAAGCTCATTAGATATAAATATGAATATGCACTTACACAATACATTCTGGACATCCGAGGACTGTCTCCTTAGCATTTTATTCTAGCTTGAAGCTGGGTAATGTATGTTTTGGGTCCATGGACATAGTTAAACAAAGCACATTTTGCTATTTGCCCTGTGAACTCTAAAGTTTAAATGGAACAATGTCATTTTATGGGCCTTCTAATCATTGCTCATATTATAAAGGTCAAACATTTCACATTGTGACAGAAAATCAATACCTCTCCCAACAGCCACTAGAGGGAAAAAGTTTTGCTTCTAAAGAATAATGTATAATAAACAATTTTAGTCCTTACTTTATTATTGCTACAATCTCCGAGACTGGCTAGAGTAAAAAGCCAGCGATGCCTGATATATAAACGCAGTAAAATTAGGAAGTGATTTAGAACAGGACTTTAAAAAGCTTTATTTTGGGCTAAACAGCAAAGAGGTTAGATTAAGTCTATATTTAAACAAGTTAAGAGAATTCTTTAACAGCTTAATTGTATAGTAGCTGTCGGAAAATTTTTTCAGATGTAAAAATCATAAAACCTCCAGTGGGGTGATTGGTAAATCTCAAAAATCTGAAAACAGACTTTAATGAATAGTTGAGCAAAACCACATATTAGGTCTGCCTGGAAAGTGTAGAGTTAGTAAATAAACAAAACAACCTTTTACTGTGTGGGATAATTAGATCTACCTAAATGTCATTGGGCATGCTCTGTCCACTTAGCTCAGCTACAACTTTCAATTTAATAATTTAAGCTAGAGAGGTCACAGACACAGGAAGACTTTAAAGCCAAGGACTTCTCAGTTATTAACTGGAACCCAAAGAACAAAGTTAGTGGCCCTTTCACTGCGTTAATCTATATGGGGGAGCTAATAGAATGCACACTGGTAAGAAAGGATTACTATTTCAAGGAGGAAAAAATCCTTGATTACAGGTTCAAGATTATTCTCTAGAGTTGGAAAAGAAATTGTGTGTGTGTGTATATATATATTCAGAGTCCTCTGAATTCTTGGTATTAATTTGTCCTTGCAATGCATTTCCTGAGATCTAACACACACAGACAAGCAGCAGCACTAGTGTTTCATGCTTAGTATAGACAAAACTGAGTTTTCTGCATCATCTCTTGAACAAAGTTCAAGATGTTCTTTTAACATAACCTTTCTATGATGCAGTACAAAACATTTTATAATGAGATACTTTGAGTTTCAAAGCATCATTTAGACTCCAGCTGAAATAGTCTCATAAACGGAGTGCTCCTAGTATTTCAATTCATCAGTTTACAGAAAATGATACTGCTTCCTCTAACTTAGATTTTCTGATGGTTTGGATATGCTGCCTTCAACTGGTTGCAACACTGATTTGATTAACTGATTGTCTCTTATGGCTGACTAGAGTCTTACTCAGTTTCACTTCAATTGAAAAGCTACTTACAAACAGTGTAGAAAACCAGTTTGTTCTCTGTTCACAAGCTACAGTCACAATAAAACAAATTCAAAGAGACAAGGTGGGTGAGGTAGTTTCTTTTATTGGATCAACCTCACCCACCTGATCTCCCTGATACCAGGACCGACATGGCTACAACAACACTGCATAAAACAAATTCAGAGTATTCAAAATGGAGCCGCCTGCAAGAACTACACATGAATAATGTGAAACACTTTATGTAAATGTACATTTCTGATTAGGAACAGTTGGTTCAACTTCATCCCTCTTGGCCTCATCATGTATGTGAACAGGGAGACTGATAGACCTTTCAGTGACATCTCTTCACATCTGAAGCAGTCTGACTACCTGGGGTGTAACCTCAAAAGCATTTCATACACCACAGCTTCACCCTATCAAAATGTGCACTGAATAAAAGATTAACCCTAAAATTAAAGATATTTTTACTTTTGTGCATTTGATGTCTCCCCCCCACACACACTAGCATGTGGTGGTTAGAGTCTACCCCTTTCTCTATCCAGGACCTATCATAATTCAACAAACAAAATTTAAACAGCCCAAAAAAAATTTTAAATGTATTTAATATCACATATATTCAGTTATTGTAAAAAAAAATGTGGGCATCTTTGACTTCCGTATTGATTATTATCCTGCAACACCTTCGCCACTTGGAATTTAAGGGCAATAGAACTCAGATACCCCTCTATAGTAAAGCACATAACTCGACTGTTTGTATTAAAGGAGATCTCTGTTAACATGGTAGGGCTAATGGCCCAAACAATTGAGCAGTTTTGATTCTATCCAGCGGGCAATGGAACACTTGTACAATTCTTTACAACATACGTTGATACCTGCACCCGAGAGCCATGATATTGCCCCTCTGATGCCATTGTTGTGACTGGAAGTTGCACATCCAGACTGTAGCGCATGGTCCTTAGGATTGCTGCGTTCTCTGTCCAGCTACCTAATGAATTTCCAGCCTTTGCCTCATCTCTTTAATGTATTGTGACATGCTGATCTTATTGGTTTGGTTTCATAGTGAGGGACATAATGAATATAAGAGCATATATTTGTGTTCTCATTTCACTAGAGAAAAACATTTGCTATCTATACCAATGGGATAAAAAAAAAAGAAATTAATTTGCTTCATTCCCTGGACACTTTGTTTGGGTCTAAAGGAAACAGGAAATCCAAGATTAGAATATGAATCACTTAAACCAAGAGCAGCTACTTCTTTTTATCTCTGTCAAATTGTTTTGATTACCAAATAGAGAACACTAGACTGGGACTGGCAACTTCTCATGAGATTTAAGAGTCTGTTAGTTATGTGCTCATTAAAAACTTCTGTTCAAGTCTATACAATTTAGGCTGAATATCTTGTTTACTGTGGAACATAATCCTGGAGATACTGAAATCCCTGGCAAATAAGAACAAAATGCAGCGTTACTGCATCCTAACTGTCCGATGTTTGACTTTTCATCATCATTAAAATTATTAAATGGTTCAAAGTCACATGTCTATTTATCTTGGGATAAACAAAAAAGAAGCTTAGTGACATCTATAGCTCACCTCTAGCTAAGTAGAGAACCGATATTCTCTGCATGAAAAGCAATGTTTCATGCCTAAAAGCTTGATTTATGATTCTGTATAATGATAGGCTCATGAGATACAAATGTACAGATACACAAACACACCAATATGGATTTACACAACACTGACCACCAGATGCATATGCACACTGTGGTCACACGTTATTGACTGAGTTACTAGAGTTTATAGAGCTGCAAGATAATCAGTCATGTAAATGATGACAGCAAGGGACATTTATAGAGCAACATCATTGCAATATGTATGTCATAAGGCAGTGGATGTTCTATTAAATAGGATTTTTTTAAAAAAAGTTATATCCTAGTATTGCTTCTGTTTTGAATTTTTTTTATTGGTATCAAAATGTATTAACTCGCAAATCTCTGCCTTCTTTACACTATCTTAGAGATAAATATTATCTGGAGCCTCAGCTACTATCCATCTGTCTCATAGGACAAGAAGAACGTGTACTGTGGTGTATTGTGTGATTAGGGTAAAGAATTAGTAAAATCATGAGATTAAATAAATGACAGTGTTTAAATACAGCACTGCAAATTCATCATGAAAATTTACCTGACCAGGCACAAAATCTACTTGTCCACCCTTTACCATGACATTTTTGCAGATAATGTTATTACTTGCTCCAGGAGAATAGAATTTGGCAAGGCTGATTGAGCATACCGGGGGCAAATGATCTCAGTTTGCAGCTGTTCAATCCCAGTAAAGTCAATGGAGTTCCATGGGAGTAAACCTGTTTGTATATTGGGCATAATGTGTATGGGCTAATGCACCATTCACAAATCACACAAATGTTATTTTTAGAGAAAGGCAAACTATAGGTTTAACAACAAATGCTTTTGTTAACAGAAGACATGGCCAGATCAAAGCAAAAAGAAACGGAAGATGCAAATCTCAAATATGCTTTTAAGGCTATTCAAAGATGGAGCATGATCAAATTGCTCTATATAGGCTGCTTCAAAAGCAGGGTCAGGATCAGTTGAAGGGTGTAAGGCTGAGATCACAGACTGAAACACAAATCTGTCCCCCCTGCTGAGACTTGAGAAAGAAACAGACAGGCTTCAGGAGGTTGGTTTAAACAAGAGGCAAGAGAATGAACCTTTGGAAGAGCAACACTTTCTGTCCCTGGACTCCTTCACTGGGAATGGGGACAAAGTAAGTCCCTCTAAGGATCTACTTGTGGAGTAATGAAAAACTGGGCCACAGTATTAAAAGCCTGGACATCAAAATACTTGCAAAAGCCTAATTTGAGCAGAATACTGCAAAATACGCTGAGGAACAAAAATTTTGCTTTGGGGATTTTAGAGGAAGGAAGAAGAATTAAAATAAATGTCACGATAGATAACAGTTAATTCTTGAAAACTAAAGGTTCCCCTCAGCCCATTCAGACCTGATCTCTTCTCATCATATTTACTGCACAATAATAAAACATCTTACTACACAGTTGGCATTATACAAATACAAACCTGTTTCACTGGATGTGGTGCAATTTACACAAGTGTTTATGTAGGTATAGTCAATGCTGTAGGGTTTAGATGGGCAAAATAATTAAATATTAATTTATCAATTATTACAATTACACATTTATATTCAGGTAATCCCCAAGGTCCCAGTTGGGATTTAAGGGATTAGAATACATTTTGTAAGGTGACAAAATTCTTTGACACTCATATATAGGGTCTTACTTTTGTAATGCACTTAAGGCTTGTCTATACAGGGACACTCAGGAAAATTAATCTGAATTAACTAAATGTGTGAATTTACAGTGAATTAGTTAAACTTCATTAAATCCTTGCGTGGGCACTCTAATTCTGAATTAAAGCGGCCTTACTTCAAGTTAGCTTCATTTCCTGAGTATCCCTTTAAAGAGGCATCTGCCACTTTTAAAAAATACCTCAGTGAAAGATATTATAGGATATAACAGATAGTGTGGCATGCAAGGAAACGGGCACATATCTCTATTATTGACACTGGAAGTTTGTTATCTACAGCAAACTTTCAAAAATTGCTCAGCACAATTGTACCCATTGGTGTTTAGTGCTTTTAGTGTTTAGGAACAAAGGATTTACCAAAAGCTGATGATATAATTAGCCTAAATTCATTATTAGCCTAAATAATTATCCTAATCTAGCAGTGGCCAATACCTCATGTTTTACGGAAAGGCTAAATAAATAAATCAATCCAACCCTCAAAGTGCACTTGTAAACACAGGTTGGACAGGAAGGGTCAGAGTCATCCTTGGCCCTTATAGCTAGCTGCTAGCATCCTGAACCATATTTTTATTTTAGGGCAGGACAAGCTGGAGGTGGCCAAAAACAACAGTGCTCAAGAGCGAGAGTCCAGTCCCTGGCCTGTGCAGTTTTGTCTGTCTGTCTTTGATCCATTTAGCTTTAACTAGCTCGTTATATAACTGTTCCCTGTTGCCCCTAAATTGCAAGTCCGCAGCACAGTCAAGCTCAGACTGGTCCATCAGATGTAAGTAATATAGCTAGGCCATGGCAATCAACATCTTACGAGTGGTTGCATGACAGCAGCGTGGCTCGCCGATGAGGCTAGCCAGAATGAGAGCAAGGGAGTGATTAATCTGTCACTTCTGGGATAAGATTTGTAGGATTTGTGGTTCTGTCTAGAAATTATGTGAGTGAGAAGCCCAGGCCCACAATAACTAGAGTAGCTGCTGACGAGAGAGAGGAGACTGAGGTTAAGTGGTTCTGCATAGCGCCTCTACAAGCTGTAACTGTCCTGAAACAGATGCTTAAATTCTGTGTCATAGGCTGAGCCTCAAGATGGACCTGCCCTGCCCTCACTTGCCAGGTTTTCTCTTTCAAAACAGAGCAGATTTTATCTGGCTGTCAATGCAGAGCAAGCATCCAGTGCAAGCCAGTGGCCCCATCACTCCCTGACTACATTCACTTGGCTGAATACATCCAGGCTGAAACTTCTGTTCTGGACTCTCTGTCAATTTCTTGGCCCTCTGGTTCAGCAGCACAGTTAAGAATTTGTAACCTGCAGTTCGTTTATATTGAAGGATGTGAATTTTTGCTCAGTGAAAACATGTTTTTCACGGTCTGGCAGCTGCATAATATCAAACCCCAGCGTCCAGCTTGACATTAGGGTGTGTCTGTCGCTGCTGCTTAACAAAAAACAAACAGCAACAGAACTGCAGTGACAAAAAAGGGTGCCACTTGTAAGAGCATAAATCTATTTCCCATGCCAGTATTTCAAGCCCAAATATACTGTAGCTATGAGTTACTTGTTTCAGAGGAAAGGTATCTATAGCATTACTTGCAGCTCCAACTCCACCGTGAAGGAACAGTACACTTTGTACTTTCCACTAAACCTCCCTTTTTCATAGACCTCATGAATGGTTTAACAGAAACGACTGACGATATCCCTCTAATGTTCAGTACATCTCCCATTGCGCCTGAAAAACATAGCTGATTTTCAAGACCTGCTCCACTTTCAAAAAAATGCAAGGATTTACTTTCACAAATGCTTTATCTTTACAGGGAAGCTGAAAGAGGCAGATGCAGTTATTCTCCTGACTTCTCAACTGGGGTTAAAAGCAAAAGTTCATGATAAGAAACAAAACAGGAAGGGGTTGCTAAGAGTGGATTTTCTTTCATCTGCTATTTCTCATTTTTGGCTTCTCACAATGTAAACACAAACCAGCCAGTTTTCCAGCCACCTGAATGCTTTAAAAGTTTTGTCAGACTGTTTCAGATGGAGAGACACTGATTTCTCTGTCCTGTAACTAAATTCTGCCTTCTTTAATAGTGGTGTAAATCCAGAATAACTCCCAGGACTTCAATGAAGTCACACTGGATTTACAAGAGTGCAAGGGAAAGCAGAATTGGCCCTCACAGTCCAAAATTCTCTACCTCTCCAGCCTTACTGCCAAGTCCCAGATACCAGAAGAGGACCTGCTACCCCATTTTAGAAAAACAAAATAATAGAGAAAAGAGGCAGACTATGCTGGAAAAACAATTTGGTCCAGAAATCAGTGACTTTGCTTCTTTGGAAAAGAAAGAAGGCCAAAGTGTTGAAGGATTACGTTCCATCAAGATTCTTGGCTTTGTAATCGAATCTCCTGCTGTGTGTATTTTTTGCTGTACGCTACTGGAATTAGCCAGTCCTCTGGGCTACAAAGTTAAGAGTATCATTAAAAGCAAATCTTGAACTGTTAAAAGGTACAGAATGCTATCTGAACTTCTCTGAACTGCTGCCTCACAAAGAAAATACAACTTTGAGGTTTGCTTGTAAGAGCCAGTATTTGGGCCAAGAAAGGGATTTTAAGCCAAAAACTTCCTATCAATGTGAATTTGGCAAAGATTCCAGGGCTTGGGGTTCAGAAGAAAAATAAATAAAGTTAATTAAAAACTTCCAGTGAAGCTCACTTTGCCCTAAAAATATAAGCGATTCCATTTATATGGCAGCTCTATTTGTCTACTTCGGATGCGTTTTGAAAACAGTATACCACATCATGGGATTTTCCATCCCTTTCTTCCAGAACACACACACAAAATCAAAACAAAGAAAAAAAAACACACACACACACCCCAAACAAGGAATCCAAGTCACACACACACACACACACACACACACACACACACACACCCCCCCCCAAACAAGGAATCCAAGTTACAAAAGAACCTGAGCTGCAAAGTCTGGATCTGGAATGGGAACAACCTGACCATAGTTGGGAGGGGAGAGATGTGTGGATATGGGGTTTTGGTTTGGCATATTATAGAGATGAAGTCCAGTGGAAAAGTTCAGATTCAGATTCTGAAACATGCACTCTATCCCCACTCAGAAATGTTTGGGGGGTGGGTCAAAATTTGAGAGAGGGCTTTTTGCAGTTTGGACCGTCTCTAGTCATCTAGAGATGATCACAGATATATCTGTCATACACCCATGGCATACACAAATACGGGGTGGGCCAGAGGCACAAAAGTCAGGTTTGGTCTGGATTTCAACTGCACTTCCCAAATTGGAGGGAATTCAGCTTGGGGTATCTGTTAAGGGCCAACTGCAATGCACACATACAAGATATGTGAATATTATTTAGTCCCTGACAGGAGATCTTCCCATTTTTCTGCCTCTCACCCTTATTTAACATTCACTCCCTCTCAAGGTCGTCTACTGCACTAACCTCCTGTTGACCAAAGCCAACTGATTAGCCAGAGGACTCCCTCCAACAAGGGCTGAACTTGCTGCCTATGTAGTATGCCAGCTCTGACTCTAGGGGCAAGTGATAACATCGGGCAATGAAATCCATCTGTTTCACATTAAAGCTCTAAACATTAACCAAAAGAGTCACCAAGAAAAAAAATCCTTACAAATTTAATATAAAGAGTAGTAACACTTTCCACGAGACTGATGTTTAAGAAAGCTACAAAGTAAACGGACATTCTCAAGAATGCTAGCAATATAATTAGATCTGCCAGCTATGCTTTTGGTTTGATGGCATATGTGCACGCATGTATCACCCCATCCTTCTGTTGTGCCTGTCTGCTTCATTCTTCTGAGCATGTAGGGTACAAGAAATCTGGAGCCAAGTTCGGGCACATTTCAATATGCTGCCAGTTTGCAGGAATGAAGCACATAGATATACCAGCAGGTTGGGGCAGAAATGCCAGAGTGAAGAAGCCCAATTCTTTTCTTTTTTTTTAATAGTGTCTGAAAGCACTCCTTGGGCTCAGTTTCTGGTGCACTCTGGCTTTGGCCCAACCAAGCACAGAAGCATGTGTTCAACTGTAAGTCCATTGTCATTGGGACTACGTATGTACTTTGGTGCTTTGCTGGAGTGGCTCTGGAGCCCTCAGCACCTTGCAGGACCACGCCCTTTTTGAGAACCAATAGATATTCTAGGATCAGGAGAACGGTACATTTTTATTTTAAAACTATAAGTACTTTAATGGCAGGTAAATAAAATAATCTTTGGTTTTAGATGTATGTTACGTTTTGAGTCAGTCAAATCTGACAGTCTTTTTCATTACAATATGGTACACTGAGGCTCAGTGCGGGATTTATCCCTAAGGGGTTGGTTTTTTAAAAACATTGTAACTGGCCTTAATAGAGCTTTTACTCATTTGGGGCATTACTTGCTATTATGCCTTCAGATACTCACATACAACACCCAGTGGTTTCAGTGGCAGATAATCAGACTCTTAGGACAGTAGTTTGTCCACAGTACTGGATATATGATGCAAGTAAACTGAAAGGTATTTTGCAAATGTGGGACATGCAGACACATACACAGAGCTTCGTTATGGGGATGATCTTGTTCACACTGAAGTCAGGGACCAAACTCTCGTTGACTTCAGCTGGAGCAGAATCAGAACTTATATCTACTGTACCATTTAAACTCAATGTTCTTTATATAAATACTTATGAAATACAAAGACATTTACTTATTCTTCAGCCACTTAACGCCACTGTCTCTGTTTTTATTTCTATAACACAAAGAGTGCAGTACAAATCCCATTAAGCTTTAAGTATGATCTGTGTTTCATCTTTCCTAAAAAGAGCTTCTAGCAAACACCTGACTGTTATCAAGAGAACATTCTAAACATGCTATATTTATAAATATACTATACTATATACATTTATATTTATAAATATATTGTGAACCATAATGATTTCATGTTACTAAGGGCATGATCCCACAAGGTGCTGATTGTCTCTTGTAAGTTAAATGTCCTCAACTCCCAAGAACTTCCATGGGGTCACTCGAAGGATTGGCTTCCCAGCCTAGATCCCTGAAAAATGAGTCTTTAAAATGGCACCTCAGAACCCCAGGTTTAGAGTCTCTCAAAGACTCTAGAACAAATTTGCTAACTCAAAAGGTGAACATTAATTTTTCCTATTTTCTCCACCAGATAGCCTGCAACCTCAACCTGGCATCAAGCTGCGTTCCTCCCTATCTGAGTGTCATCACCAGTAATAAAGGTGTTGCTGCCTTGGATACACCCGTGTAGTCCTATAAGTGTTCATCAAGGCTACGTGAGTGAGAGTGAGGCCATATATTGACGACAGTGGGACTGTTCAGGTCTAATGAAGGACAGAATTTGACTCTTTACTAGAAGGAAAAGAACATTAGCTGACTTTCAAATTCCTGGTTGAGTTTTCAGTCAGCAGTTCAGAGGGAATAAATCCCCACCTCCTTCAGTTGGAAACTGAACAGGTCTAATGTGAGTCACAGAGAGACAATAGGTGCGGAACTCTAGGATTCCACTTTCGCAGAGTCACTTTGCAAAGGAAAACTGCATTTAAGAAGTTTTTTTTTTTTTTAAATGATTGCTATGTTAAATCAGCATTCAGTCTATGGTTCATCTCTGTTCGACAACTAAATTACAATCCTCCTCAGCTTCTCTCTAGAAATAGATGTCGCCTGATGACTTCACAGACATATCCAAATGACACTCCTTGGCCAGTCAATTACTGGGTTTCTATAAATGCTGTCTAAGATCTCCTTTCCCTATAGACTGCATACCTTATTTCTGTGAGAGGCATATACTATAGCCTTAACTAGCAAGTGATAATGAACAGATAGGGAAAAAAAGGACAGAAGAGAGCTGTATTGTAGCTAGAGCTAGCAATTATTAGGTTTACAGAGGGAAAATAACATGCTACCAGGCTAACATATTTTTTATGAATAATTGATTAGGCAGTCAAGCACAATTACATCATAGAAGTGTCATATATATGCACAATTAGAAAAACAGCTTTGTGCAAAAGGACATCATACATTGAAAAGGAGATACCAGCCAATATGCCATCCTGAAATAAAATACAGTCACTATTGTGTTAGTTGGCAAAATTTAAATACAGAATTTGAAAGCAAGCAAAATGTTCTTTAATTCCATTTTTTTAGCTCAGTCCAGGCTCAGTCTGCTTAGGAAAATACTGCAAGGCAAAATCAGCAGCTGCATTAATTTGCTGATGATTGAGAGAAAAATGAAAGTTATCCTTGTGGTGGTTTTTTTATCCCTCCCTTCTTGCTACTCTAACTTACTAATAATATGAAAGTACCAATTTATTCCTATTGAATATATGGAGCATACAAATTGAAAAATCAATGTAATGGAAAAAAAAGATTATCATGCACTGTTTAGAATCAATCAGCTAGAAACGGGGGGGGGGGGGATGCCAAGGCGGAGACATGAAGTTTAGAAATGTACATATTACATCTACTCTAAGCTAAAGCACTGTTTGCTTAAGAAAATCTCCTCAGTCTAGCATGCAAACGGAGTTATATTTGTAATTAAAATGGTCTTTCCTATGAAAATTTGTCTGTTGGCTTTTTGCCTTTAAAAAGGCCCCATATAATATATTTATAAATATTAACCCCCCTTTTTCCCCTAAGTGCCACACATGGCACGTAACAAAGATTTCAGGGGCGAAAGGGTTAATGTAGTCTAAATACTTTATTAGTATGGAGTTTAAGCATAATTCAGAGGAACGCTTATGGCTTACTGTAGCCTGAAGGATAAAGTTTTGTACTATGTAATGGACTCCCTTTAAAATATTGATTGCAATAGTTCTATCTTGTGGTCTGGATCACTATTAATAGTTGTGTTTTAAGCTTAGAATTCTCAGAGATGGAACACTTTCTTCAGCTAAAATAGGCCATTACTGATCAGAAATAATTACACTGTCCGAGTCAGATGTGTAACAAATGGATCTGAGTCTCAGTTTGAAAATACATTCAAAGAAGGTGGAAAGAATGGCTGCTGGCTCTGTGACAGGAGATTCAATCTTCATAAACCTGCAAGAGAGGGGAGGAAAAAAGCGACACAAATGCGCCCTACAAAAGAACAGACCAGATCACAGCTGGAAGGAAGGCAAACCTTTTAATCAGGTCCTTGAAATACAAGCTGCAGGAAGCTAGAACATTTTGGTGGACTTCAAACTCTTTGCCTTCAACAATAATTTTCAGGTCTGTAAACTCTTTCGCTCTGCGTTGCTGGTTCAACTCCTTCAACATTTCTGCAGAACAGAGAAGACAGACAGTGCCAGGGTTCCCATTAAGAGTTATTATTTTTTTTTCTTGTAAAGAAGTAGAGAAATAGGAAACACTTGATATTGTTTGTTGGCAAGACTGGCTCAACACTGACAGTCAAAGAAATTACAAACATAATGGGTATTAAAAAAAGAAAAGCAGGCACCAGTAGGTCTAAATAATTTTTTAAAAAATCCTAAATTTGGAAGGGTTAAAAACAAAAATATAAAAAATTCAAGCATCAGCAAATCAGACACACAGATAATGCTTTATCAGGGAAAAGTTACAAATAATTTGTTATAACAGAATGTGAGAACTACATAATTTTTCTCCAAATGCAAATAACTTTTGAATGTATTGGAATAATACTAAGTAAAAACATGGCATTTTGATGTAATATGAATTGTAAATGGGTCAAAAGAATAAAACCACAAGCCCTGCGAAAACAGCATACTCAAACATACTAAGAATGTGTGAAGCTCCTCAGTCAACAAAATACAGCAGTATTAGTTATCTCTAATGTTATACTATCCTGTATTAAAGCTTAACCAAGATTATAAACGCATGTCATAAAATAGCAACACAATATAGGCGACAATTTAATTTGTTAAAAAGTTAGCTGAACAGCATTCTTGTTATTAAAAAGATCACACACAGAGAGTAGATTATTGGCTTTTATACTATTTCCCATTTTTTACACTCAGAGGATTTTCACCATTTCAGCATTTTTAATTTTGAGCCTCTGACAGACTCACTTCCAACAACAATCGACTTTCACACACCATGGGAAAATCACAATGACAAAAATAACCTCTGAGAGTATTTCTGTCCTGCAGTAAGCACCTACCTCACCGGATGCCTCCTGTCACACAACCTCTCGGTACTGAGAGAATGAAATACCACATGCCACATGTCTTCATATGTGAATGCGATCTATTAAGCAACCTAGATGTTTTATACTCCTGTTGGATCATTTAGGTGAAAGGCTCTCACTAAGGTTGAAGACCAGAATGACGAGCAGGACAAATAACATACAGTTAAGTTGAGAGTGTGTGGTGGAGACAGTGATCAAGATGATAAAACTAACTTAACTATTAATATTATATATAAATATATATATATGCACATTATACACACACACATGCACACACATATATATTTGCAATAGGTCAATGTCCTCATGAACTCAAACATCAGAAAAGCCCATACAGACCCGTTTTTAGACAGATCTTTACACCTAAAGGGTCCAATTCTCATTTATATATATGACCCCTTCACAGTGAAAAGGCGTATTAAAGGGGGTGTAATAGTTTTTATATCCAATATACTGTAGAGTGATATAAAAGGGCCTGAGTGTAAAAGAGAATCAGGCCCAAATCTTATGCTTTAGTCATGTTTCCCCTGCCTCCAAAATGAAACTCACCAGGGAACATTTTAGAGAAGCCTCAGTTAGTCAACAACATAAAAGCATACAAATACTCAACTGCTACATTAAAAACCAAACACCAACATCTGTGGTGCACATTTTTCAGGACTAAGTAAACAAATGTCATCTTGCAAATTTATATCTATTTAATGGAAACCCAGTAGTGTCTGAAAGGCTAATTATCATGTGCTGAAATGGGTCAGCATTCTCCAGAGAGCAAGCAGATCATTAGAGAGGGCAGAGAAATAACAGTAGGATTGTGTCAGATCTATAATGGAGGAAAATATACCAGTCTGTCCTGTGGGTGCTACACCATGGACTATTTTTAACATATTCATTTGAACTAAAACATAATACTATTGCTCAAGCCAACGCAAAACTTAAACGGGGCTGAAAGTGTTCCCTCTTTCCTCGAGAAGTTTTAAGCTTTTGCTTGTAGCAAAAAAAAATTAACGACAGCCTCTAGAACATGGACCAAAAAGTTCGAGCTGGGCCTGAATCCTGCAGGCCTTGTTCAGTCAAAACCTCTGCTGAAAGTCATGGCACACCAATGGTTGTTTTGCCTGAAGAGGGCCTAAGACACAGGTGTCAAACACAAGGCCCGCGGGCCGAATCCGGCCCGCTGGCCTGCGTTATCCGGCCCGCGGGCTGAATGTGGCCCGCCGCCTTGTGTTATCCGGGCCGGCAGTTTTTTCTGAGCCGAGCTCAGTAAAAGCGTGCGAGATCTCGCGGCAGCACATGCTACCGCGAGATCTCGTCTCAGAAAGGAAAAGGCTGTCGGAGTCTCCTACTCTGCTGCCAAATTTCACCCTGCGGGGAGATTTCTCGGCGGAGAGTAGGAGAGTAGAGTATGTGAAGTAGAATAGAGCATGAGTGTATGTGTATGTGTTTTAGTGTATGTGTTTTAGGTGTTTAGGTTTTAGGTGTTATGGTATGCGTGGCCCCCTTGAACTTAATTTAATTTAAATGTGGCCCGCCATAAGAAGTGCGTTTGACACCCCTGGCTAAGAGATCGAGGTCTTTGGTTGCTCAAGAACATCTTTAGATGCCATTTTTAGTTAAACGTCTGGGGGTTTTCTTATTTTTAATTTCCCTTTTCTCTTCATACGTACACCACATTTTTCTAGATCTTCTCAGTCGTGGCCCATCTTCGTTCATTTTCAGTAACTGGATTTTTCCTCAGACCAACTTTTATTATTTCATACCTTAAAGATGGTTACTTTTCTCCTTCAAATCCGTTTTCTGATTCTCTCTGTCTCCTCTCCTATATATTTCATGCTTTGTTTTCCAGATTTCCCCATTCAATTTCCTTTGCTCCTTTTTCCGCAATAGCTATAACTGCACACCCTAGTCGTTCAAAATGTTTCACGTATAAAGAGATCCAGGTAATTGGAAAGGAGATGGATCCTTTGAGTTTGGTACACCTTTTCCTTTAATACAGTCATACAGAATGAAGCTGACTTCTGAGCAAGTATGAGGCACTCCAACACAACTTAATCCTGAGTCGAGAATTTATAATGTTGAATGATAAGGGGGAGGCATGTAGAGCAACCATGCACCTCCTTCAGATTGGGTGGGTGGGTGGCACTTAATACTATCCTGAATATTCTGGGATGGAAGATGGTGGGCACTGGCTGCAGCGTAAACACGTGTATGTAGACTAAGCTGACGGTGATGGGAGCTACTGGATCCATGGCTATGGCCAAGAACTCCTTCATAATAGAATTCAGAATTCAGCCACTATATCACCTCATAGGCTGGAAGAGAGTCTACCGAGGGGCTGTTCGCCATGTCTGGGGTGGCTTTTAGTGCCTGAGGTGCTACATAATACATTGTGTGAAGCCTGATTGCCTGGGCTTTATGCAGCACTCATTAATTACACCCAACCCTGTAGCTGCTAGGCACTCTGCCTAGACTGTTTGCAAGCAGGATTTGCATGTGTAGCATACTGTGTGCACTCATTAAAGGATGCAAACTACAGAACAGAGGTCTGCAGCAATGGTTCATTTTGGCTCATAACAATATTTAAACCTGAAGTAACCCGGAGAAGGAACAGAAACATCTTATATTTTGCCATTGCTATCACTCCTCTGACCCATTAAACTGCCCTGAACAATCCTTTTTGTTATGTCTCTGAATCAAAGTGAGAAGAGGCCAGAAGAAAAGAAAAGGAAGAAAGAAGGAAGTCAGAAAGCTCCATTGATTCCATTGATCTTCCTTGCTGAGGCCCCCTTTGTATTACTAAGTAACTAGCAGGCATTACTATTTGATACAAGGTTATATCAGAACATATCCTTTTCTCAGTATATTTGTAGTGTTCATACTGTGCTTAGCCAGGCATTAATGATTTATGAGGACTCAGGAGCAGTTGCAAAACAATTTTTTTCACCAGGTAATTATGCCTGCCGATGAATTGTACACTGCAGTCCTGGCAGTGAAAAATGATCTGCTTCTCTATGTTTAGGAGTGCCTATTTTCATCTTTTCCTCCTAAAGATGGGATTCCCTAAAAGAATCATAAAAGGGCCCAGCAGGGTATTTATTATTCATTTATTCTTTTCGTTTCTTTACTTTTAAAGAGGGTGCCCTTCCTTCCTTCCTTCCTTTTCTTCCTTCCTTCCTTCCTTTCTAAAGGGATCCACAATGTGATTATAGTTAGGAATTTTGGAGAGGGAATGTCTATACTGCAATCAGAAGGTGCAATGGCAGCACGCGTAGGCCTACCCGAGCTAGCTTTGATCAAGCTAGCTCACTAAAAACAGCAGCATAGCCACAGTATCACAAGCAGTGGCAAGGCTAACTGCCCGAGTATGTATCCAGGGTCATGGGAAGGGTCGTACTTGGTTGGCTAGCCCATGTTGCTGCGATCACTCTCTATTTTTAGTGGCTAACATGGGTATGCCTGCATGGCCTGCAATCAGTTCCTGGTTGAAAACTGATGATACATGATAAAAAATAGACTCTTGCTGGCTCTTCAACAACTACATGGGCTATGACACTAGCCTAAAGGCAGCAAAACCAAGAAAGGGACAAAGGCTTAAAAGCCTGCCTCCAAACAGGTCCACAAAGGTTGGGGTGAAAGATGCTTTACCAGTTTACCACTATTAGCCTTCATGAGACTGTTGGAGGTACCTTAAACACAATTACGCCCAGTTCACAAGAGAAAGAGAGGCACAGAATGTTGAAGTGACTCTAGTGAGTAAGCAGCAGAGTCGGGAACAGAATTCAGCAGATCTGATTCCCGGTTTCCAACTCTAATCACTGCACAACATTCCCTCCCACTCAACTGAGAAACTACAAACTAAGCCAAAAAAGTCAACTAATCATGCTGTATATAGGACCAACATTATTTCTGTTCTACTCCTGAAGATCCAGCAAAGGGAGCAGACGTAAACTAGCGAACCCTATTCCACGCTACCCATGATAATGCTACAATAGCCAACAAAGTAACCCGTCATCCGACTTTGGACTGTATTTCAAACAGTGGGGACTGGCTACACAATCCATGGAGGCTTAATTTGTTTCTTAATAATGCCCTCAGATTTCGTTCCATTTGTAATAATGGGTTCATTAGTTTAGCTTGAATGCTAAAGAGTGCCGCTTATGAAAAAGGTGACAGCAGGAACATTTAGGAGTCAGCAGAAACAGTTACCAAAAGTTGCTTGGAAAAAGTGATCCATTTAAAAATTACCCGATGTAATGAGTGATACATTACTGATTATTCCTGAGTGAAGTGTGCAAGAGCTACAGAAGGCTAGCTTGTACCAAGTTCATGTCACCATAATTTGTGATCAGGACAGGGAAGACAGGACAGCCAGGAAAAAGCTGCAGAAAGTAAAATCCGAAGAACGTTTGGTTTGAAAAGTAGAGATTACTTCTCAGGATTATGATTTAAAAATAATCTCTTATAATAAATACGTTTTGGCCGCACTGATGCATTGTGCACACCTGCACATTATGACTTGCTTTGGTAGATTTTGGGCGGTCATATGAGAAGTTCAGTTATGAAGCAGAAATAATCAGTCAGACAGGTACGCAGTGACAACAGGGAAGTTTGTCTAGTAGTGGCTCCGTGAGAGAACAAGATGACTGTTCCCTGCTGAGATGCACCGTTATTTCTGAAGGCAACTCATAGAACCAGAGCCAGCTATGTGGCCTGGCAGGATATTTCACAGGCTCCCGCATTTTGCTGGCACGTTTCAACAAACCCTTCTTCACCCCAACACACATGAACACACAAAAAGTTAAAAGAATGGGGACTACTATGCTGAACTGGTCCACTTGCTCTGGCAATGGCAATAATGTTAGGTTTGGTTTAGCCATGTAGGTAAGCTTCAACTAGATGCCTGGGCCCACTATTAGACTCATCCATAAGAGGTACCTAGGCCTACCTGGCTAAGACTATTCGAAGGTGAGACATTGACATTGCATGCCCGTTTATGGCTATACCAATCACTCCAGCCACCAGCTGGAGAAGGTTCCACATGATGTGAAGACAAAAACATCGCCATGGAGAACAGCTTTGGGCTTATGAGTCAGGGAAAGGAAAAGGTCCGGCCCACCGACAGCAATTCCAGGCCCCGGGGCAGAACAGTCAATGCGCCTCCTTCTAGAAAGGGATGGCTGAGGTCTGAGTGGGCTTCTGCCAGAAGTTTTTACTTATCTATTACGCGCCATGCAGGTTCCCAGGCAGCTGAGGAGGCGGCATCTGCTACTCAGCTTCCTGGGTCCTTTGGACTCCCCAGGGAGATGACTGATGAACTCGGAAGCTGAGAAGCAGATACGACCTCCTCAGCTGCCTGGGAACCTGCATGGTACATAATAAAGAAGCTTCGCTCAGGAGAGGGGTGAAGAGTGCAAGTGGTGGGGGCTTTGGGTGAAGAGGGGATGTGGAGGGGAGGAGGAGACATATCTATCCTCCCATCCACCTGGGCCCTTTTAAATTGCCAGGCCCCTGGGCAAGTGCCCCCATGGCCTCCCCCAGTCAGTGTGCCTGGAAAGAGACCATCATTCCCTACTACTTCCCAAGATAACAGTAAGAGGAGAGGGGAGGAGAACAAGTGACTTTCCAACAACAAAGGGCAGGAGATGGCTCCCATCCACTCTCCTGTGATCCTGGCATGAGGGTGACCTCTCTGCACTCTAGGTAATTATTTGTATGCTTTTTACAATTAAAACTGACCCTCAGCCTGCCCCTGAAACGTGTTCATTTTCATTCTTGTGGTCATTCAGACTGTAAGGCCCCAGCAGGGGTAGGAAGGAAGAGAAGAGAGGGAATAACAGAACAAAGCAGAGAATTATTTCTATGAAGCTGTCCTCCCCAGTGTGCATGTATTTATTGTGACCTCTTCACAGCAGACCAACCTTCCTCCCAAATAGTCGGCTTGCTGCAGAGCCAGGATCTTTGGCCATTGTGACCCCCGAAGCAGTTGAAAATGTGCATCGATTTCTGGTCAACATTTTGAGCAGCTCACTTTCCTAAGGCCCTACATCAGACAAAACAAGCAATTAAAAAAAAACCCACCACAACCTGTGCTGGGGAACCGAAACCCAAAACACAGACTCACTGACTGAATTTTCTGTCAGCTTGGTACTGTGCACAACTTTAAATATGTATGCTGAGAAAGCAATAACCTAGCTGCTGGAGACTGCTAGATCATTTTAAAATCCAATACTGAACAGATAGATAGTTACATAAGATCATTTCCTTCAAAAGACACTACATCTTCTATTCTGTGATATTCCCATTTGCATGAGTGTCAGTGATGATCAGATGCCTTGTGGTACTAAACAGAGTTTCCATTACTCATATATGGCCAAATCCTGCCTGCCTTCTCCATGTGAGTAATGGACTACTCCATAGAAGTTAGTGGGACTATTGCTCACGTAAAGAGGAAGGGCCAGGCCTGTAATTAATCTTCTTCTAGTTACTCAAAACTCTGGCATGCTAGAACATCATTCCCCCTCTCCCTTCCTTCCCCTCCCCCCACCAATTTGCAGTTCATTTTCATCATCTGAGCTGACATTAGGATATACTCTGAGGACAGAAGCCTCTTCACACATTCTGCAGGTGACATTTTCCAGTCTTATGCTATGGAGATCATTCTAGTGTATTATTTTAACACCTTTTCTTTTTACATCATGATGAAAAAGAGCTAAGTAGGTGACTGCAGAATAGCCATTTAAAATGTATTATCCGAGAAACCATTGCTGCCATAACGCAGGCTTTAAAAATATTCTTTTTAAAAAGAGTTCGTTTTGTACTCAGGGCCCATTCAAGCAGTCAAACTTCAGCTATCTTGACTCAGATATCCTCAAAGTAAAAGCTTCTGTACTGTAGAATTAATAGAGTAGACACTATGCCTGAGAATTTGAGAGGGTTTGGGGTTGCCAATCTCAGCCAGGAAAACCTACTTGATTAGCTTGGAAAATTAAGTGGCTTTACTCCATACCTGAGGTGGCAGGAAGACTGGAAAGAATCAGACAATTTATAGAGAAAATATAGGTTATGCTGTTCTCCAATGCAACCTGCGATCAATGGCAGGACAGGCATTGAGACTACTGATTCCAACATGCAGAGAGGTCCAACAAGATGTTCAGCTGAAGATGGAGCAGCACCATATGCCAAGACCTCTATAGCCTTATGAGGCTTCCCCTTTGACTAAATATGAGCCTGGCAGCAATTTGCTCTACATTAGACAAATCTCAGTGGATCCTGGCAAACTGCCAATGTGACCCTCTCTTTTGTATGCAACATGCCACTATTTTATTTAGCACTATAATCTGGTTCACAGTCAAACCACTATCTTCTCCAGAGATAGAGAAATACAAATCCAAGCATGGAAACTCGAAGTTGCCTGATTTTAAACAGAAATCTAGCCCTGATTGTTTTATTTGCCAAAAGATAGGTCTGAATATCAATACATGTTTATGGGATGGCTAAAACATTTATCACTGTGTAATATGAGATGGAGACAGCTTTATCCTAATTACCTGTAGCAGATAGCTTTTAGACCTTTTTGATCTCCTTATGCAGTGCAAGGCAATCACTGAATATTTTTCTAGTTTTGAAATCTCTGACCAAGAAGCACCCATCTGTGCAACTGATAGTGTAATCAGAGGCTCCCATACATGTCAGCAATAGCCAAGTGTTGACCAGTTCAGATGGAATAACACAGGGAATAACACACACAGAGAAAGGAAATGCTTGCTTGCCAAACTGTACAAATTACAAAAGTCTACAATTTTTTTTAGACACATGAGATGATTTCTTAAAATTAATCAGTGGTGCATCTAACAGAAATTATAGATGGTTTTAGAGGTTAATAATTAAATACTTTGCTCTTACATAATGCCTGTCAACTGAAGATCTCAAAGCACTTTACATACTTGCTGCTCAATTTAGTCGGTAGTAGAACTCCCGCTGACTTCTACAGGAGCAGGATTGGGGACTTTCCTCACGCTGTGAGGTATGTATAAGTAAAGTACAACTTGGAGAGAAGTCAATATTTATCCATCAATGGTAACTCAGTCATTTTATAACGTTTCAAAGTACTGTAACACGTGATACCTTGTGAAGGCAGGAAAAAAACAATTTCAAAGAGCAGCCATGAAACCCTACATTTTCAAAAGGCATAATGTCATGCTACGTCTCTGTAGCCCCGCCCATCTCTGAGTCTGGGAGACAGCTGCCTGGTTGTATGGCTCAAGGCATTGGCCTCCTTGCAAGGGGGAAGTTAAAGCAGCCCAAACAAAAACTCATTATGCTTCTGCAGCCCGCAAAAAGCTGAGTCTGAAGCCTTTGGGAAGTCAAAGAGATAAGGGTGATCACACACCTTGACAGTTGCACAATTTCATGCATATGTACATGTGAGGCTATAGTATATATTACATTCACATGACTACGGATAGATTTGATTCTCTCTTGTAGGATTCTCTCTTGTAGAAGAGACGGAGAATGAGAAAATGAAGACCTTATTGAAAACCAAAACACCACACAAAAAACCCAAATCAAACCAAAACCGACACCCCCTGCCTTCTTCAACAAGAGCAAAGGGAATAGAAAGAAAAGCTGAAAACATACATCTTTATGAACAAAAAGTCAGTTTTTCTCCAGTCTGAAATCCCTCTTTAAACAAAGTTAATTTTCTTCATGCTCATCATTCCTTTAAATACACATGCTTTTAAAATGGGGCTCAGCTGTACAGTGTTTATAGCTTACATGTACAAATAAAGGACTTCAGGGGAAATCCTGGCCCCACTGAACTCAACTGAAAAACTCCCATTGACTCTAATAGGAGCAAGATTTCACCCTTAATCTTTTTCTTTTGCGTGGCAAAATGAACACTAAGAAATAAAATAAAAAATAAATAACAAATATGACTGTTCTCACAAATTCACATGTGCCTAGATGTATTTTATGGCATATAAACCACCTTAAGATGAATGCCAGCATCTTTTCTATTCATATCTTGACTTCCCAGGCCTTTTGGAAAATCTCCACAGTATCCATATTTAATGTAATATATAAAAGTACTTAAATTTGATGCCTGCGATTTTCACCCTGTGGTAGCACATTGACAATTCTTTATAGCCACCTGTCTTGCTACTTTACAGAACCTCTTATGATTTGTGAAACATCCTATTTTCTGCAGGCTAAATGTTATTTAAAAGCAAATTCTGTAACAGCTTTCAAGATATCTTAAAGTGTTTTACATAGTAATGAGTTAGTTACTAGACACTGCAACCCTATGTAGGCAAATTCAGCTGTCATTATGTACAGAGTAGACGTTGATATGTATAGGAATGGACATTATAACTGTTGGTTTTAAATGGAAGAAACTCAAGTGGACAGAAAAACTAAAGCCAGATCTTTTAATAAAGTGAAAGACGACTTTAACTTCCACATGGGTAACCAAAAGTAGTGGGCAGGAGGGATTTATAGTTCAAGATACTATCGCCAGGTGGGCATAATAAATCTTTGAGTATGTCTAACAGTGCAAATCTTTTGAAGGAGTGCGCCCTAGAAAATGAAACGTGCGTTTTACACAACCACTTCAGTGTGTTTACAATTTATGAGGTCATGCCTGTACTATTTAACAGATATCTCTATTGCTAACATACTAAATGTAAAGTATTACACATAGGAAAGCAGCATGAACATAGTACTGCAAGACAGTGTCAGCTCTAGATGGATGTTCAAGTCCTGGTGAAACAAACTCATGATCTCTTAGTCCAGAGTCAAGTACTACAAGCTGTGCACCAAGCTGTGTATTTGTAGTGTAAATCTGGAAAAATTTAACAGAGTTACTCTTAATTTAGGGGCTGAACTGGCAAATATCCCAGGCACATCTATACACAGAAGCTATACTGATTTAACTAACCTGATACAGCTAATTTAGTTAAGTTTATACAGCCTCTTTGTCTGAACAATCATACATCAGTTTATACTGATTTAGTTTAAATTGATTTCTTACTTCCATTTGGTGATGCAGGGGAAAGCAAGAAAAGGATTTATTTCCTCCGGGCAAAGCAGGAAATGTTGGGGCCTCTCTGCACTGTACAGCACAGCGTGCCAAAGAGGTGTGATCTGTAAAACTGTTTGATGTGTTGTGCTCTAACTGCCCGTGTAGACTCTGCTGGCATGCTCTAAAAGGCACATAGATCTTGATGACATAGTTCTGTTTCAGTTAGAGCGCAGCACATTAGTGCGCTTTACAAATCACACCCTCTAGTGTGCTTTGCTGGTACAATGTAGGCAAGCCCTTGGTGTCTATCACAGGCAATGGGAATAGTCCAGCTGGGGTATCCTTCTGAGGGTGCCTCTGTGGCATTCCATCCACACTAAGCCCCAGACCTGCCAATGCACACCAGCTATAAGAACTGGTGTGTTTGAAATGGAGGTGAGTGTCAGCACAAGGGGATTGCACTGATTTAACTGAATTAGTTTTTGTACTGGTTTAGTGAAATTGATACAACTCCTGAATGTAGCCAAAACCTTACCACCAAATGGAGTGCTTAGCACAGTGAGTAGCCGAATGTACTTCAACAGGACTGCTCAAGTGTGCAAGTGCTAGGCATGGTAGCAAGTGCTGGCAGGGTCCAGTCGAGACAGTGGTATAGCAGAGGAGAAGAAACATAGTTAGCCAGAGGAGACTGTACAGTTGTTGTTCAGGACTCATTGACTCTCCTTTTACTTACACCAGTATGCTACTACAATATCTTCAAATATGTTTATGCTGAAGCTAACATGCAGTATTGTCAAAACAAGATTGGGAAAAAATATGGTTTTGTTGATTGTTATAGGCTCTTTAAAAAAAAAATTCTAGTCTGCTAAACCTTTTTTCCTTAAAAGTGTTAGATCTTTATTTCATAAGTCTCACTTGTGTTCCTGCTATTTCCTCCTCACAGTATTGTGAAAGGTGGTAATATACCACAGTAGAGTGTGATTAGGGCAATTGGGTGCATTTCTTATGACACTAAATTGCTAAAGACTGATATGGTACCTGGAGTGGGCTACTTTTCTTTCTCCTTAAATATGTAATGCTGTAAGTGCAAAGGAAGACTGAAAATATAGTAGCCAGGAGTCTTCTGCATTGTATTTTATTTATTTATTTATTTTAAAGTTTAAGGTTAAATTTTCAGAAGTGACTAGGTCACTTAGGACCCTGGGATTTAGGCTTCTAAGGGTATGTCTACACCATAATGGAAGCCCAGGGTTCAAACTCAGGCTCAAGCCTAACCCCTCTTTTGCCTACACACAAATTGTGCTAACCCAGGACTCAGACCCAGAACAAAGGGCTCGAATGGTCAAATTTGGAAGGGGCCAAGAAGTCTGGGATATAGGTGGTTGGACTCGGGTCTGTGTACTGCAGTGTGGACGCTGGAACTCAGGGTTCAGGCCTGGGTTACAAAATGCTTAATGTAGGGTTGACAATCAGTATAGATGCTCAAGACCTGGGTTCTCTAATCCAGGGTTGGTTAACTTGAGTTCCACTAACTCAAGGATGTTAACTAATCCTAGGCTTACATTACAATGTAGACATATCCCCAGGGTATACCACAACATAATCTCAGGGTTAGTGGAACTCAAGTAAGCAGACCCTGCATTTGTTAACCTAGACTTGAGTGTCTACATTCGTTTGCAATCTCATATCAGGAATTGCTGAATCCAGGCTCACAACCAGGGACTCCAGCATCTTACACTGCCCTAGGTGGGCCAAAGTCCAACCACCCATATCCCGGAGTTCCCAGCACCCTCCCAAATGTGGCTGCGCTAGCCTTTTGTTTGTGCTGCAGTGTGGGAAAACTTTACTGTCCACCAAACCTGACTGTCCAGAGGACAAAGAAAATCAGCCCGTGGGATACGTTTGGTGGACTCCCAGAGCACGTGGGCAGTGGGGCAGCATCTACACTGCAAAGCAATAGGGCTTGAACCCTGGGTCCCATCTTGACTCTGGCTCAGACCCTCCAACCCTATAGTGTCCCGGGACTGTGGTCTGAGCTCTGGTCTAGCATGAATTATGTGCAGACAGAAGCCAGGTTAGGCTAGCACCTGAGTTCAAATAATGGGCTTACACTGCAGTGTAGGTGCTTTTGTAAATTTTACCCTATATTTAATTTGTCATAGAGGAAAATGTTGATACTAGTATCTGTAGTAATAGAGGCAGATTGCATACTAATAAAGACCAAGGAACGTCAATGATTAAAAGGTAATATTTTGAGGGAGGCTACTTAATATATTGGCTCCTATTGCCTACTTAGTATATAGTATATAAAGTATATTAAACTTTATCTGTTCTGCAGGAATTCTCTGCCCTGGGTAACAGTGGGTTCACATCCTCATAGGAAAAACCTTTCTCAGGAGAAATGGAGTTTTAAGAATTCAAGGGTTATGATTCGGGGGAGTGTATGATTCTCCTCCTCTCCTGGTTTTACATCATTTAACTCCATTGACCTTAATGTGTCCTCCTTGATTAATACAGTCCTAACTGAAAGAATCAGAGACCAGGCCTATAAATTGTAGAATTTCCTCTGACTAACTATTTTCTTCAATTCTTTTCCCTCCATGGACATGGGAAAAAGCCCCAGAAAGTAGACATCTATTCCCAATTCCCATGGTTTACAGCAATGGTTCCCAACTTTTTTGGCTCAAGTGCCACAAATATAATTTTTACAACCCTGAAGGGCCAGCAGTCTCTGCCAGCAGTACCCCCTCATCCCCACTCCCACTGCAGCCAGAGGGAAGGAGTTCAGGATCTCCTGTCCCCCTGGCTGCAGCCAGGAAACCATGCATCTGGGTCCCCAGGCAGTGGCTCCCTTCTGCAGCCAGGAGATCAGTGCTCCCCTCCCTCTGGCACCAAAAGGAACCCCAGCACGTAGGGACCCAGGCAGAGCACTTTGCTGTGTTCCCTGCTACAGCCAGGGAGAGAGGAGCACTGATCTCTCATCCCCTTGGCTGCAGCAAGGTGCCTACACCAGCAACATGCTTCGCCTGGATATTTAGGCAGTGGCACACTTCTGCAGCCAACGGGAGGGGAGCCATGGGCCACTCTGAAAGACCCTGTAGACTACTGGGTTGGGAACCACGGGTTTACACCATATATTCTGGAAATTAATTGAAATAAATATAATTTTTTAAAAGCTATTGTGTATCAAGTAAAGCTCCAATCGGAGAACAGAGAACTTCATAAGCACAAAAGGCAATGTCTACAGACCACTGAGAAACACTATTGTACTCCTTTACCTAACCTGACAAAAGGCCTGTACATCAAGAACTGGACTTTAGTCATCAACCTGAAACTGGTCCTTTTCAGTCATTTTTGACAAGAGAATACCACAACTGCCCAAGGAATACTGTGTGCCAAAAATCATCCATGTACCCAAAATATGCAGCCAGAAAGAGTTCAACCACATAAAATAAAAAACATTAATAGCGACACTTGATGAGAAAGAGGCTGATAATGTAAAGGGATTATAGATTTGTGTATAATCCACAAAGAAACAATGTTGCTGATTAAGTATCAGAAAGGAGGTTGCAAAGTAGATTTGAACCCAGAGTTCAGAGGAGAGGGGCAAGGACTGAAACTAGTGGAAAGAGACACCTAGCAATGATGAAGACATCTAGCAGTAGGGGAGTCATGAATAAAGAGAGGTTGGTTATGCAGCTGGGGAATCAAGACAGCAATGATCCTGCTGAGATGCCAGAGACTTGCGCTAAGTCATAGAAAAGGATGGCATATTCCACAGTATCAAAAGCAGTACTGTCAAGGATGAGAAGAAAAATCAAGGTCAGATGAGAAAAGAACATTTACCACATATACAGGGATAGTTTCATGACTTTGTCAGTGGCTGAAACCAGACGTGCAAAGTATCAGTGATTGTTTTATATAATTAAAAAGATATACTACCCTAACCCCACCTACACATACATACATATATATATACATATACACAAAGAGAAGCCCCTTAATGGCTGTCATGTGGGAGTTAAATCCTCATGCACTAGATTAACAATGATATTAAAAATGATCAATTATGGAACTTCCTAAGTGATAGGCATGAAGAGAGAAATCCTCTTCTATATTGGACCTTCCTCAAAGAAATTTTTTTCTTCCCATGAAAACAGAACTGTAAATATGCAGCTGTGGCAGATGTTAATATATGACTATTTATATACCCAAAGGCCTAGTGGACATTATGGTCTACCCCATGAGGCATGTTAATATTTGACTAGATTAATCAAAGCACTGGGTTCATGAAACAATAAGAAGCTGCCCCCGTACTTCCTTAGACAAAGATGATGGTCACCTCCCAAAGAATCTAGCTGCCTTCAATGAGCTCAGCACCAAAGTATGTGACTCTGAAGCCTGTTAAAGTGAAGCCCCAAACACTTCTGAATCCCCCAGCATTAGAGGTTTGGTTAAAAAAAGGATAACAAATTTCGAAAGTCTCTTTTAATAGGTTAAGAATAATTTGAGATCAATAAACAGTAACTCAGATCTAGGATTGGTCATTTGACTGGTCCAAAACTAATAGGTCAATTGCCTGGTCAAATAATATAAAAAATAGTAAAATGTTGTAAAGCACTAATTTATTAGAACAGTAAGAAAAGAGTAAGACTTTATGATTTCCAGTAGGGTAATACTTAAGTAGATATTTATGCCTACTTACAAAAAACAAGTTACTTAACTGAGTTTATTTAACTGAGAAAAATGCAAAACATAAAATTCTAAAAAATGAAAGAATAATAAAGAAAAGGAATATAAACAGAAATAAAACAACCACATTACAACTATCAAAGAAAAAAAGTAATTTTTAAATGGACTTCTGCTAGGGCGGCAACAGGCCTACTCCTGAAGCAGCTTAATGGTTGTGCATCTTTTCTCTTTGTGTTGGGAGAAGACATTTAATGATGGTGAACCCTCGTCTCTTTTGCTGACTCCCTTCTGAGTTAATTATGTACGTTTGTCTACTCAGTTTAGCTTGTAAGCTCTTCGGGACTGTGTCTTTTAACTTGTTTAATGTGCTTTGTAAATTGCTATGTACATTGATGGCCTGGTATACAAATAAAGATATACTTATATTCATATAAAATTGTTCTAGAAGATTTCAGCCAATCAAGATGCTCAATTTTCAATTGGGCCCCTTTTTCCCAACAGGTATTGTGATGTAGTAAAGTGAGCAATCAAGACAGTTCAGTAGGCTTGCTAACTAATGGCACATAGTGCAGTTAAAAAGATAGGCCACTGCTTACATCGGGGCATTCCTGATGGAATATCTGAACTTTTTAAATAATAGGCAATCGACTGACTGGTCAATTGACATTATTGGACTTGTCAACTGACTGGCTTGGCCAGCCTCATCTGAACTGTAACACTTTTTGGGAAATGAAGTAAGCTTTGGAGACTGTTTTCTCTGTGTGCTAAAATTATTGCATGAGGAGCTTTTTAAACAAATCTGTTCATTTTAATCATGTTAAAAACAAGACTACACTTTTCAAATGGCTTTTCATGCCATTAAGACAAATAAAGTAGAATGATTTAGAGTACATATTTTTTTTCAAACAGAAAATAGCAATTTTCACACCACCAATTTCATAAGGATAAATTCAAAAGAAATTCTAGTCTTAGTTCTCTATCTTCCTTTTTAAAACGTAAAAAAAAAGGTTAATGACAATGTTAACAATTTACAAAAAGGGAGGGAGGTTTAAATACTTTTAAAGATCCTAAAAACTATCCCAATTTTTATTAAACATCTTGAAGAAAACAGAACCTTTACCATCCCCCTCTCTGCCCTGCCGGACACATTATCTTATAGCCATAACTAACTCAAGAAACAAAAACAAACAAACAAACAAAATGGAAGAAAAGGAACTGCCTCAATATTTCCAGAGAGAGAATGAAAGAATCACAAAGGAGTCAACAGTCTGGTAGTCCAAGGCAGAACCTAAGAAATCAGCATTCTCCAAAGGATTTCATGCCATTTTAAAGTTTATTTATTTATTAAAGTTATTGTCATCAATCCTTCTTCTGGAAAACATCCTTTTTCACATTTCAAGCCTATTTTGTCTGGACTTAAGAGAAGGGCTTGGAGTGGAGAGAGGAATTTCTGTAGTTAAGCCTGGTTTTGTTAATAATTCTTACAGAAATCCCTGTAAGGGTATTTAGGAACTGCTTTATCCAAGAATTTATCAAAAATATTCATCTGCAGGAAAAGCATTTCAAGCAAACAAAAAATCAAAAAACAAACAAACAAACAAACAGTTTGTTTCAGGGCTCAGACTGCTTGGATCTTGACTTAGTGAGAAAATATTAAAAAATCATGGGCCTGGTTCACCATTTTGTTCTGCCAGCTATATTGGAGTTAAACCAAAGTAAAACTGTATTAACAGAGTGGTGAATCAGGGCTATTTCCCCATATAAGTAAAATTCTAGATAATAAAATGCTTCTGCCTAAGTTAAAATCCCTTTTTTCTCTCCATCAAACATGAGACTGACACAAGAACAATCACTGATTGTTAATACTCAAGTATTCACAATATCCAACCAGCAAATCAATATTTATATAGTAATGAGATTTGCAACTGTCATAAGGAGTGTCTGAAAAACAAGTGAGGTTCTTTGTACAGTCATCCCATAGATGTCAGGCCACTTGGAATGCATTTGTCTAAGAAGTATTTAAGAAACCAAAATCTGAGTAGACTGCCTTCCACCTCATTCTTGAACCAAATTTGGAAGTGCTTGTACAGCTTTGTGGTATGTCAGCTTTGATAGCTACTTCAACCCACTAAGCAGTTAGACTTAAAGTGGTGGGCAGAGTTATTTTTCACAATAACTGGAAGTCTGACATCTAGAGTTGGTAACTTGTACAACCGTATCATGTTCTTTTGGGTTAATAGTGACAATACTTTCATCCTTGAAGCAAGCTAGTGGTATTTCTAAAACATCTAGGGTGATCAGATAGCAAGTGTGAAAAATCAGGACATGGGCTGCTGAGGTAAGATAAAGTCCTGAATATCAGGATTGTCCCTATAAAACATCCAAGCTGGTAGCTTGATTCAACCCAGACTTCACGTTGTTTTTCATCTCTTCTGCAATTCATGCTCAGCTAATGAAAGGAAGAGCAACTTTTATATTAATCTGGCTCTCTTACCTTGAAAACATCAGCTGTGAAACACAGAACTTGCCACACTGGTTTAGACCAATTGTCCACTCACCGTTTCATATTCCTGATGGTGGCCGCTACCAGATATGCCAGAGGAAACCCTGTGGGAGTCAGTTATGGAATAACCCACACGTAAAAGAACAGCTAATTTGTGTCTGGTCTTTAGACGTAAAGACCAGGTGTAATCACTAGCTCTGCCCATAATCTTTTCAGGGTCTGTGGGTGAGGTCAGGGGCCTGTTAGGCAAGGCTGAGAGCTTCTTAACAAGGTTCTAGCCTGCCATCCTTTGATCCTTAATCCCTGTAGGATCACTTGACAATGGGACAGGACTACTCAGAGAGAGCAGGGGTTTAAAAAACAGCTCCTAAGACAGCAGAGGAGCTATTGAACAGAAGCAGCAAATGGGAGTTTTGTGAGGGAGTTTAGAGATGGACCACAAAAGCCATATTCACCTAACATTCTCTAAACTTAAGCCAATAAATACTGCCCTCCCCCCTGCCTGGTTGGCAGGTGGCATATGAGTGCATTTGGGGCAGGCAGCTCACGGCCCCCAGAGACCAAGTATGGGCTTTTGAGACCAGAGTCACTGAACTGGGGGAGCTAAGGGAGGCAGGGAAGTATACAGAGGAGACTTTCTGGGACACAGCAGTGTAGTCCCATATCCAGTCTGACAGCCTCTGTGCAGTTAAGTAGGATGAAAATTTTGGGGAAGGAGAACAACAAAGTGGAGTGGAGGGAAATGACCCCATAGTTGGGACCTTCCTTCCAGATGATGTCTTGGCATTCTCTCACTCTGAGGATGCCCCTCCATCGGAGGGGACTCCTGTTATTAAAAAGAGACAGGTAATAGTAATAGGGAACTCGATTATTAGAACATAGATAGTTGGGTTTGTGATGACCAGGAAAACAACATGGTGAATTGCCTGCCAGGTGTGAAGGTCGCAGATCTCTTGAGACATCTAGATAACCTATGTCTAGTGCTGAGGAGGAGCCAGTGGTCGTGGTACATGTAGGTACCAGTGAGATAGAGAAAGACTGGAGAGAGGTCCAGGAGGGCTAAATTTAGGTTGCTAGGTAAGAGATTAAAGTCCAGGTCCAACATGGTACCATTCCCTGAAATGCTTCCAGTTCCAGTGCAGAGCCAGTTAGATAGGCAGAACTGCAGGGTATCAATACATAGTGTTTGAAGTAGGGTTTTAGGTTTATTTGGAACTGGGGAACCTTTTGGAAAAGGAGAAGCCTATACAGGAAAGATGGGCTTCACCTAACCCAAAATGGAACCAGATTGTGGTGTGCCAATTTAAAAAGGTCATAGAAAACTTTTAAAGTAAGTGCTGGAGGAAAGCCAGCAGATGCAGAGGAGCACATGGTTTGGACAGGCACATTCCTGTAGGGAGGATCTATTAATGGGTAATCGCTATATCCTAGTAAAGAGGAAAGGAGAGAATTTAATAAAGTACAGATAGGAGCTGAACAGGAATAGTCAAATGAAAATAGTCCCATTCAATTATATCACATGAAGGCAGACAACTAAATATCAACAAATTGTATACGTGCTTGTATACGTATGCTAGAAGTTTAAATAATAAGATGGGTGAACTGGAGGGCATGGTATTACATGAGGATATTGATATAACAGTCATCACAGAAACTTGTTGGAATGATGACAATCAATGGTACATGGTAATACCAGTGTACAAAAAATAAAGGAATGACAGAGTAGGTGGCACTGTATGTAAAAGTAAGCACAGAGTCAAATATAGTAATAATCTTAAATGAATCAAATTGCACCATAGTATCACTGGGGATAGAAAATGCGTGCTTGAATAATAATACTATAGCAATAATAAGATTGGCTGCCTGATCAGGATAATGACAGCGACTGTCAAATGCAAAGGGAAATTAGAGAGGCTACAAAAAAAGAAAACTTAGTAATCATGGGGATTTAAAATATCCCCAATTTGAGTACATACATGTCACTTCAGGATGGGATACAGAAATAAAATTTCCAGACATCATTAATTCTTAGAGCATCTAGTCATGGAACCCACAAGCTGAGAGACAATTCTTGATTTAGTCCTAAATGGTGCACAGGATCTGGTCCACGAGGTGAATTTAGCTGAACTGCTCGGTAATAGCAACCATAATGTAATTAAATTTAACATCTTTCAGGGAGAAGACAGAAATACCAAAGAAGCCCACTATTGTAACATTTAACTTCAAAAAGGAAACTACACAAAAATGAAGAAGCTAGTTAAATGGAAATTAAAAGGAACAGTCACAAGAGTGAAATGCCTGCAAGCTGCATGGAAACTTTTAAAAACCAGCACAATAGAGGCTCAAATTAAATGTATAACCCAAACAAAAAAAGGACCCCAAAATGCAACCAATGCTAAACAAGAGAGTAAATGAGGTGCTTATGAGCACGAACTAACTAACTAACTAACTAACTAAAAATCCTCTCAAAATTGGAAGTCAAATCCCACTGAGGAAACAGAAAGGAGCATAAACTCTGGCAAGTCAAGTGTAAAAGTATAATTAGGCAGGCCAATAAAGAATTTGAAGAACAACAAGCAAAAGACACAAAAACTGACAGCAAATTTGTTTTAAGTAGATCAGAAGCAAGACACCTGCCAAACAATCAGTGGGACAGTGGATGATCAAGGTGATAAAGGAGCACACAAGGAAGACAAGGCCGTTGTGGAAAAGCTAAATGAAGTCTTTGCATTGGTCTTCATTGCAGAAGATGTGAGGGAAATTCCCACATCTGAACCATTCCTTTTAGGTGACAAATCTGAGGAACTGACCTAGACTGAGGTGTCAACAGAAGAGAATCTGGAAAAAATGAATAAATTAATAAAGTAATAAGTCACCTGGACCAAACAGCAGTCACTCAAGAGTTCTGAAAGAACTTAAATATGAAACTACAAAACTATTAAGTGTGGTATGCAATCTATCACTTAAATCAACATCTATACCAGATGACTGGAGGATAGCTAGTGTAACACCGATTTTTTTAAAAGCTCCAAAGGCAATCTTGGCTATTACAGGCTGGTAAACCTAACTTCAGTACCAGGCAAATTGGTTGAAACACTGATGAACAGAATTATCAGACACATAAATAAAACCAACTTGGAGAGAAGTCAAAATGGTTTTTGGAAAAGGAAAGCATGCCTCACCAATCTATTAGAATTTTTAAGGGGTTCAGCAAACATGTGGATAAGGGTGATACAGTGTACTTGGATTTTCAGAAAGACTTTGACAAGGTCTCTCACCAAAGGCACCTAAGCAAAGTAAGCAGTCATGGGATAAAAGGGAAGGTCCTTTCATGGATGAGAAACCAGATAAAGGACAGGAAACAAAAGGTAGGAATAAATGATCAGTTTTCACAGGGGAGAGAAATAAATAGTGGTGTCCCCCAGGGATCTGTACGGGGACCAGTGCTGTTCAACATATTCATAAATGGAAAAATGGGTAAACAGTGAGGTGGCAAAGTTTGCCTACAATACAAAATTACACAGGATGTCAGGAAGTCCAAAGCTGATTACAAAGAGTTACAAAGAGGTCTCATAAAACTGGATAAGTGGACAACAAAATAGCAGATGAAATTCAATACTGGATAATGCACAGTAATGCACATTGGAAAAATAATCCCAATCATACATACAAAAAGAAGGGTCTAAATTAGCTGTTACCACTCAAGAAAGAGATCTTGGAGTCATTGTGGATAGTTCTCTGAAAACATCTGCTCAATGTGCAGCAGCAGACAAAAAAGCTAACAGAAAATTAGGCACCCTTAGAAAAGGGATAGATAATAAGATAGTAAATATCATAATGCCAATACATAAGTCTATGGTATGCCCACATCTTGAATACTGCGAGCAATTCTGATTGCCCTATCTCAAAATACATATTTATATTAAAATTGAAAAAAGTACAGTGCAGGGTAAAAAAATGATTAGGGGTATGGAACAGCTTCCATATGAGGAGAGATTAAAAAGATTGGCAGTGTTCATCTTGGAAAAGAGATAATTAAGGAGGGATATGATAGAAGTGTATAAAATCAAGAATGGTGTGGAGAAAGGGAATAAGGAAGTGTTATTTACCCCTTCACGTAACGGAAGAACTAGAGGTCGCCCAATTAAATTAATATGCAGCAGGTTTAAAACAAACAAAAGGACATAGTTCTTCACACAATGCACAGTCAACCTGTGGAACTTGTGGCCAGAGGATGTTGTGAAGGCCAAAACTATAACTGGCTTAAAAAAATTAGATAAATTCATGGAGGACAGGTCCATCAATGGCTATTAGGCAGTACGGGCAGGGACACAACACCATGCTCTGATTGAGCTTAAAGCTCTGCAAGTAGCTGGGCCAGGATGGCAGGGAATGGATCACTCAATAAATGGCCCTGTTCTGTTCATTCTCTGAAGCATCTGGTATTGGCCACTGCTGGAAGACAGGATACTGGAGTAGACAGACAGTTGGTCAGCCCCATTATGGTAACTGTTATGCTCTTATGTTCTTTAACCTAAGTTCTACCGACATGTGGTTCAACTTAGAAGTTAGGTAGATTTTCATATAATTGTTCTTCTTTCTTGTGTGCTTTGATCAGTTGAAAAGTCAATAATATTGATATTTTATAAAATAATTAGTAAGCTCAGAGTTAACACTCAGTTGAAATATACAGTTTATAAGGATGTATACTGTTCCTTTAAATAGGCATCAGCAAGTGAGAAATGAGAGTCTGGGAAGGATTCTAGCCAGAGCTCTAAAGTGAAGCAGAGAGAGAGACATAGTAGCTTTAGGGATAGTACCATTTTTCTTATTCTAATAAAGTTCCTAGTTCAGTTAGAAGGGAATGACCTTTCCTGTGAATTTTTACCATTGTTACATGATATCATGTCAGAAACTTATTCAGCTTGAACTAGCATAAGGGAAATGCCAAAGTTCAACCCTTCACAAGACATTCAGTTTGTTAAGCCCCCAGAATAGCTTGAGTTTGAAGGAGCACTTCATCAGATTCCAATAAAAGACCTCTTTGCTTTTCTCTCCAACGCACCCTGTCACTGCTGGTTTTGTTTTCTTGTTTTGGTTGTCAAGGGAAGGCTAGGCCAAAAACTGGGTTTTATGTTTTGATCGGAAAGGGTGGTGGCTCTCATATTTTATGGGAGTCAATCACAGCCATAGGTCAATTGCTGAGAAAGCTCTGTCTCCTGAATATTGGACTCTCAGGATACGTCCACACTGCAATAAAAATCCCACAGTACGGAGAGTCAGAGCCTGAGTCCATTAACTCAGGCTTGTGGGGTTGAGCACTGGGTTTTGAGGCTGTGTGCCCACTCAGTGCCATAAAGAAATAACAATGAATGGAGCTTACAGTAAAGGAGGCACGTTCAAATAAAAGTAGTGGAATCAAAAGGAAGCTTGTGGGGTGGGGGGGCAAGGAGGGGTAAAGCTTTTACATTTAGGTTGCTAGTTTGAACACAGCTCAGACAAAGAGTAGTCAGTAGTTGAGGACAGTAGCTGGTGTACTCTATCCCATTTTGATGGGACCAGTGGTTTCATAAAAATTCCCAACCACAAAAGGCATGAACTGGCACAGATATCGATAATTTTGCCACAGGATGAGGCCTGAATGGGCCTATTCAAATATATGAAATGTTTTGACTTTTCATTTGGAACTCAATAGAACTCATGTTTTCCGTATGAACTCTGCTGGAAAGAAGATGACATGAACTCATGGACTACTGTATCTGCATGTCAGGTAAGAAGGTAGAGAGTTAAATCCCCACTTTAGGTAATTTATTCATTTTCTTAAAAAAATCAGGAAAACTTTTTACTTGCATCTAATTTTAGTTATTTTCTGAAATAATTTAATGTCATCAACAGCAAACACTGACAAAGTGTGGCTTACAAATCCTGATCTTCTTTATACTTCTCTGTTTTCCCCATCATATATCGTTTGGTGGCTCCATCCTCCCACATTACATGCTGCCGGCTACTTCCTTTATCCAGTCCCTATCCATGCAGTTCTTTCTGGCCATGAGCTTCATATGACTTTTATCTTTGAGTTCCCAATGTTTACGCTACAATTGCCTCTACTCAGCAGCATAGTCTCCTCTTCTTCCTTTGTTGGCTGTAATGTTGTTGTAGGCATGTTGGTCCCATTATATGAGAGTGACAAGTTACGTGGGGTAATATCTTTTATTGGACCAACTTCAGTTGTTGGAAGGGACAAGCTTTTGAGCTTCAGCGAGCTCTTTTTCAGGTCTGGAGAAGTTAACCAGAGTGTCCAAGCTATATACAGCGTGGAACAGATTAAGCTTAAGAGGTTCACACATGCTGTAGGAAACCAGTTAGAATGAAGTGAGAAATTAAGGTTTAGTAGGCAGTAGGCTGTGTTAAAAATTGTTGTAATGACCCATAAAACCAGTGTCTCTGTTAAGTTACTGGATCTGTGAAGGTAAGTATGGGATTCTTGTATATAGCTGTCTGTAGGGTTCCCCTCTTGAAGCTGATCATGGTGTCCAGGAAGTTGATGCTGGAGAGGGAGTGCTCTAGTGAGCCTGATGGATGGATGGTGCTTGTTGACGTTGTGGTGGAAATCTGTGATAGAGTTTAGGTCATCTGTCAAGAGGATGAAAATATCATTGATGTATCTCAGGGTATATTGCTAGTTTTGTGGTGTATTTTTCTGGAAATTCTTCTTCAAGGCAGTCCATGAAGTGGCTGGCATATTGGCAATCCATCCTAGCACCCAGGGCTGTTCCCAGAGAACTAGATGTCATCATGTAATGGACCACTCAAATGCCCTGTGAGAACCTGTGAGAACCTGTGAGAGAAAAAAACTACTGCACTGACCACACACCCCTAGTTGTCATCTCTTACTCCACACTAAAACCCGTATGGGATATCATCAAACAAGTACAACCCCTACTTTATGAGGATCATATCTTTAAAGAAATCTTTCCAAAACCCCCTCTTCTGGCCTTCACAAAACCTACCAACCTCACCAAGCACATCATCAGAAGACAGACCAGGATACATCAACTTGAAGTGGCACCAGATCCTACTAGAACAAAAGATGCAAGACCTATAGACGTATCACCACTGCTAAAATGATATCCCCCACAACACAGCTTCAAGATCCATGGGTCCTATGCATGCCTAACATAACATGTGGTGTACCTCATTCAGTGCACTAAATGCCCCACAACAGCTATGTGCATGAAACCTGACAATCATTACGCTCTCGAGTGAACTCATATAGAAAAATTATAAATGACGAAAACACCATATCACCCATGGGTGAACACTTTTCACAAAGTAATCAATCCACATCTGATCTCTCAGTCCTCGTCTTCAAAGGAAACCTGAACAACACTTTCAAAAGATGATCTTGGGAACTTAAATTCATTACGCTGCTGGACACTAAAAACCACAGACAACAACCACTGGTTTTATGTATCTTTATAACACTTTGTATACACACCCTACTGCCTGCTACCCCTTAGTTGCTCCCTTCATTTTAGGTGGTCTCCTGCAGCATGCATGAATCCCTTATGTTTAACAATCTGTCCACTTTTTATTTCGTTTGGACTCCCTGGTTACCTTCTCCAGACCTGAGAAAGAGCTCTGTGATGCTCAAATGCTTGTCCTTTTCTCCAACAGAAGTTGGTCCAGTAAAAGATATTACCTCGCCTACCTTGTTGCTCTCCTTAGTTGGCAGCATTCACATGGTAGCCAAATGTCTGTCTCTCTGAATTAATTTTGTGATAAAAGTGATGTGGTTCAGTTTTCCTCAGACACCAAGCACATGCCATTTTAACATCTACAGCTTCAGCCAGCCTGGGGCTTAGTATTCCCGCTCAATACTGGAACCTGAATCTCTCAGGATATGTCTACATTGCAGAGTGAAGTCGATTTATTTTAAATCGACGTTCACCCATCGAATTTTAGAAGTCACAGGAGCATGATCACACCACGCTCATTGTGCCAGGGGATTGCATCCCCATTAGCCGCGATAGGATCAACAATCAAAGCAGTGCATAGTGGGTAGCTATCCCACAGTTCAACTAGCCACAGAGGCTTTTGGGAAGGCTGTCGTCCTCTCATGAGGTAATGTTCTCCCTCCACCTCCCTTGTTGTCCCAAACAAACAGACTAATGTTTTTACCGGCAGTCTCTGCCTCATGTACACCATTGCTTGAGAGGCATGAAGCCTGCTCAGATCTGCACTATCATTGTGAGTATCACAAACACTTTACATCTTATCCTGAAGTATTTTCAAGGGCAAGACAGGGGCCACAGCGCTGAAAATTGTGATGTTACTCAAGATGCCCTGCTATAAGCCATAGAGTGAAACAATTCCCGTTTGATGCTGGCTGTCACGCACCATCTGCAGTTGGTGGAGCGCCGCCTCAGGTCCCGGGAAACAAGCACTTACTGGTGGGATTGCATCAGTATGAAGGTGTGAGATGATGAGCAGTGGTTGCAGAAATTTCATATGCAAAAGACCACTTTTATTAACTCTGCCCAGAGCTGTACCGAGCCCTGAAACACATGAACACTCACTTGAGGCTGGCTCTGACCATGGAGAAGTGCATGGCCATCTCTCTGTGGAAGCTAGCAATGCCAGACTGCTACCGGTCAGTTGGGAATCAATTCCCACCATGGGAGCTGCTGTAATACAAGTTTGCCAGGCCATTAACATACTTCTGCTAAGAAGAGTAGTGACTTTGGAAAACATACAGGACATAGTGGATGGGTTTTCTGCAATGGGGTTTCAACACTGGGTGATGGAGTGTGGGCGGGTGATAGATGGCACATATATCCCTATCTTAGCACCAGACCACCTAGCCACAGATTACATTAATCGAAAGGGATACTTCTCAATTGTGGTGCAGGCTCTTGTGGATCACAAGGGACACTTCACCAACATCAGTGTGGGGTAGTCTGGAAAGGTGCATGATGCACGCATCTTTAGGAACTCAGGTCTATTAAAAAAGATTCAATAGAGGTTTTCTTCCTTGACCAAAGAATAAATATTGGCAATAGTGATCGGTGGAGACTCTGCATACCCATTGCTCCCCTGGCTGATAAAGCTGTACACCGGGCACCTAGACAGCGAGAAGGAGAGGTTAAATAATAGCCTCAGCAAGTGCGGAATGGTCATAGAACGTGCATTTGGATGTTTAAAGGTGTGCTGGTGCAGTTTACTCATTAGGTTAGACTTCAGTGAAAAAGACATCTCAGCAGTTATCTCTGCATGTTGTAATGTTGTAATCTCTCCATAATGTCTGAGAGACAAAGCGGGAGAAGTTCCCGTTGGGTTGGTTCATGGAGGCAGATAGGCTGGGTGCCAATTTTGAGCCAATGCTGAGACCCAACAACAGAGCGCTGCGCGTCAGGGAAGCCTTGAAAAATTAGTTTTGCAGTGAGACCTAATGTTTATGAAAAATCTGTGTTCTGCCTTCTCTTCCCATCCCCCACCCATTCCCCAGCACTACAGCACTGCGCTGGCCTCCATGCAGCACTAATCCCCGTGGTCTCAATAAAGAAAGAGTAATAATCTTTAAAGGAGAACATTTTTATTTTTGGTCGTTAACAGTGGAGGAAAAGAAAGTTATTTCAACACTTTGCATGCATTGTAATGGGCCTGTGAGGGGACACAGAACACAGTTTCACTGTGCAAACAGCATACAATACATTCTCATGTCTTAAAGAGCCAGACGCCTCTTTCTGCTCCCCTCACCTGGTGTGGAGTGGATCACATACTGCTCCCTGCTCAACCTCCTCCTAGATCGCTTGGGGGTGGGGACTAGGAAAGAGTGCGTGAGTTGAGAGTTTTGCAGGGGCTGCAGAGGGAGTCTATCCTGCTGCTGCTCTTCTTGAAGTTCAACCAAATGCCTCAACATGTCTGGCTGATCCCTCATTATGCACAGCATCTCATCCTGCATTGCATCCTCATGTTCTTGGGCTGTCTCCCTGTTCTCCATGTCTGTGTTCATTTTCTCCAATAATGAAATCCTTCGGGCTCTTAGCTGTGTGGCAGTAGCCATGGAGGCATTCATTATCTCAGTGAACATGTCATCTTGAGTTGTTTTTTTGAGTGGTGAACTTCCCCCAGGGCAAAACCATATGTAGGCACCCATCTCGGAATCCCTAAGACCCATCACAGTCACATGCTGTCTTGTAACTTGCGGTTTACATACCACAAAAGACCTCCCATGGCAAAGGAAAAAAAAAAAAACGATTGCATGGAGCAGGTACTGCAAATTTGTGCCATCTTCCTTAAGTGACCATGCCATGGTATCAGCGTCCTGAGGGTAATAGAGGTGGAAAGGGAGGATTTACTGGAAGCATCTGGGTACAGGCCTGGCCCTTATGCTACTATTCTGTGTTCCGCGATGATACCTGCACAATCAATAAGAGAGTGGTGGGGAAAGTGTCCTATCATGGTGGAAGAAATAAGGCTGCTCTCCCCAGAAACCTTCTGCAAAGGATCACAGAGTACCTAAATGAAAGTTCTCTGGAGATATCCATGGAGGATTCTCAGAGCATCCCTGTGCATATAAACACTGGAGGGGAGCCCCTATCTTAGGTGAATTAACAACAACGAAGGCCATCCCCACCACCACACTCATTTTTTTTCTGTTATGACAAGAAGCTGGACTGGGGAGATAACCACAGAAATGAGATTATCATACATACTCACCAGATGTGCCTTCCTCAGCATCTCGGTCACTCACATTGTCCTGAATCTGGCTGGGCTGTTCCAGGGTTACAAACAGCTCCTGGCTTTCAGGGAGAATGGATTCCCCAGTCTCCTGGCCCCTGTTCTCCTCCTCCTCCTCATCCACAGAGTCCTGCTCATTGATCCTGGATTCCTCTGAGGTATATACGCTGCGTGGCAGTACAGTGGTGGGGTCACCATCAAGAATTGCATGCAGCTCCTCATAAAAATGGCATGTCTTTGATGACAAGCCAGAATGACTGTTCGCTTCCCGAATTTTCTGATACACCTGCCTCAGCATTTTGATATTAATGCGGCATTGCTGCATGTCCCTCCTGTGGGCCTTCTCCAACATGCCACACAATATTTTTTCATAAATATCTAAATTCCTTTTGCTGGCTCGGAGCTGAGCCAGAACAGACTCTTCACCCCATAGACCGATGAGAACCAAGACCTCAACTTGACTACAGGCTGGAGCGTGTTTGGGGCGTGCAGTCGCCATGATCAATTCTCCTGGCAAGCTCTCTCCACACTGACAAAGCAGGAGCGGTTGGGCTGTTTCCTGTGTACGTGGCTGCAGTGCAGCACATTACGAACATGCAGAGCGGTCACAGAAGGGCATTGTGGGATAACGCATGGAGGCCAATTACATTGAATTACGCTGCACTCCGCCTACACCGCCGCTCATTCCACCCAAACAATTCGATTTCAGCGCTACACCACTTGCAGAGATCCTTTTATTAAGTTGAATTTTCCCGTGATTTAAGTCGACAGAACTGACCAGCCAATGAAGACATTCTGCGGTCAATGGACCTACCTTCGCAGTGTCGACCAGACTTCAATTGACAATGAAATGTTTCGTTGCTCCACTGCCAGAATTTATTTCCCCCTCCCCCAACAACAGCAGCAACAGGCATGAAGGCATCTGAATGCACACTGCAACCCTGACAGGCACTCTGTAGTGAGGGGGCATGGCCTCCCTCAGAGATGGACAGGGAGAGATGCCCGCCCCACCAGAAGCAGAGGGGTGGGAGAGGAAGTACAAAAGGCGAGGCCTCTGGCTCAATTGGGCTGGAGTTGCTGGACGTCTCTCCCCTGGTGCTGTGGCCCCAGCCTGACCACTGCACAGCTGGGGAGCAGCTGGCGGTGCTTGTGATGTGCACCGCCTGGAGGAGTTGCCAGAGCAGCCTGCTGCCTGTGATGTGAGGAGCTGTTGGGGTTACCACTTGCAGTCTACCCTGGGGTGATGGACAGCAGCCCCAAAGCCCAGATACTCCACGGAAGAGGGTTGGAAGGAGCCCAGAGGAATCGGACAATCATCTGGCTGTGTTGTGGCCTGAAACCGTGTCAGCATGTTTTGGCTGGAGCCGCTCTGATGGAGCATTCCAACACCGTGAGGGCACTCGGCTGGGACTTGGTGGAATGGGGGGGTGGCAGGGAGAAGGGAGTGACACAGGTCTCCCTACCCCTTCCCTTGCTGCCAACCCCCCTTTGGGGTGCCAGCTGGCTCACCTTCTGCCTGTGAGCCCCTAAAATTTGCTGGTGCTCACCTCCCTGTTTGCGAGTCCCTATACTTTGGGTACCCACCTCTGATGGAAGGGCCAGAGCCGTTCTAGCTTCAGTACCCACACAAGCACCGTAGTGAGGGGGCGTGGCTTCCCTCCCAGACAAATAGGGAGGGATGGCCTAACCCTTTACACACTCCAAAGCCATTCAAGACCAGCAGAAAGAAACACGAGAGTGACAGAGTGTGTAAAATACACCGAATTAAATGTAATTAAATCTAAGCCCTGACAATGTTTAAATAACAGGACTCTATGACTAGCCTAGAAGGGGTTGAATGGACCTGTCATTTAAATTATAAGAGCACAATAGCTAAATGCCAAACTCAAAGTAGGTCTTTTCCATCTTACTGATCCTGTATTAAAAGTTACTATGAAGCAGAAGTTTAGAATTCCATCACAGTTGGAAAACGGCCTCCTCAAAGTTCACATAAAATAAAAACACTCAATGTCTCTATCATAAGATTTAAAGCTATTTATGTCTCTTTGTTCTCATGAAACCTAGACGATACAGTATTTATCCAAGATAGCTGTAGAGAAAACAAAACAAAACCTTGATGTTAACCTCTTAAATTAGGTGTCAGTGTTTCAGAGGAAACATTGGAATAATCTGAAAGCACACAAAGAGACTATTCTTTAGCAAGAATGGTGAGAAATCTCTTAAGCAAAAAGCCACTAAAGTCTATGAGTCCAAGCAAAAAAAATAAAGTGAATGTAAAACACATTATGAAACTTTAGTTCAATGAACATTGCTTTTCAAATTATTTTTAAAATAATGTTAATACTCAACATTTATGTGTACAGCTTTTAGTCTACAGTGTCCTTTAATAAGGAACCAATTTATCCTCTCAGCTAGTGTGATACAAAATTTTTTCCACTTTTGTATTACATTTAAAAAACCGAATTATTCTGAGCTGTAATTTTCTCTAAGTGGTATTTCCTCTAAAAAATCAAAATGAGAAAATTGTAGGTGATGGTCAATATAAAAGCTAATAAACAAGAAAATTTTCAGTATTTTAAGCTTGTCTGAAAATTGCACCATTTTGAATGAAAATAGGCTAATATTTTTGTATGAAACTGGACCAATTTCACAACTCTCCCATAAAACCTTAAAATGTTCCCTTTTTCAAATTTATTTGAGCATTTCACATAGCTTGACTTACAAGACACCTATGAGTTAAGAAAGTAGCATTATTGCCATTTTATGCATTAGAAAACAGGCAAAGAGAAACTGAGGCCAATATTGTCAAACTTGTGTGCTTAAAGCAAATCATAATCGGCATCAAAATATGTGGCCTGATGCCCTACAACTCCATTAGGAATAGAAGTTGTGAGTTCTTAGTACCTTTGAAAACCAGGTTACTTCTTAGGTAACTTAACATTAGGTTGTCTAGTTTGACATTTTTAGGCTAAATCATGAGACTTAAGCCACAGAAATAATGTGTCAGAGCCAGGATCAAAATTCAGGAGTTCCTGGCTCTCAGTTTACTGTTCAGAGTACTAGATTGTGACACTTATGTTGAGGACAACAAAACAACCTTTTATTGCTCTAATCGGCTGCTAACATCACACTAGACATGGAAGCAAAAGCCTCCCACAGACATGGAAGCAGAACAAGGTAGCAAGGCTTTAAAAGATCTTACTGTGTTTGATGTGAAAGGAGACTAGATATGGCCTCTGGTTAGGAAATACAGGTAAAGAGATCATTAGCGAATTGTTGCACCTTGCTATGTTAGATGAACTGTCATAGCATACAGCTGACACTGAGGGCTCTTCCTCAGAGAGGTTCTCAATGACAGTATGCTCTCAACCTCCAGGGGACATTGCTAATGTGAGTTTAAGGGTTTTTTAAAAAATTGAATGTTATCACAAACCAGGCAAGTCTGAAACATATTTTTGGTTTGCCTCATGATAAATTGAAAATTGGGTGATGATAAACTGAAAACTGCATCAGTCTTCTATACATCTGTATGACCACACTTCATGTCTGGGGCTGTCAAATTTTAAATAGAGAAATGTTCAGCTGAAATACACAACATTCTGGCTGAGAGAATTTAATGTCTGAATCTTTTAGCTGTTCTTCTCATGGGCACATACAACCTGAAATAATTATAGTGCTGTGCCACAGTGCGACGGGATCACTGAGACAGAGTGTTACCCGCACTGTGAACTTTGAAGTTGAGCTAAAGGTGCCAGGAAATCAAATACTGTGATACAGGACAAATGACATTTCTGAAGACAACAAATATCCTGTTCTCTGATTCTACATTTAAATCCTGTGGCAGCATGAAGCAAAGGGTGTCAACATACTGTGAAAAATGCAGGAAATGTGGTAAGGATGTTAATAGCGCTGACACAAATTAAGAAAGTCTGGAGATAAAAACAACTTCAGTTTTTTCCCCCCCATTTCACTTGAGTCCTTTGCTAACAATTCCATACATAAGTGCTTACCAGAAATTTTCTTTCTTCAAGCAGCAAGATCCACAGGTCCTCTGATGGGCCTGCAGCATGCTTACTCTGTGAAGGTTGAAATCTGTCCTGTCATTGATAAATGTAACTATAAATATGCTTACTGCTGAGCAATGAGAAGGTATTGTCATGTATGATAGATGGGAGATGGGAAAACTATGGAAGGAAGGATCAGAACTTTGGTTTTGGCCATGTTCCATTTAAGTCAATAACAAGACATCTGAGAGGATATGTCAGAGACAGAGACATGGACAAGGCATCCAAAAGGACATGTCAGAGAGACAGAGAAGTAACCAAAGGGCTGCTTAGAGAGATTTTGATGTCTGTCTGAAGTGATATATTCTGCCCTCTGGACATTCCCAGTACACTGAACATAGTTGATACTTCAAATTGTCTTTAAATCCAGAGGCAGAGTGTCTTTAAATCCAGAGGCAGTCTTGAAATAATGATAGACGCAATCTATTTTTCTGCTCTTGATATATTGCTGCTACTAGTTCACAAGTTTTTAAACTTTAGCCAACTTAAACAAGTCTGTTGGTAGCTTTTTCTCTAGGAGCCAAAAAAGTAAAGATTTACCTGCCCCTTTTTAGGTGCTTTCCTTTTAAATTTTAGACAATCATCTTTGACAGAGTTGAATTGTGTGATGGGAATTTAGGTCAACAGGCCCTTTCTAAGTTGCAGGAACAAATGCAGTTCTGTTAGACTGAGTAGGCCTGATAATCACGGTCTCTTAATTTATCATTATTTATATTATGGTAATAACTAGAGGCTGCAATAAAAATCAGGGCCCCATTGTGCCAGGCAAAAACTTTACAAAGATCTAAGCAGTGTACCTCAGCAAATATAATGCTGTTTGAATCAACAGCTCTCTCCTCTTCCTGACTTCCTGTACTGTCTGGAGTAGAAGCAAGAACAGCATACATGAGAACATAAGAATGGTCATACTGGGTCAGACCAATGGTCCATCTAGCCCAGAGTCTTCCGACAGTGGCCAATGCCAGATGCTTCAGAGGGAAAGAACATAACAGGGCAATCATCGACTGATCCTTCCCATGTCGTCTAGTCACAGCATTTGACAGTCAGATGCCTAGCGACATCCATAGCATGGGGTTGAGTCCCTGATCATCTTGGCTAATAGCCTGTGATGAACCTATCCTCCATGGATTTATCTAATTCTTTTTTGGACCCCAGTTATAATTTTGGCCTTCACAATATCCCCTGGCAATGAGTTCCACAGGTTGATCGTGTGTTGTGTGAAGAAGTACTCTCTACTGTTTATTTTAAATCTGCTGCCTATTAATATTAACTTGGGCTATAAAAATGCTTAATTGTGGTGTAGAGGTTTGGGCTTGGGACCCCATGAGTGGGGAAGGCTATCTTTCCATGACCTTTGCCTTCTTCTTTCCAGGTCAGTGCTTTGGATAGAGACCCTGCAAGTTAAAGCATCTTCAGTCAGACTCTTAAGAGATTAGGAAATATTTGCAATTCTGAGTTTAAAATGGACAGGGTTTTTGGGTATAGGGAAAAAGGAAAGATTAGGTCATACATTCTCTTGGAAAGGCAGCGAGGGCTGGACCCTGCTTGGCTTTTGTTCTTTTGCCTTACTCACATAGGGGAGGAACAGACAAGGAATTTCCTGGCAAGCCAGAGGTGTGTGTGGTGTCTCCACCGGTCATTTTAATTTGCCCCACAGAGCTGTTGCTTCTTTGATCCCTGACCAGAGCATGTAAAGGCAAGTTGCTGATACCTGGACATTTTTTTGCTAAGGATGGTAAATCTCCAGGGGGAACTGCAGTCTGCTGATCAAATAGAGCGGGGACTGCAACTGCTCCAAGGAAGCAGTCTCTCCCCCAGTATGCCTTGGTGCTAGAGATTTGCCAGTTTTTGACAGTTTCTGACTCTTGTTCCTCAGCTCAGACCATACTCTTCTGCCTCGAAGCTAGGGCATGTGCTAAATGCAAAATTGTTTTATATACTATGCTGTATACAGAGGAGTTAGCAACCTCACCTCCAACACTACCCCTAATTTCGGAGCAGAGCAGTGTCACTGCCTTCAGATGCCATACAGGAGTTAAAGAAGAAACCCATGCATACTTCAGAGAGAGAGTAATGGTGGTCAGTCTCCATACAGTTACAATGCAAACAGTTGCTCACCCCTCAAAGAACAAAGAACAAAAAATGTCAAAAAGTTATTGGAAAATTCTTATGCATGCAATATACATGTCAATATTTTAGAGAGTGCATATGTTACTGAATTAGAGGCTCAGATGTATTTAGTTCCTTTTGAGTACCGTAACTGGGGATAAAAGAAAACAGCCATAGTTTTTCAATGGCAATGTTTTGCAGTAAATATATGATAAAAGGCACTTTCCTTGGATTTTCCTCTTTGCTCATAGTTTCCACTGAATATGAAGAGAATTAAACATTTAAATTGGAGGTGGGGAAAAGAGGATATCCATGATGAATGAGCTGTAAAGCTGAAGACAATTTGCTGTACATCCTGACCAGTTCAGCAGTGAAAGTAATCAATCTATTTACCTCTCTTCTCAGGGAAATGGCAGGGAGATAAGAGGATAATGAATTCCAGGCACAAAACTGATAAGAGGGACACTTAAAATGACCAGCCTGAATATATTCCGTAGTTAACAATGCTGACAAAAACAATGACAAAGAAATAATTTATTCACAGAGTAATAGTCTTTGCTGTGAAAATCAAGGTAGACTTTTAAATTGAGGCAGCTATTGAAACCAAGGTAGCTTTACTAACCCGTAACCATTAGTGAAGTACTGTAGCAAAGGACAACTTTTTTCCCTCCGTGCTTGCAGGCTGTTTATAATGTGTCAGCTAAATTGTGAGACCTCGCAATTCACAAACGGGGTAAGTTTTTCTCCTTCTCTGAACCATCCTGTCTTTCCCCCTGCCCTCTGATTAATGGGATAACAATTCCTAGGCATCCTTGCATATTCATTTGCAGCCTGAATTTGTAACTGTTTTGCTCCATTGCTGTCATAACCTTTGTCCCTCAATCTTTTAAGAGATCGACACAGATTTTGCTTTTCATAATAAAATGAAATAGTGAGCTAACGTCAAGCCTAATGACTTTAAATATAAAAATGCTTGTTGATTCATTCAAAATACAGCACTACATTAAATTAACAAAACCACAACTGCCTGAAATAACTTTGGAGGATAAACAATCTGTTTTTATTTCCCTGCCCTTACAAGAGCTGAGTGTTGCATGACCACTAGGTACAGCAGGAAGTGCTTGACATATATAAGGCACTGTGGCTATTACATCTGAGCAGAATAAATCCCATATTTGCTCAAGGCGTTTTAGGTCATGACTGCTGCATCCTGATTAGTTTCTCAAATTTCTCTTTGCTATTTGAAAATTATTTATACCATTTAGAAGAATATTTTGGGCCATTATCCTCTTGGCAGGTGAACTTGTTTTCAAGTATGCTGAGTTTTCACAATGCACAAGGAAGCATGCTATCTAACCATCTAACCTTCTGGCCCAAGAATATTTATTATTAATTATTGTTATTTTCAAAATTGCAGAAAATCTCTCTAATTGCTTAACAAATCCCTTTCCCATATTTTATCACTGGCATCAGACATCGACGGTATTAGAGGAGTTATAGAAATTTACTAATTTTCTATCTAGATATCTCTGACAAATATAGAAGTTTGTTTTTAGGCATTGTGCCTCAGTTTACACCACATTATAATCTATAACTTCCATGACTCTGACATTTTGAAAATTCTCCTTCTATGTTTAAAAATCAATACCTGTTATTTAAAGCTACCTTTTATTATTCTAACAAATGTACCCAATCCTACTGTCAGTAGTAGTAATTACACATGCTCACACCCCAACCACCCACTTTGTTAACAGGATATTGTATGATTCTCACCAAATTAAAAATTGAAGTCCTTCACCACTCAGCTAGAAATGGAACTGTAAGAAAAATGGTTGAAAAGCACATTTGAGTGAGAACCATCGGTCACTTGGGTGAAGGTTTTAGGACAAAAAAGCTCTGACCAGCCAAAATTTTCTGTTGTCCCTACTATACATATTGAATTTTCTCCTCTGCGCTTGGGTCTTAACAAAGTTAGCAGGGCAGAGGGTTGCAAAAAGGGAGAAAAAAACCCCACACATTGCAGATTATCTAGTCTCCATGTATGAATCCACAGTAACAGAAACAAAAAAAGGACTGTATATTTCTGAGCATATCTGGACTTTTACTCTATTCTGCTTGTGCTCCTGGAGGGCATAAAGGCAGAACAACCTTCATAAAAAGGCATACAGCTTGTCATCTATAACAAAGAGGTCTAAATGCCTTACAGCTGATCAAAGAAAGAAAAAAAATGGGGTGGGGAGACACCTGTGGATAATTTTGCTCAAATTTCCTGTTTTACACTGAAATAATACTTTTTTTTTTAAATTCTGACCAGCTTTGTTGCCAAGTCTTGTGAATAAGAGCAAATCTCATGAGAGTTGATAATTTTATTAAAGTCTCTTTCCTGTGCCTTTGTGAACCCCAGCTGAACTCAAGTAAATCTCTCACCTTGTAGTTTCAGGGAAAAGCTTGAAAATTTGATCTGAGCGCACCCTGAAGCTTCAGAAACCAGAAGGCAAATAAAAAGAACCCCAAACCATTTTTAAAAAACGTATTTAAAAAAAAAATCTTGATTTTAAAGCCAAACTCATGATTTTTTGGGGGTCTAACTCATGATTTTTGTATTCTTGGGGTTGGCAATACTGCAACCTGTAGATAAATACTGGACAAATTGCCACATTTTTTCTAATTTTGTTTTGATTTTCCAACTGGCTATAACTTCCCTATAGCTCATGGGCATACTGACATCAAGGGCGCTAGAGAAGTCCTTGCACATATGTGTATATACTGGCATATAGCGCCCACCAGCATATTATGTTGAAGGAGCCACAACCAATTCACCTCAGCTGCTGAGAAATCTAACTGGCTTGCTAAGTAAAAGTAGTCTTTGCTAGAAATAACTATTTTATTTGAATCTATGCTAAACTGATGTTTGAGAAGAACATTTTATGGAATGCTGAATCAGATTATACTATCAATGCTAATCTCACTGCATAGTTTCTGGCTTCTCTTGAATAAATGAAAGACAATTAATCAGAGGAGCACGTTAAAAGAATAAAATAAATAAAAATGTCAGCAAAGAAAGTCACTAACCTATATCAGATCCGTTATGTAACCCACATCCTGTCTGCTACTATTCCAAACCCTTAGAGAACTGAGGATCTGGGTCAACTACAGGATAAGCAGCATGCTACCAAGGAATTCAGAATATTAAGGCTTTCAACAACCCCTTTTATTATTATATGGAATCTTACCAGTTGATACGCTACGGGGAATAATCTAAGCAATCTGCTACACTTCTCATTATGGCATATCCCTGTTTACTATTATGTCATTTGGACTCTTCAGTAACCATGAAACTTTCCTAAAAATAAGATACTGCACTTTCACTATGAAGATGTGACTCCTGTAAGATAGGCTTAGTACAAAGCAGTAATAGCCATTACAATATTTTTCCATCAGTTAGAAGGCTTGTTTTATTACTACAGAGACTGAACAACAAGGTTATATTGTCGTAAAAGCTGGAGAAACATCAGCTCTGCCAGTGTGGCATTTTCAACTTCCTAAGACTTATGGTTGCCACTTGTAGGTTGAATCATGACTTTAAACTAGATTTGCATGATAATAGAATTTCTAGTGCCTAAAAATATCAAGGAAGTTTATTCACAGATATACTGATACACCTCACGGGTTACTCCGTGATTTCAAAGAGCAACTGAAAATATGTTGCTTTGAACAATTGAAATGTCTCTTTGCATCCACCCCCTATTTCTTTCATTTGCTTTCAGTGGTCCTACTGCATACATTTATCTTTGACACTCTCATTTAGAGGCTGTCCAGATGCAAAATTCATTTCCTATCGTATTAAACTATTTGCAGTTGATAGTGCATGATAAGGAACCAAAACCCATTGTCTAGAGTTTATCTAAGCACCAGAATATTTTTACCTTCACAGCGAAGCTTCCTATTTCATGGTACATTATTATCCCAACTCATTTTGCATTAACTTATGAGGAAGGCAGATTGATCTGATTGCTTAAACTGGTGAAGCTTAACTTCTCTTAAGTACACACCCTCAGGCATTAATTTGCTGCTCTTTATACAGCACTGTGTGCTAGCACAGGAAAGATTGCAAATATCCCTTGATCCAGTCTTGGAGGGTGTGATTAAAGCAGGAGAATCAGGATCCTAGGTTGTATTTCCAATATTGCTAATGTCCCATTGTGTAACATTGGCCAAGTCACTTAGCCTCCGTTTTCCCTTTTGTAAGCTAGAGTGAATAGTTGGAAAGCATTGAGACCATGGACAAAATTTGCTAGAGAAATGCCACATTATTACACAAGCTTTTTTAGTATGTTTAAAGACTCGATTGACCATTTTCTTGGAAGATATATGTAATCACATCCAGGAGAATCTAGAACACTTAATAAATGTCCCTTTCAAAATATTACAGAAGTAACACATTAAGATCAGAAATAAGGACTAACAAAAAGCATGAAATTATTTGAAGATCCTGCGTCTGTCACAGTTCAAAGACATCCAACACTTAAGTAACAGTTTGCCAGCTTTCTTTATAGAACCACAGGCCCTGCTTCCACTGGCAGTTATGAACTTTTCCTAATTGTTCCAGAATGTACTAATGACAACGCAGACCATGCCATTAATATATTCCCTTGCTCGTCTTGGGAAGTGGGAGCCAGGGCTCTGAACCAGTGCTCCCCTCGCCAAATGAACCAGCAGATGCGGCAGGCCCAAGAGATGCTGAGCCCTCTGATCCCAAAGATAGCTAAATTGTCACGAAGCTTCAACAGCTTTAGAAGCCTTTGAGAAACATAAAAGCATCAAACACTGCATAATAACACGTGAAACAGGTTTTAAAGTTCCACTTCAGAGTATACTATCTGACAGAGTTGGGGGGAAAACGTGCCTGTCCTTCCAAGTGTGAGTATGAGGGAAAAGGAGGACCTCTAGAGATTATAACCTATCTTTGCCTCTGTAGTGCTCCTCTGCAGTTCACAGCAGGAGGAGTGCAGAAATTAAAGCTTGCATTCCAAATTGAGGGGCCCAATACACCAGTCAGAACAAAGAGCTTCTGTCAAGTGCCTCTGTTTATCGTAATTAAAGTGGTACAAAAATAAGAAAACTGGGGAAAGGAGGGAGCAGATGGAAGGCAGCATATACTGGTGGCTCACTTCTGGCTGCTTCTCCTCTGTAGTCAGGTCTCGGCAACAGAAATGTGCTCTCCTCTCTATTCCTATTCTAACCAAATGATTAAATGCTCTTTTTGTCACTGCAATCTCCTGGTGATTGGGATCTAGTCTTGTTATGGATAACTATTCTACAACCATAGCAAAAAATTCACAAAAGCTGATATATTCTACAGCACTCTACATTCAGCTGCTTGCTGGAAGCAATGTGAAAAACTAATGCACATTAACCCAACCATATTGAAATGACCACAATAAAGTGCTGTTGTAACGTGTAAGACTGTAGCAAGAGATAAGTGAAACACAAACCAAAAAAAGCATACAAATCTTACCAGAATCCAAATCCTATCCCACCTTCATCTCTCCCTTTTTTTGTCAGCTCCCTGCCACCGCACATCTTCCCTCTGGACCAGCAACCAACCTTTTTGTTATCTTTCCCCACAAAACCTCCCACAATCTCCTTTCATCACTGTGGACAACATCCCATTTTGCCTGTCACTCAGGTCTGTAACCTGGGCCTCATCTTTGACTCTGACCTTTCTCTAGGTCCTCACCTCCTGGGTATGTTTCAATCTTGCTGATTCCATCTGCATAGCATCTCTAAGCTATGGCCTTTCCTGTTCAGTCACACAGCTGAAATACACATCCAGGCTCTCATCATCTCACCTCTCAATTACTGCAACGTCCTTTTTTCTGGCCCAGACAAATGCAGCCTTGCCCTGCTCATATCCATTTCGAATGCAACTGCTGAGATCGTTTACCTAGTTCATCACTTTCACCACGTCCCCCCTTCTCTTTGAATCTCTCCACTGGCTCTCACTTCTCTATTGCACAAAACATAAGTTGTATTCACTTTGAAGGCCCTCCACCGTCTCAGGCATCTCTTACTCATTACTGAACTGTCAGTGCTGCCTCTGATCATAGTGCCTAGCACAATGGGGTCCTGATCCATGACTAGGGCTCCAAGATACTATGGGACTACAAGAATTAACTAACGAACAACAATAAGGTGCCTTTCCCTATCTCCTAAAGATCGGTAGCTGTAGCATATGGCCTGTGGCACACAGTTGAGCAGTTCTGATACTATCCAGTAATAGTACATTAATTCATAATTAACCACAATAGTATTACCACCATGCACTTACATAGCACCTTTAATTAGAAGATCTGTAAATTAGAAAAGTGAACAGGCATTATTACACACATACACATTATAGAGTTATGCTGGCTCTGTAATTAGAAAACATTTAAGCACGTGCTTAGCTTGAGGACATGAGTAGTGCCAATGAAGTCAGTTAGACTGCTTATGTGTTAAACTTTAATCATATGCTTAAGTGCTTTGGTGAATCAGGGCCCATAATATCACTGCAGAAGGCAGAGGCTTAGCAGTACCAAGTCAACCTATATCCAGTGGTTTGAATATCATACACCAACATGCCATACAGGAGTTCATGTGATGGCTGCCACAATTAGATAGATTGTCTTGTCTTTTTCTACATTTTATGGCTTACACATTTTTCGAGCAGAATATATCCTGGTTTTATAGATTAGAGTTAAGTATGCAGCATGAATTTATGCTTTTGCTCTCCATTAGTTTTCATCACAAAGGACTGATTACTTATTGGTGCTGATGCCAGATGAATCATATCAATTACATCAAGGTGGAGAGTTTATATGAAGAATGATAAGTCATTGTTACTCTTATGGCAAAGTTCTATAGGATTAGGAGAAAAGGATAATCTTTTTATTTGCAGTGTTGTTGTAGCCATGTCAGTTCCCAGGATATTACAGAGACAAGGTAGGTGAGGTAATATCTTTTATTGGGCCGACTTCTGTTGGCTAGAGAGACAACCTTTTGAGCTTACACCGAGCTCTTCTTCAGGGCTAGGAAATTTAGGGCACGTTTAGACTTAAACACTGTAGTTAATCCACCTCTCCAAGAGGCCATAGCCACACTGGCAAGAGAAGCTCTCCCATTGACTTAGTGCTATCTACATGGGGGGCTAGGTCGGGATAAGCACATCGCTTGGGAGTTTGGATTTTTCACAGTTTCCATGCCCTTCTCCCTTAAGCTTAAGCACAGGCTTAAATTCCATTCACTTAAATGGGACTGCACAATGGGACATGTTCAGCATGTGCAGGATAAAACGGTTATTTACCTTTCTTAATTGTTGTTCTTCGAGATGTGTTGCTCATGTCCATTCCAAGCAGGTGCGCGCGCGCTACATGCACAGTCGTCAACAGATTTTTGTGCCAGTGGTGCCCATCGGTGTAGGCGCCCCCTGGAGTGGCTCCTCCAGGGCACTGTATATAGGGTCCTGCCAACCCGCTGCCTCTCCAATTCCTTCTTGCCAGTTGGGCTCCGACAAGAGGGGAAGGCGGGTGGGTCTTGGAATGGACATGAGCAACACATCTCGAAGAACAGCAGTTAAAAAAGGTAAGTAACCGTTTTTTCTTATTCCAGTGCTTGCTCATGTCGATTTCAAGCAGGGGATGCCCAAGCAGACCAACAGAGGAGGGGTCAGAGCTCACAAGATTGCTGACTGGAGCACTGCTCCACCAAATGCCACATCATCTCTGGCATGCTGGGTAATGGCATAATGCGAAATAACTGTGTTGCAGCCCTACAAATCTGTGTGGGAATTTGTGCCAGAAATGCCGCTGAGGAAGCCTGCGCCCTCGTGGCGAGCGCTGTCAGAGTTGGGGCTAGCATCTCAGCTAGGTCATAGCAGGTCCTAATACAAGAGCTAATCCATGATGAAATCCTCTGAGAAGACACTGGGAGGCCTTTCGTCCTATCTACTACAGCGATGAAGAGCTGATTCAATTTATAAAGAGGTTTAGTCTACTCTATATAGAACGCCAGTGCCTATCCAGGGAATGGAGACTATGCTGCCTGCTGCTGGCATACGGCTTTGGGAAAAACACCAACAAGAAAATGTCCTCACTCGTGTGAAAATGGAAAACTACCTTAGGAAGGAAGGTTAGGTGTGGACGCAGATGCACCTTATCCTTGTGGAATACCATATATATAGGGGGTTTCAGGTCAACGCATTGAGTTCAGATACTCTCCTTGCCGAGGTAAGAGCGACAAGGAAGGCTGCCTTCCACGAGAGGTACAATAATGAACACGTAGCTAAGGGCTCAGATGCTTACTGAGCACCAGGTTAATCCCATGCCGGGACTGGATGATGTACTGGAGGGTAAAGTGTTTCTAAGCCCTTGAGGAAGTGGGACACCATAGGGCTGGCAAATATCGAATGACCCCCTTCCCCCAGGTGAAAAGCGGAGATCGCCACCAAGTACACCTTCACAGATGCAGCCGCTAAGCCTAATTGCTTTAAATGCGGTAGGTAGTCTAATATAAGAGGCAGCGAAGCCTGCATTGGAGGAGTGCCCTTCTGAGCTGAACACACTGAGAACCTTTTCCATTTGGCCAAGTACGCCACTCTGGTGGATGGCTTTCCGCTGCCAAAGAGGACCTCCTGCACTTGCTCTGAGCACTCTGCCTCACTAGTGTTCAACCACACAGCTTCCACACTGTGAGATGAAGCGAATCTAGGCTGGGGTGATGCAGCTGATCCTCTCTCTTGATTTTCAGGAGGACCTTGTGAATGAGAGGAAATAATGGTAAAGCATAGTACAGATGGTGAACCCAGGGAAGGAGAGACACAACCAGAAACGTCAGGCTGTGTCCCAGGTAGGAGCAGAACTGGTGACACTTTCTGTTGGACCATGTCACGAAGAAGTATACTAAGGGAAACCCCCAACTTTGGAAAATGTTTCTCACGATATCTGAGCATAGAGGCAATTTGTGGGTGTTGAAGGAGCGGCTGAGATGGTCTGCCAGCTCGTTCTGGGAGCCAGGCAGGTATGACACTTCCAGATGTATGAAGCAGGCAATGAAGAAGTCCCAGAATTTGACGGACTCCTGAGAGAAGGGAGAAGAACGTGCTCCCCCCGTCTGTTCATATAAAACATCGCCGTGGTGTTGTCTGTCATCACTGACACCTCCTTTCCTTCCAGATGAACTTGGAATGCCTGGCAGGCCAACTGGACTGCTAATAGTTCCTGGACATTTATGTGGAGTGACAGCTCCTCTGGGGACCAAAGACCTTGAGTCTTCAACTCGCCGAGATGCGCTCCCCACCCCAAGGTTGAAGTGTCCATACCTAGCACCACTGATGGCTGAAGTCTGGCAAATGGAACCCCCTTGAACACTTGCCGAGGGTCGAGCCACCACTGGAGAGATTCTAGGGCCAGGCCTGCACTTACCTTCCGGATTCGGCAGCAGTCGACAGGAGATACGCAAGTGACGTAAATCACTTGCGTATCTCACATCGACTTTGCTGCGTCTGCTCCGCGCACCGTCTACACTGTGCTGCGCCGAAGAGAACAGTGTTCCCTTCAATGCAGTGCTACGCCACTTACCGAGGTGGTTTTCCTGCGTCGATTGCTGGATCGACTGAGTAGGTCTACACAGAACACTCAGTCGATCCGGAGCAAGCAATCTGACGGCAGCGAATTTGCCACCGTCAGTGTAGACCCAGCCTAAGACCTGCAGTAGGAGAGAAACCACCTTGCCCAAATGGTCCCTCTGTGGCCGGTAAACTGATGCCAGCCACAACTGGAGAAGTCTGAATCGCAGCCTCGCATGCTGGACCACATATGTGCAGGAGACCATCTGGCCTAGAAGCGTCAGGCAACTCAGAATTATTGTGGTGGGAAGAATGCTGAAGTTTCTTATTATGGAACCCATAGTCTGAAAACGAGACTCTGGCAGCAGAGCTCTGGCTTGTACTGAGTCCAGGACTACTGCTATGAATGCCCCTCTCCTCTGTGTGGGCACTCATGTTGATTTGCTCACATTCACTGAAGACCCAGGTTGACAAAGGTCGACCGTATTAAGGTGACATGAGTGTCTATTTGCTCCCTGGAGCAGCCCTTAACCAGCCAATCATCCAGATACAGGTACACTTGGACACAGTGTCTCCTCAGGAAGGCAGCGACTACAGCCATGCATTTGTTAAAGACTCTCAGAGCCACCAAGAGAACGAACAGGAGGACTGAGAATTGATAGTGATTGAGTCCTACCACGAACCTGAGGAACCTCCTGTGGAAGGGTATTCGTGAAATATGAAAATAAGTATCTTTTAGGTTAAGGGCGACATACCAGTCCCCCGGATCCAGAGAGGGAATGATCGAGGCTAGGGAGACCATGCAGAATTTTAGCTTCTTTATGAACTTGTTCAGATTCTGCAGATTGAGGATGGGCCTGAGCCCCCTTTTGCCTTTGGGATCAGGAAATATCTGGAGTAAAGACCCTTTCCCCTTAGTTCCTGAGGGATCTCTTTTACTGCTGTTGTGCAAAGCAGTTCCCGCACCACCTGTATAAGAAGTTGCTCGTGAGAGGGGTCCCTGAAGAGGGACATGGAAGGGGAATGGGAGGATGGGGTAGAACAAAACTGGAGGGAGTATCCTACTTCTACTGTGTGCAAAACCCATCTGTTCTGGTAACTGTTCTGGACTGTCGCCCTGAGGCACACCCTCAAAAATTTTACTTTGGCCCCGGTGGCTGTTTGCCTAAGCCTCCGCCAGGGTTGGGCAGCAGGGGTGTTCTGCATCTATTACTTCTGCCCCTCTTTCTGGAGAAGTCCTGCCAAGGATGAGTTGGGTAGAACCTCTGGCCAGACTGGGGCTTAAAATATTTCTTTTGTGTGGAAGATGTATGGAGCCCAAAGATTTTAAAGTCACCCTCGAATCCTTGAGACTGTGGAGCTTGGAGTCTGTTTGCTCCAAGAACAGCCCTGCTCCTCCAAAGGGCAGGTCCTGAATGGTGGACTAGACCTCAGGCGGGAGGCCTGACACCTGCAGCCAGGAACTTCTTCTCATAGCAAGTCCTGAAGTCATAGTCCTTGCTGAGGAGTCCACTGCATCTAATGAAGCCTGTAGTGATAACCTAACTACTGCTTTACCCTCCTCTACCATGGCCCCAAACTCTGTCTTGGAATCGGTTGGAAGGTGATCTTTGAACTTCACCATCGTGTCCCATGAGTTGTACCTGCTGAAAAATCGCCTGTTGGTTGGTGATTCGCAACTGAAGACCTCTGGTGGAGTATACCTTCCTCTTAAATAGGTCAAGTCTCTTTGGCTCCTTTGATTTAGGTATTTAGCCCTGCTACCCTGCCTCTCCTTTTCATTCGCTGTGGATATGATGAGCAAACCAGGTTCAGGGTGAGTAAAAAGGTATTCACACCCTTTAGAAGGAGCGAAATACTTCCTCTCTGTCCCCTTGGCTATGGGTGGGCTAGAGGCTGGGGTCTGCCACAGTGTCTTTGTTGTAGACTGGACCATTTTGATTAGAGGCAAAGACATCCATGAAGGACCCTCTGCTGTCAAAATGTCCACCATTGAGTCCACCAACTCATGGACCTTCTCTGCCGGTAAGCCTAAGATTTGGGCCACCCTTCTCCTTCTCAAAAGTTCTTGGTGGGCTCTTTTTTCCATGGGAATATGAGTCGTCTAAGTCCTCGCTACTGCCTCATTTGGGAAACAAGTAGACGAGGCCCTGGGTCCAACATCAGTCTCATGGATGTCCTGGCCACTAGGGTCCTTCCTGCCTGGGACCGCTCTACTGGTATCGGGGCCTGCTTTGGTGCTGGGTTCCTCTTCAGCATCGTGCACCACACCAAGTTCCGCCAACAACCCTGTCTCCCTGCGCCCGCCGACCTTGATGCTGCGTGCCATGGTTCTATGCTTTGGGGTGCCAGCTGCTTGGCTGTCCGAGATAACTGAATAGAGACCTCTAGACTGCAAACCTTGGGCTTGGTGGTATGCCCACAGGTTCCAGAAGGGTCATTGTTGGGGCATCTGCCACTGCCCAGCCCAAGGTCCAAAAGGGGGGTGACTGTCCCTTATCCTCTGTGTAGTGGCGCCTCCCCGACCTGCGCCTACTCTGCTTTGTGGTGCCAGAGTCTGCCTCCAAGTCCAATGATCTGGATTCTGATTGTCGAGACCAAGGTGGTGCTGAGCTAGATGTAATTGACGAATGGTGCTGAGGTGCGGGTGACCGGCACCAAAGAGAAGGCGATCAATGCCGAGGAGCAGGTGATTAGCACCAAGGAGAGGGCATTTGGTGCTGAGGCATGGGTGACCAGTGACGAGGAGAGGGTGATCAGTGCCGAGGCATCGTAGAATGGTGCTGAGGCGTAGGTGACCATTGCCTGGGCAAGGGCGATCGGCCTCATATCATTGGGGGCTTGCCTCTAGACACTGCCACAACTTGCGGTGCTGGAGGTCTTGGGTCTGGCACCCTCTCTCTCGAGACGGGGGACTGCTGTGCTGTCATGCAATCAGGTCCTGCACTGCCTTGAATGTAACCGGCATGCAGGGGAAGTCCAGCTCTTCCACCTCGCTCTCTTTCACCAGAGATCCCACACTCACTGGGCTCGCAGGTGCCCTCTGCAGAGCTGCAGTTGACGGCCCTGGAGACCCTTGTGCCAAGTGCGTCTGGTGGGGTGATGGGCCTGCGTCCTTTCCCATAGGTTGCATAGGAGGTGAGTGCCTTCTGTTGGGCCTGTGATTTTTATGGGGCACCAGTGAATGGGAGTGATGCCAAACTGGTTCTGGCACCAAGGTCGTCTTTGGCGCCAAGTCTCTGACAGACGCCAGGGCGCTGCGCACTGACACATCAGGTGCTGGGTCCGGAGGCTGCGGGTGAAGAGCTGCCTCCATGAGGATCTGCTAGAGGAGCGCGCTCCCTCTCCTTTTGGCTTCTTCGGCAGAAACTTCACAGATCCTACAGTGATTTGTCTGGTGCAACTTCCCTAGGTACTTTAAGCAGGAGTCATGTGGGTCGCCTTTCATCATAGACTTATGGCAGGATCCGTAGGGCTTGAAGGCTTGAGCCCGAGGCATGCCACAGTGCCCCGGGAAGGGGAGTCCCAAAGATGGGGGGATCTCTTAACTAACACTTATCTATAGAACTATGTTAACTGGAAAACACCAACTAACATGAACTAACTATTTACAGGAACCACAAAGAATTACACACGGAATGCTTGCAGAAGCAAGAAGACTGAAGCTCCAATGACCATCCTGGGCAGTAAGAAGGAACTGGAGTGGTGGCGGGTAGGCAGGGCCCTGTATACAGTACCATGGAGGCACCACTTCAGAGGGTGCCTACACCAACCTGACGGGCACCGTTGGGGGAAAAACTTTCCAAAGACTGTGCACGTGGCACGCACGCACCTGCTTGAAATTGACATGAGCAAGCATTCGAAGAAGAAAAGGACTGAAGTCCATTTTGAATTACAAACTCAAACCAAAACTCCTTTCCATTTCAATAAATCAAAACCCAGCTTGCACCAAAAATCAAACCAAGTACCAAAACCCCCAAACAAACACACAACCCCTACAAAACCTTTTAAAAATTTAAACTAGAGAAAAACTGTTTTACCATGCTCTGATAACTCAAAAACGACCAAACAGAATGTTGCCAATTTAAACATGCACCACAGTGTTCAGAGTAAGTATGAACATTTTCAGCTCAAAGTGCTTTTTTCCCCAAACAATTATAAATATCTGAAAACAAGGGCATACATGGTACAAAACTGCCTCCCACACATCCATATAAACAGCACTGCTAATATACTGCTATACTTGCTACAAATGATTAAACTCTCCGGCTTTTGCACACCTATTCATTTGAGCAATTTATTTGTTCTAAATTAAGCTGTGTGGCAAACTGACAGCCTCCCCCTGGCGGGTCTTGTGCTTTACCTTCTTTCCCGGCCAGCGTGCCCCCAACTACCTCGTCTCCCCTGGCTGTCGAGGAGCTTTGTCTACTGGACTGGGAGGGAAACTTCTCCTCCAGCTGCTCCACACCTTCTGGCAACTTCCCCTGCATTTGTTCCCTCTTCCTCCTTTAGGGAAGGCAGGGTTTAAATACCCCTGGACCCACCCTTCATTGGGTCCAGGTGCCTTTAATTGCCCTGCTGTGCTTTCTCTTCCTCCTGCAAGGCAGAGGGTTTTTAACCCTTTCGGGCCCTCTCCTGGTCCTCAAATAGTCACACCCTTTTAAAGTCATCTGGCCTGATTTTATCACAGCTCTTACAAGTGAATAAGTTAAATATAATTTTATTTTTAATAATTTAATGGTTGCTATTCACAGTTTCCACCCCCGCTTCCTCCTTCTTCTTCTAGACTTAAGAAATCTTGCAGTTATATTTGTCTTAGTGTGATCTGTGAGATAACAGGCCAAATTTGACAAAACTACTAGAGTGTCCACTCAGGGACACTTCTGGTTACCTTAGCAGTGAATGTCATATGGAGCACATTAAACTGGTGTAACTTGCCATGTCAGTAAAGTTATTGAGAGGGTGTAAACAAACTTACTTCTACTAGCAAACCAGAAAAAGTTGCTTTTTTCCCACTACTCATATTACGTAATTGCAATATTATGTTTCAGTTTATTTATGGAAAGCACTGACAACCAACACAAAGTATAAGTAACTAAGAAACTAGTGTCAACAGCTAACTAAAGCTGACTTTGACTGAATCTTTTCAGGGACGTATCAGGAAATAGATTACATAGAAGAATTGGAAAAGTTTCGTGGGTGTACATTTATCTATAGAAAGTTTTTGATATTGTACTTTGTGTGAAAACAAGAAGAGTCCTGTAGCACCTTAAAGACTAACAAATTTCTTGGGCATAAGCTTCCATGGGCTGCAACCCACTTCGTCAAATGTTTTGTGTGTAGTTTGTGTGGTGCATTTTAAATTTTTGAGATAAGTGCCCAGAACACTGAATGGGCATCTACAGAGATTTTTATAAATTTAAATAAATAAATAAATAAAATACCCTTTGGTAACCAACATTAGTTATGATTTTTTTCATATGATAATTGTTTTCTAAATGGTCATGTGTGTTATGATTATATTATATGGCAATTGGCTACATCCATATAATTAACTGTGTTAAATTCTTGATCTTCATATCTGTTGCTTTAATAAACATAGTTGCACAGTTAATAATTTATTACAGGGTTTTCAATCTTTTTTCATTTGCAGCCCCCTAAAAGTATTTCGAATGGAGGTGCAGACTCCTTTGGAAATCTTAGACATAGATTAATAGATAGATGGACCCCAAGGGGTCCACAGATTGAAAATCACTGATTTATTACATACATAAAAATGCCCCATGTTACAATGCATACATACGCATTGATGTTACATTTCCTTGCAGTGATATATGCACCAAATTCCAGGTCATTCTGAAAGGAAACTACAGATTTTAATAATTTATGTTCCAAATTTCACCAGAATTATCAATGGTAGCGTTTGAGCTTTTTTCTTTCAGTAACATAATATATCATAGTAAAAATGCATAGACAAGCGATGTGTCAGTTTTGATTTTTTCCACCTGATTCAGCAGCCCAAAATTCAGACACAGCAGTTTAAGCTGAGTTGCACACTGAAGAATTTAAGTCTAAGCATTTAATCTGTTCTTTCCATAAATTTCTGCTGCTTGTGCTATTATAACGATGCTACCAGAGGAAATTTATTTATATCGCAGATTTTCAGCATCAGCACATTCAGAATACAACAGCAATCATTCAGTCACTAGCTAACAGCAATATACGTAATAATATCATCGCTAACACTCCAAAAATCAAAAGCACATTTAGAGAAAAGACATGTTAAAATAAAGTCACTTTGAATCATCAGTAATACGGAATTGACTAAAACAAAATTTATTTCCTTTATATATAACTAACACAAGCTATACACACAAATATCAATTACACATACCATTTTGCAGCAACAGTTTGCAGATAATTAAGCAATAATAAATAAGGGAGCGTTTATGGGCCATTAATTGAAATACTCCTTTAGATGCATTTAAGACCTACAGCCTTGTGCATCACTAAAGACCTGAAGGGATTTTGCATCTGAGCTGAGTATAAGCAGGGGGACTGTGAAGTAGCAGGGAAAAACTTGACACTGTTCTGTCTAGACTCGAGAGAAGAAAACAATAGCAAGAACTCCACTTCTTTTTGTATAATAATACTCTCTACACACAACACCCTCGTATAGGAGAAAGGCAGATACTCCTGCCTCCTGTAAAAATGCAGTGCCAGAATTGACTGTGACAGATAAGAGCAAATGTATTTTTTTCAGTATATGTACATATGATTTTTTTATAGGCTGTGTCTAATATCTCAGTTCTACCACGGAAACCGGTTCTCCTCCTTGCTGCTATGATGGTAGGCTGTGAAGTACTTCTGAGAACAGCCTGCTGTCAGAGCTTGCAGGGGCATGCCTCTCCCCTTACACAAGGCAGTTTGTCCCCCAATTTTCAGATGGGGTCTGGAGAAGAAATGACCCCTCCCTCAGACCACAGAACAAGGACTCTCACAGGTGCATCCATGCACATGAACAGGCTACCATAGTAACAGCAGGGACAGCTGCTGTCATTGAAGATCACAGATCATAGTCAGTTCCTTTTTTCTTTTTTAATATTGCATATGCTCAGCTAAGTACTATGTTGTTCAGTGCACAAATGAACTGCATAGTGTGCTCAGTGAGAAAAATGACTGATCAGTATGAAATTTCTATTTGCATGTTAATATAAAAATGATTAACTCCATGGAAGAATCGTCAAGAACTGCATGACGGGTGAGTGAAGGATCTTTGAGCACTAGCTGGATAGTGTCTGGAGCTAATCTTTTTTTTTTTAAAAAGAGTCTTTCTTTATATTAAACACATATACTTTCAATACCAGCCTTTTGGGATCTGGTTAAAATCGTTCAGTCAGGGCGTATCTGCCAGAGGGTTACAAATTCAGGGCAGAGGTGTAAAAGCATGCAGAAAAATGTTCTAAGGTAAATTACATTATCAGAACAATCGGCATTAACTTGTTAACCTTCCAGTCCTGCTGCAAAGTGCATCTGTCTTCACAGGAATCTGGCAAGTGAGTGAGTGGATGGTTTATTCGGGTTTATTAATATAGTGGGTATATCACGTGGTTAAGTCCATTCCATTTGATACATACTGTGCATTTCGTGTTCTGCTTTTAAAACATGAAAAAAGCACCTAGAGCCTGGCACAGAGGCACTTAAATTATAAATCAAAATAAACAAGGATCATTGTGGGCACAGAAGGCTAAGTGACTGGATGGTACCAAGTAGTGTCACATTGAAAAATACCACCTCATAAAGGCAGCGATTTCTCCCAGACCAATCTTCATTACAGCTAATCACCATTTTGCCCAAGGCACTGATAGCATATTTTGGTGCAAAGGCATAGGAGGGTATGAGGGAAAAGAGAAAGAATTCCCCAAGTGCTTGGCCTCCCACCCCAAAACGGCAGCCCAATATGAAAGTCAAATATTTCACTTCAGCTGGCAAATTCTCAGAAAGAGTCCAAATGGAATATTGTAGCAGGTGAAATTGAAAACTGGACAGATAAGCGGTTGCAAGGCACACACTCCCCTCTGGCACTTTTTAATCAGAAACACAGGACTCTTTGGTGGAGGTAATAACACATACTTACATTGGATTATGTGGTCCAGGTAATAGCCTTGCACTGTTAATAAATTAATTTTTTTTCCAATTAACATTTGGTTTCATTTTAACACAGATATCTCTGCTGAGGGGTATGGTTGGAAATTTCCAAATGAGCACACAGGCCTAATGCAAAATGAGCAATTTAGCCCCTGCTCTCAGCTGTGATAGCCCAAGACAAAGCCTACCTAATAAACCAGCTGTAAACAGTCAGAAAGGACAGGTAAAGCACTAAGCCATGTACTAAACGGGCTTTGTACATACCAGGGGACTGCAAGATAGACACCAATGTGAAAGGCATCTTAGAAATAAGATAAAAGAGTCGCTAAAAGTTAAAAAGAGAAAGATAGGACACATTAGCTAGACAGAAGGTAGTGGGAGTATAAATTCCTTTTAAAATAAATGCATTCTATTTAGGTTCTTACAGTACATGCATTACCAAGTAATCTGACCAGATGCATGTGATTTTGAGCCCCAGAGTAGACCTGATACACGTAATAAAAGCCCCATAAAACACATCTCACAGTCACTCATTGCAACTGCAGATTTTTAAAAATTCTTTGTTTTTATTCTCTTACTGTACTGGAAGCAAGAATCTTTCACAACCTGAGTATCTCTCTTTTATTTTTCTATATTAAACTCTCCCCCATCTCAAAATATCCTCTTTTCTCCTCGTTCTTGTCACCATCTTTCCAGCTAAAGACAGCCTCCTTTTCTAGAACCTGTAATGCAGATGGAGGGTTACTGTTCCCTAGCAGGAAGTAGCCTGGCCTCCTCCTAAATCTGTTATCCAAAGCCCCCCATTATCTGAAACATGGATATGCCTTTTCTATGTCTATTATTTACAAAAAAAATTCCCTTTGAATCATCGATAATACTTTCATATTCAGTGTGCCTATGACACATGGATGATCAAAGGTTAGGAACATCTCTCTAAATGCTTTCGTTTTAAAAAATATTTCCATGTGTACCTTTTTTTGCTTTCCCAAATACACTGAACCAACCCGTTTCCCACTCTTCCTTTCCATTCCCCCATCAGCTCAGCTGCCATTGCACATTCAATAGTTCTTCAGCAGCAACTGTGCGAAGCTTTCAACTTTTTGATTTCCAGCAGGAAAGCTAGACTGACAAGTTGTTTAATGCACCTAGTTTGGAAACTGAACCTGAAAGCAGCCCAGCCATGAGTGAAAATTTGTTGAATATAGAGTAGGAAAGGTGCTGTGGAGTTCTTTTTTTAAATTTTAACTTAATATTGCACAAGTCAGTATAACTTCTTGTGTTTTTAGAAGGAAAATAAAACGACACAATGGTTTAGCTCTTCTCCTGACATGTAATATCGGTAACAGGGATGGGTTTATTTCATTAACTGACTTACAAAAGACACCCAATCACACAGTCTCTGGTTGCTATGCAACTAGCCAATGAACTTTGTACTGAGTCAACTTGAAGGACTAGTATCTACAATTACCTATCCTCTGCACCTCCTTGAGACAAAACCATAAGACAAGAAAAGGATTGAACACCATGGGTTCAAGCCCAGCAGATGTGTTCTGGCAGCCAGTGGATAAGGGGAGCTCCAAAACTCCATACCTTTGTCATCTAAAATTTCAAATATAGGAAGTGTTATGTAACAGTGCTCCAGCTGACCTCCACTGGTCAGCCAGAATTAAAAGCAATAGCCTCCTTTCAGACAAGCAGAACCCAAACCATCCAGGACTTTGAAGATCACTATCAGCACTTTAAATTGCATCTGGAAGCAAACAGAAAGCTACTGAAGTGTTCAGAGAATCAGTGTTCAATGCTTTCTACAACTAACAATGCCAAGCAGATGCATTCTGCTCCAGACGCAGCTTCAGAGTTCTTAACGGTAGCCTAATGTATTTTATTTATTTATTTAGATTTAAAATATTCAGGGCTCTAGGCATCTTAACATCATAACGATACAATAAATACAATTAAATTCAATCTCAGCAGCATCAAAACCATCCTATCCATCCACGGAACTCAGCTGGCCACCTATCCCCTTCATCATCTTAGACCTCTCCGACAACCCTCTCAAGCAGGTGTCTTGTGCAATATGCTCAGAAACTCACCAAACTCAGGCTATTTTGGACCAAGGAGGCACAAGTTCTTGAGTCCTGGAGACTTCACAGAGAATGCCTTGCCAGGCATTATAACGAGAGGAATTCAGCTGATTCACTCCTGCTGACTTCAAAGTGGTGTTATGGCCCTCGGAGAGAGGTGTATATATTATATAAACAGAGGGTTAAATCCAGTTGGTGTAAACAGGTGCAATTTCACTGTAATCAGTGCAATCCATTGAAATCAAGAGTTATGCCAGCTGTAAATTTTGTTCAGACACTACATATTCAAGCTATAATATTTGGTGTGCAAAATCTTCCACTGTCTATATTGCAAACATAAACGCAAGGATATCAGCAGAAAATTCCACCCAACTTATTAGAATCATCATCCAAAGCTATATTATTCATAGAGAAAATGTGGTATTTTCTAGGGCATTTCCAGTGAATAAGGTTTGCAATCATAATGGTCATACCGTCTTCTTTTTGCAGTACATACTTTATTAAACTGTAAAATACCTTTTGAGTTTGATAACAGGCTGTTGGTGTACTGAAACCCATTGTCTATCATGTTGATCAATACTGTTTCATTGTTTTCTTGTACTCCTCTCTTTGCCTGTCTGCATCCATCTGTTGTTTTGTACTTAGATTGTAAATGCTTTGGAACAGGGACTGTCTTTTTGTGTTCTATGTTTGCAGTGTCTAGCACAATGGGTTTCTGGTTCATGACTAAGGCTTCTAGGCAGTATAGTAATACAAATAAATAATAAGAACAATAGAGCAACAGAAATGCAAAAATTGTCTTCAAATTAAGATGGGATATCTTTCTGGAAGATATTCTTTAGCCAAACACAAGTTTTGGGGCTCAATACAGAGTTAACTTGGTGAAATTTAATGGTTTGTGATATATAGGAGATCAGACTAGATGGGCTAATTGTCCCTTTTGGCCTTTAAAATCTAAGAATCTATGAACGTAAATTTACCAAACAAGAGACTTAGTTAACTAGCATTTAAAGTTGCTAAGTACTAGTCCAAAGAAGACATGCTGTTATATGTCATATATGAAACCCCTCACAAATATTACAAACTGGGGAGATCACCGGCTAAGGTTAAATATACAAATCTGACCCTAAGCTTAACACAGCATTCACTGTCACATAGCCATACATTGGAAATTTCATGGGGCACATCAAAACAATCTTGGGGAGCAGAAGGGAAGTAGAAGTGGAATACAGGGGAAAGAGGGGAAATGTGAATAGCACAAAAGGGACTAGGGGTAGGGTGGAGCTGGACAGCACGGAAGCAGTGGCGAGCTGGAGGATAGCATAGGAGGCTCCGAGAGAGTAGGCAGGCAAGCGGCAGGTGGCAGTGGGGAGTTGTAGAAGTGTAAGAAATATCAGGGAGCCATAGGGTGAAGCAGGTAGGGAAGCGGCAGAGATATTGGAGGGCCACTTGATCTGCTAAAGGCCCTGTTTCAATGTCTCTGTGCTGCAAAGGTAAATCAGCTTAGAAGTCTGGCAGGTTATAGCCTGTTTCCCTCGGTAGCACATTAAGTGGCTAATCAAGCTTTGTATTTCCATCCCGGTTTGCCTGGTACGGATCCTTCCAGGATGTGAAGATTTGTTATTAAACTATTTTTTTTCTTTTAAAAACAACTCTGTTCTCTGCTGAGAAAACATGGGAGAAATATCAAGAGATGCAGGGGTCAAATTTGCAATTTGATACCACATGCATAGTTTAAATCTGCAAAATGTTCACCAAACAGTTTTTTTTCTCCTAAGCTATTTTACCCATACACCCTTTTCAAAACATTGTTTCTTCCAAATAAAAGTATTGTAAATAGAAAAGTAGGGGTTTTAAATGGCAATCAGGACACAACCTGAACGGTAGAGTAGCCATCGTAATATTGAATTCCTGTGCTGTATAATATAGAATGGTGAATCTTTCTTTTTATGTTCTATTCCACAGGGTAAGAGACAGGCTAACATTGAATAACTAACACAGAGAGTTCTCTGCAAAGCACACTCCTGTAATGGGTCCAGAATTTCTGAGCAGTTCATAACTCAACTCCCACATTAAACAGAAGGAGACAGCTGAGAGATAATGAAAAGGAACCCCCCGTCCCCAGGGAACAGAGACATGCAATGGACATGACTAGTCACTTTGTATTCCTGTTACTCCACAGTAAGGAAAGGCTGGATGCTTTGTTTTAAATTTCTGTGTAAACATTGGTACTTGTAGAGGTTAAACAACATGTACTGGAAACTGCCAAGCCTCTATTTATCCTTAGCCAGAGGACAGGGCAGGCAGTTACAGCCTGAGCATGCACTGACAACCTCTTTTAATCCTATCATAGAGAAACCACTCCAGGAATGAAAAGTAATTTAGCAGTCAGGCTAGACCAGACTTTGCCTCACTCCCTCCTTTCTAGGCTGAGATTTTTTTTTTTAATTTGGGTTTTAGGATAAGTATATCAACATTTTAGGATAAGCATAACACACACTGACATCCTATGCCTGTGTAAATAACTGTACCAAACCTTAAGAAAATGTTTCTAAAGTCTAGACATTTTTCAGTTCCTCCTACCATCAGGATAAATCCTTATTCCACAACCGTTTGTTATTCCACAACTGTGTGTTGTATATATTCATTGTAAATACACGTTTCAAAAAGGGAGGGAACAAATGGCTATATGAGGATGCTGTGAATCAGAACATCTAGATTCTCTTTCCATCTATGCTACAGATTTGCTGTGTGACCCTGCACTAGCCCTCCGCTCTGTGCTTCAGTTTCCCCATCTAAAAAAAGGGGACAGTAATATCTGCCTGTGTAACATGAATAAGATCCTTAGATAAAAAACTAAATACATTAGCGGGTTATTTTTTAAAGAATGTTTGGAAGATTTGTTAGTGTGAAGTTGGGGCAGAAGCAAAGCCTGAGCTTTGTTCTCAGCCAGTGATCAGCAGATGTGCTGAGGTCATGAAAATATCCAGGACACTCAAGACATCAACCATGCCAGGAACCTGAACTCCAGCCTACAGAATGAGACAATTCCTCCACAAATGCTTAGCTCTAAGCAACTGCTACTCCCTAAGCAATATTCTTAATTCAGTCTACTCTGTACCCTTCCAATTAACTGTATTTTATGCTTAGTTGCATTATTCTATACCCACACAGCTAAAAAGATATAGAGCCAAATTCCTTCTTCGGTTACACCTGAAGCCAATGGAATACAGATGAGGGCAGCATTTGGCCCATATATTCCAGCTAAAGAAAAACAACCTCTCTCGACTTCCCAGTGCAATCTGGATTGGCCACAGAGCAAAGTAACAATAACACGTGATAAAATTCATAGCACATCAACTCTTTAAAAAAATTCACCAGCAGAAATAACTTCTTCTTCAACCCAGCTTAAAAAATATAACCTCTAACAGACAAAAAATCCTAGTACTTCCATCCATCCAACATTTGGGTATGGTCTACCTCCTCCTTAGGCAGAAACTCTGCAGTACCCACTGAGGAACATTCAGATGGTGTCCCCCACTTAGACAGCATGACAAGTTTAGGAGATTATCCCACTGTTGCATCCTGAGTGGTTTCTTGCCGCTTCTTCTGGAGAATCTTGTGGTGGCCATTGCTGGAGACTAGATGCTGGACTAGATGGACCACGTGCATGATCTAGCATAGCAACTCCTACGTTCCTGTGTATGCAGTTTGGTTAGCCAAAACGTTTAGTAAAAAGACAATTATGCTGCAAATATGCATACATTTGTGCACATCTGTTACTTAAAATCAGGCCCGTGTATGCCTGGCTTCCCTCAGCTAAATAACGGTTTTTCAGTGCTCATAGCCCCTCTCTCGCTCTTTCTCTCTCTCTCTCTCACGCACACAGAGTCATAAATGCTGTAACCTGCTGAAGATAGGTCTGTAACAGCTCTGAACACTCTAAAGTCAGTTTTTCATGGTAACTGTTTTGTTTCAATAACAATAAGTGATGTGGCAGGTAGATGTGTAAGGAAGAGATCTTTTTTCAGTATGCTTAATGTCCAGGATTACAGGGAGAGGTTCTAGTGGCCTGGATCCCACTTGCATTCCAGAGCTATTGTGCCATGCTGAACTGGTTCCCTCCAGAAATATGACCTTTTTTCTCAAGTTCCACTCATCATGCTGTACCCTTAAGGACTGACGACTTGTTCTGATAGTTGCATTTTCCAAATCTGACTGGTTTTTTCATGGTGAGAACAGGCAATGACGTGCTGTGGAAGGATCTGAAAACTATCTATTCCCAAAACCTTCAGCATGTATTCAGGAAAAATGGCCATGGCTTCTCCTGTTACTATCCCTTGAGGAATCTCTACCAGTTTATCTGAATGTTTTCCCCATTAGACATTTCAGTGCTGGATAATACTTAAGGTTCTCAGTTAGAAGACTGTTTACAAAAAGTCTTTTAGTGCATCATCCATGAGGATAAGGCAGACCATTCTATTCATGCCACCCAGATCAACATGGGCCCGAGTGGAGTTAAGATGGATGTGAGTTCTACTGAATTTCACCATGTGCCTTTATTTTTTCTACCCGATACACCTGTCTCACTGTCTGATCCTAAAAAAACAACATTGATGATGTCATTTCTTGTTCTTTTAGTTTGAGTATGTTGAATATCAAAGATACTCTATGTGTTTTTTAATGCTTGTTTTGGTATGTTTTTCTTTCTGGGACATCCTAAGATGATTAAGCCTTCTCAACTCAGGAATTCTTTATAATTTTCCCAGTTGGGAATGTATGTGTATTTTAGACTAATGGCTGGGTTGAAAGCCTATTAGATAGTAGGGAATCAGGGAGACAGATCTGTTTAGCTGGATGTAGAGATTACAATTATTCCTTCACAGAGTGTGTCTTGGCTGCAGAATATTGTATTTGAATACACAATAAAGTGGAGATTTTGCCTATGTTTTTCTCATGTACCTATGGACAAATCAATAAGATATACAGTTTTTAAAATGACCTTTAATTACTATTGAAGTATCAAAGAGTTTGTGTCTGAAATAGTACTTTAGTTTCATAGCCTTAAAACATTCTGAACATTAACAGAGAAAAATTGCTCTTATGAAACCATTCAGTTGTGTGAATTTTTTTAACCATACTGATATTAAAGAAAATTGAATTTGTTCTACAGGAAAGTTTTTAGAATTAAGATAAAGTGATGGTAAGAATTATATCTTGGTTCAAGTGAAAAGCCAAGTTAACCACAGGAAAGAAACCTGTGGTAGCTGCCACACACTGCTTTCGGAAGGCAGTTTTACTATTCTGCATTTTAGGGATAATCTCTAATGACCCCTGAAAGTATAAAGGGAAAGAAAGAAAGAACCAGAACTGAAATTTAACTTGCCAGTTCAAAGGACGATTTGCTAAGGGGGTTCTGAAACATATACTGAGACATCCCAAAAGATGCCGGATCTTCCTTTCAGATATAGGAAGATCTGAAGGCCCTTAAAACTGCATGATACAACCTCTTTGTGAAGATGAAAGAAGTGTTCTTTACGTTACATTTTGGTTTGTACGTGCATCATCATGGGCCAGGCTATAAAGCAGAGAGCCTGGTGAAACCCTATCACATTGCCAAATGATTGTTCAGAGCTCTAAGGAACTTGGTGAACTTTCAAAATTTGTTTATTATACATGTGCCTTGAATAACTTGGGACTGACAAATCACAACTCAGGCTTGCAGACTTTTTATCTGGCCCCAGCACTAGCCCAGGGGAAGGAAGAGAATGCCTTTGAACAAGGATTGATAAGATGTCTATTGACTGAGGATAAAGCAGAACCATGCTGAGAAAGCAAAGCAGTTTACAATGATTTCTTAAAATTAGTGCCTCACTGGCCAGAAGAAACGTCTGAAACATTTCTAAAATTAAATCTGTCTCAAGGGTCCAGATGGATGCAAAGTACCACTAAGCCTAAGTTCTAGGCAAAGGAAAGTATCATTATGAGGCTTTCTGTAAAGGAAAGTACAGACTAAATGTATGGAAACCTGGTCCTGGCTCAAAAATATTCTGCCTCTAAGTGCTGGATTTTGGTGATAAGTAGAGTAACAAGATAGTCTTGGGATCACCCCGAGATGCCTTCACTTCAACATTTTTGCTCTCAAGAATTTCTGGCCTCTAGTGCTAAAAAGGTCCCATCACTTCAGTGTTTGTATTGTTGAAAGAGTTGTTATTATGAAACAAAAATGCACAAACATATATTGCTGCCATCTCATTACTGAAATTTTAACATTCAGTATGCTAGTTAAAAGGAAGAGACCAGACAGCACTTTCCAGTTTTGAATACGACAAATACTCTGTAGAACAGAAGCTGTAACACGAATGGAAAGAACTCTGTCTTCAAGAGATGCTCTTGAAGGCACAGCAAACAGGACTTTAGGTCATGGGTATCACCATTAACTAAGTGAAAACAGAGCTTGATACAGCTGTAAAACAGAAAATAGACTCTTCCGATTCAACTTCAGGGATTGTCACATCAAAAATTGGTAATTGTGATTTATTTAAATCTAGCAAATATAGAAAACCAGAGGGGACAAAGACCTCACAGAAGTCACCAAGGTTTTCCTGTCAAAAATGTATATAGCAACCATTATAATAAAACAGATACTTCAACTTCTCTTGAATGACTAAATAAATAAATAAGCTAAAATACTTTTTCTGACAGACAGCCTGCTTCCAAAAAAACAAATGAGATCTTGCAACTGATTCGAACCTTCTTATAAATGTTTCCAACAATAATATTACTGGCAGTGATTTTTGCTTGCTTCCATCCGGGTAACACCATCACATGCTTAACCTTATGTCCAGCACAGGGTATCATAGAGGAACTGTGGAAAAGATGCTCTAAAAAAATCTTTAGATGTTTGCTTTTTTTAAAGGAATTGAGGAGGATGGGAAGGGAAGGGCAGGTAGAAATTAGAAATCCATATTAGTCCAGTCTTTGTTTACTGCCTTGACATTATTCCATGAACGTTAAAAGAAAAATGCCTCTGGAAATGGTGTCATTTAAAAATATACTGACATCAAAAATGCTAATCAATAAACTCTCTATAGGAGTGCTTCCTTAAAGTGCCCAATGTCCTTATGACAATGAGACTTTTAAACTCAATTAAATATTTTATACTGGGTTTCAGGGCAGAAAAAAGCCACCAAAAAGCCAATTTCCCCTGAGGGAAGATTAGCCAAACATGATTTAACTGTAAGGTCTACATCTAAAAGGATGCAGCTAATATGCCTGTCTGACTGCCATGTTATAAGCCAAGCTAAGTGCATTATAGAATCTATCAGAGTGTCTCTCAAAAAAGCTATGGTCTGATCAATTCTCACTGCAGGCACTGTTTCTTGAGTTTTGAAAGCAGGAAAAAATCCTTACATCAACATGCCATTGCAATGTTAGACAGTTCACATCCACGGTAGAGCCAAATATTTAAAACACTGCTGAGAGAAAGCTATCTGAAATTTCCTTATAATAAAACAAAAATCTCACATTTTAACTATTTATTATTTTGCAATAGTTTGTGGAGTGCAAGGACTCTAAAAAAAAGTTGCACAGACAGCATTTTGAACATGTGGCTTGGCTGGAACTTGGGCTTTGAAGCCTAGGGAGAGTGGTGGGCAACAGATCCTAAGACCCAGCCCAAGCTGCATATTCAAATTGCTGTCTGCACTGCATCACCTCTGCTAGACTGAGGCCTTGTGTACACTTATGCCAGCAAAACGTTTGTCACTCAGGGATGTGAAAAAACACACCCGGGAGTGACATACGTTTTGCTGGCATAAGCACTTATGTGGGCAGTACTATATGCCACTCATTTAGGTGGCTTTATTACGTTGGCGGGAGAGCTCTTTCCCAACAACATAATGCAGCTATACAAGCGCTCTTATAGCGGCACAGCTGTGTAAGTTTTAAGGCTCAGTCTGTCCACCCAGGGTAGGAAGCTTGCTGCTGTAGGCTGTGAAGATACATGCAGAGAAAATGAGAGCCTAGTACGCATTTAGTTCACCTAGCAGAGGTGCATGATTTAGAGCTGAAAATCCAGCTCTAAATTCTATCTTCACTGACAAATGGTGAGAGAGAGAGAGAGAGTTTGGCTAAGTGAATCCTACTCTCATCTAATGCAACCTACATATATGATAAAAGCCTACTACTTTTAGCCACTAACAGAGTCACTCATTTCACTTGAGTGGGAGAGGTTTGTGCTTTAGAGAGGAGTCCACGGTTTTATTCTTTCTGGTGACAGGTGGTGGATTTGGTAGCAGTCACTAAACATATATATGCTCTGAATGAAGAAGGCACAGGCAATGTTTGTGAGAGGAGATGCAAGGGACACCAAAGCTGAAACAGATGTGAGAGGATAGAACAGATGTGAGAGGAGATCAGGTTTAAGACCTAAGGAGGGATGGTAATTACATAGGTTCTAGTGCTGGCCAGAAAACACAATTTCTGTTTCATGCAAAATTAAAAAGTTTTCAGAGTTTGTTTGTATCCTGCACTGAAATGAAAACGAGACCTTTCACATTTTTTGCATAAAAGCAAAGAGGCCCATCCCAGAACAGCCAGTAGCCCAGGAGTTGGGACAATCACCTGGAAGGTGGGAGACCCAGGTGAATGCTGTGATCACTCAGCTGTTGGCTATTCTGTGGTCAGTCTCCTCCCTTCCCCCTCCCCAATTCCATCCGGGACATGAGAAACTCTCCCGATGAAAGTGTAATTAAAGCCCATGTATTCTGTGAAAAAATTCCTGAGCAGCTCTATTTGAAAGCAAAATCAAGAAGTCTGAATTTGATGTGAAATGCAATGGGGAGCTCGTGAATCAGTGTTTAAATTATCCAAAAATTAGCCATCGTAAATGTTAGCAGGGAGTAATTTCTTATCTGGAAAAACACAGGAGATGGAATATATTCAGGCCATATGGGAAATTATTTGTTATGATGCAAAGGGGGCAGGGGTTAGCAGTTTCTGCTAAAATGTTCAGCATGTTCAGAAGTGATGCTCCATTTGTTTATAGCTTTTTTTATTTTGAAAGTGGGCATCCAAACCTAGTAAGACACAGATACCTCAGTAAGTGCTATTCACTTGCAAGGAACGGAGTTTGCTGTGAAGCCAGTTTTAAGTTGCTGGGCAGCAAAATGGATCCTAACTCACTAGGAAAATATATTTTTACTTGCAGCTGAAGGGATTTTCCTGAAGCATGTGTGCAGACACACGTGTGCATGCACACACGAGCATACATATACACAAAAACAGCAGCAAAAATTCACATGTGGGCTGAGACCAAGCAAGGAAAATTCTAAATTACACAAAAGAGTTTTTCAGAACGTTATAAGCATATGAAAGAATGAAGTTATAAAAGTCCCAAGATAAAATTAGTCAATGAAGTTGCTCTCTTACATGGGGACACCTCCCTGTCCCCTGAAATATTGAGCTATCTGGGACTCTGCTATGGCAATATATAGGAGCTTGAATTGGCTTGCATTTGCACCTCTGAAAAAGTACCAATTGCATTTGTGTTCTGGCCCATTCTGGTTCCCATGAGCCTTGGAGAAAACTGCTATGCCTAGCATTCTTTCCAATTCCCTGAGAATCACAGAAAGGCCAACAAAGAGCTCAAAAGCCAAGCTTCACACAATCCAGCTAGTTGCTGAAGAGAAACTTTTCAAAGAGGGGATTTTAAGTCTAGTACCTCTAAGCAGCTCTCCTATCCATTGGAAATTCGGGTTTTCCTCACGTAAGTTAACTGCAAAATGGGACTGCAACTGCTTAGAACTGAAAGTTGAACTGGATTTAGGGACTAGGAATGTTCAAATAAGCCCTGGCACAAAGGTGGAAATTGGAGCTTTGCACTTGGGAACAGGAGCCTGAACTTAGAAACTAGCACAGACCAATAAATCTTCCGTTAACTCGCAGACAAGACATGTAAGGAGGCAGAACATTGCTAAGAGACCTAGGGGACATACTGGGATCACAGCTAAAAATCGCAGGATAAGAATAGACTATGGAGAATGTTTGTGAGGATGCTTGGACCAGCATCTAGATAAACAATCTTTACAACCTTATAAGCGTTTGCACAGTTGTAAGCGCATTTGACGTCTCATGTAGCAATGTGGGGCCACACCCAGCAAATACTTATGACCAGGCTTAGGACATGCTACGGGTAACACCGTTGTTTTTAGTGGGTCCATTCTGACTAACAAGCACCATACCTGGTTTTACATGTTTGCAAGATTGGGCTCTTTAGCTGGAGATTCCTTGGGGCAAGAGACTAATATTTTTGTTTGCTTGTTTTTAAACATTGTAAAGCACATGCACATATATAGTAACTAAATAATAATAAAAATAATACTGAGACAGATGGCTATGAAACAAACTGAAGCAAGGGGTGAGGGTAGGGAAAAGCTGTTTGTTCAGTTTACTTCACTGAGGATTGTTATGTTGAGGTTTTTATGAGAGGTTTAATGAAGAAGCTTTTCAAGTACTGAGGTTTTCTAGTACTGCTGAAAAATCTTTGTTGCTTTTTTTCACATGCAGTTTGATAAACAAAGCTGTGATTTAGCTAATTCTGCTGTTGTCTATGGATTATTTTTCCCCTTATGAACTGAATGAGCCTGGGGAAAAGATTACTAATAAAAAACTCTAAAGCTGAAGTTTGGAAAGTGACTTCTAAATTCAAAACTAGCTGCAGTACATTAATCTAGGTTTGGCAAGGATTCCTACAGTGGATTCTAGTCCCAGGAAACTAGTCACTGATTGGTAACGGACAAGTTTCCTTGAAACTTAAATTAGCAAATGAAACCAATTTAAGATTCACCCCACTCCAGACTTCTGCAAAATGCCATCCTAGCTGGTTTACTGGATTCTGAGTTTCTCCAAGGCTGAGCTGATCGGGATAAATATTAGCAAACATTTGTCTCAGCTGAGACTCCCTACATCTGCTTTTCCCTCCACATCACATGTGATTGGAGAAAATATTTTGTAATGAGAGAACTAGTGATTACAATATAATACTTTGCATTGCACTGAGAAGTATTTTTTGCGCATAAAATACAAAGGCTGAGCCGAGCAGCACATACTGCATCTCAGACTCATAGGTCAGAAGAGACCATTATGAGCATCTAGTCTGATCTCCTGCACAATGAAGGCTACAGAACCTCACCCACCCACTCCTGAAATAGACTCCTAACCTATGACTGAGTTACTGAAGTCCTCAAATAATGGCTTAAAGACTTCAAAATACAGTGAATCCATCAGAGAATCCACAAAGATTCAGGATTGGGGCGCACAGGAAAGTGGCTTTATCTCTCAGGCTAGGTATGTACTGGCTGATCCACAGACATAATCTAGAGCAGCCTTTAGGGCTGATGACAATTAGGATGCAAGGTCCCTTCTTCAACGGCCACACCCCCTTCACAGGCAATCAGTAGGGTGAGAGCTACTACACTCCCTCTGCATCATTGTAAGATTCCCTAGACCAGGAGCGCCTTCTGTTGCTGCCTAGGTTGGATTTAGTGTAGCTTTGCACTTGGAGTGCAGCATGGTAGCTGCAGAAGAGCCCACGTTTTATCTCACAATGTGTGTGTCAATGGGATGAATTCTGGAACTGTCTCAGACCAACAGTCATGTTACCCTTTCCTTTGTGTTCTTTCTTTCACACCCTCTCACCTCAAGATCCTGTTCTACGGTTCACACTGAGACTACCAGAAAAAGCAGGCTGTCCTGCTGCACACCTCTCAGATGATTCCACTTTATTTAGCTTGTGGTTTTAGTATTTGCCCTTCTGGTGGTAAGTTTGAAAAGGAAAGTTAGTTTACAATACACTCTATAAATTCTAGTACATAAGAATGACCATACTGGATCAGACCAATGGCCAACTATCACAGTATCCTGTCTTCTGACAGTGGCCCGTGCTAGATGCTGCAGAAGAAATGAACAGAACAAGGCAATTTCTAATGAGCCATCCATCCCCTGTTGTACAGTCCCAGCTTCTGGTAGATGGAGGTTTAGGGGCACTCAGAGCATGCATCCCTGACCATTTTGGCTAATAGCCAAGGGTGGACCTATCCTCCATGAACTTTTTTGGACCCAGTTATATTCTTGGCTTTCACAACATCCCAAGGGAATGCGTTCACAGGTTGACCATGTACTGTTTGAAGAAGTACTTTCAAGAAGTAAAAGAAAATCATGCCTCACCAATCTACTAGAATTCTTTGAGGGAATCAACATGCATGTGAACAAGGGTGATCCAATGGATATAGTGTACTTATATTTTCAGAAAGCCTTTGACAAGGTCCCTCACCAAAGACTCTTATGCAAAGTAAGCTGTCATGAGATAAAAGGAAAAGTCCTCTCCTGGATCAGTAACTGCTTAAAAGATAGGACACAAAGGGCAGAAATAAATGGTCAGTTTTCAGAACGGAGGGAGGTAAATTGTGGTGTCTCCCAGGGATTTGTATTGAGACCAGCACTGTTCAACATATCTATAAATGATCCGAAGATGATCATAAATGATTTGAAAAATATTTGCAGATGATATAAAATTACTCAAGATAGTTAAGTCCAAAGCAGACTGCAAAGAGTTACAAAGGGATCTCACAAAAATGGATGACTGGGCAACAAAATGGCAGATGAAATTCAGTGTTGATAACTGCAAAGTAATGCACATTGGAAAACATAATCCCAACTATAGATATAAAATGATGGGGTCTAAATTAGCTATTACCACTCAAGAAAGATCTTGGAGTCATTGTAGATAGTTCTCTGAAAACATCCACTCAGTGTGCAGAGATAGGAAAAAAAGCTAACAAAATGTTGGGAATCATCAGGAAAGGGATAAATAATAAGACAGAAAATATCACATTGCCTCTCTATAAATCCATGGGATGCCCACATCTTGAATACTGCATGCAGATCTGGTCACCCCATCTCAAAAAAGATATATTGGCATTGGAAAAGATAGAGAAAAGGGCAACAAAAATTATTAGGGGTATGGAACAGCTTCCATATGACGAGAGATTGATAAGATTGGAAAAGAGATGATTAAGGGGGGATATGATAGAGGTCTATAAAATCATGACTTGTGTGAAGAAAGTAAATAAGGAAGTGTTATTTACTCCTTCTCATAACACAAAAACTAGGGATCATCCAATGAAATTAATAAGCAGCATGTTTAAAACAAACAAAAGGAAGCATTTCTTCACAGATGCACAGTCAATCTGTGAAACTCTTTACAGGAGGATGCTGGGAAGGCCAAGACCATAACAAAGTTTAAAAAAGAACTAGATCAATTCACGGAGGCTAGGTCCATCAATAGCTATTAGCAAGGATGGGCAGGGATGCAAAACCATGCTCAGAAATGTCCCTAGCCTTTGTTTGCCAGAAGCTGGGAATGGGTGACAGGGGATGGATCATTTGATGGTTACCTGTTCTGTTCATTCCCTCTGAAGCACCTGGCATTGGCCATTGTAGGAAGACAGAATACTGGGCTAGATGGAGCATTGATCTGACTCAGAATTGCCATTCTTATGTTGTTTGTTTTAAACCAGCTGCCTATTAATTTCATTTCTTGTGTTATATGAAGGGATAAATAGCACTGCCTTATTCACTTGCACCACACCATTCATGATTTTATACACCTCTATCATATCCCACCTCAGTCGTCTCTATTCTAAGATGAATAGTCCCAGTCTTTTAAATCTTTCCTTGTACCTAAATATCCATTTTGTTGTCCTTCTCTGTACATTTAACAATTCTAATATATATTTTTGAGATGGGGCAACCAGAACTGCATGCAAAAATCAAGGTGCAGGCATACAATGGATTTATACAGTGGCATTATGATATTTTCTTTCTTATTATCTATCCCTTTTTTAATAATTCCTAACATTCTGTTAGCTTTTTTGACTCCCGCTGCACATAGAGGATGATTTCAGAGAACAATCCACAATGATTCCAAGATCTCTTTCTTGAGTTGTAACAGCTATTTTAGACGTTATCATTTTATATGTATAGTTGGGATCATTTTTTCCAATTTGCATTACTTTGCATTTATCAACGTTCAATTTTATCTGTCATTTTGTTGCCCTGCATCCCAGGGCAAAAGAGCACAGTGATGAGTCTAATTTGGACTAAAAGAAAATAAAAGTAGCATAATAAAACCGAATAAAATAATTTACTAAGTGATAAACACTATGGAACTAATTGCAACAAACCCTCATTATCCATCCTAATTCTCCAAGACTGACCTGTGCATTAGCCTCTGCTTTATTGTTGTTCAGGAGAGCACTTATGAAAACTTACTATTTTTAAAAGGTTTTTTTAATAATTTTAGAAAACCTTGCTGAACCAAAGCTGGTAAAAGGTGACAAAATCCATCTTAAATGTCTGCTATATGTATATATATACACACAGTGCTTAAAAATAAATACAGAAGTCAGCTAGAACATGAACTGAGTTTCTTTAGGCCTAAGCATATTGGTAAACTGACCTCCAAGAACACTCACAAGGTCAAAAGTTGGCAGAACAAGAAAGCAGAGATTATTATTTATAGTATAGTAGCACCTATAGTTCCAATCAAGGAGTAGTTCCCTGTTGTGCAAGGTGATGCAGAGATATGCAGTTAAATGACAGTCTATGCCCCAAAGAGCTTACAGTCTAAGGCCCCGACCTTACAACTGACTCTGCAGCCAAACCCCAGCCACCACACACCCCACTGAATTCAATGGGGCTTTCTAAGTGCACAGGACTTGCTTGCATAGAAAGAGCTCCAGAGAAAGAACCTCTGATATCATTAAAGCTATGCGAATAATGAATGTTTTGGTTCAGTGGCAATTTCAATTTTTTTTTTTAAACTTGTTTCAGGTCAAACTGAAAATGAATTTTTCCTAAATTTTTAGCAAATCAAAAAGTTATTTAAAATATCATTTCAGGTCAAAGCATTTCATTTGACCTGATGGTTAACCATAATCCTTCTAGACAGTCTAGGGGGGAGAGGCACAGGAGCTTTCTTGGGGTTGTGGAGGTCCTCTGGTGCTTATCCTCTCTTGAATAGGCACTAGCTTTGCTTTGGGTTTCAGGTATGACTTAGGGTGACCAGATAGCGCATGTGAAAAATTGGGACTGGGGATGGGAGGTAATAGGCCCCTATATAAGAAAAAGCCCCGAATATCTGGACTGTCCCCATAAAATTGGGACATCTGGTCACCCCAGTATGAATTCTGATATTATTCAGACTGCAAGAAGACCAGTGAGGATGTCAGACTCTTGCTGCAGTACTGAATGGATCCTGAGCAACCTTTAGTATATGCAGTGTTGTTGTAGCTGCATCAGTCCCAGGATATGCAAGTTTTAACATTCCTGCTGTTCCTCATCCTCCTGTGCTACTTCATATCTATTCTATTTGATCTTTTTCCTATCTTCCTTTCTCTCTTCTGTCTAATTGATTCCAAGCCTGACCAGCTCTGAAATTAATTTAACTGCATGGTGTCATCACTATAACAAGCATAACAGGCTGAGACAGCATGAGATGCCTTGGCCCAGCATAAAAGAGTAGAGGTGGGTGGAAACCAGAGCATACCAGCCAGATGTCATCTGAGAATGGGGAAATGACCTGGGGTCTAGAGGCTAAAGCACACCTGTTTGCAACTGATCAGTCTGTGTACTAGATGCTGTGCAGCATGTGAATAAAGCAAGCGTCAGTGAGACAGCTGTTTATCTTTCTTTTCTATCCTTTCTCTTCCTCTGGTCTCTGTTTGTCATGTCTGTCTAAAGAGCAGAAATAATCTTAACATCAGAAGTTGTGCATCTCCTAAAACTGATTTGCTCTTTTTCCTAGCAAGGACATTTGATACCATCTGAGAGATTGTCAGGAAAGGGATTTTTCTTCTTCATTTGACTATACCCGCAGCAAGAGGGACATTCAGATAGTAAAGTAAGAGGGCCATGTAAGTACCTAGATAAAATGGAAAAGAAACAAGGCAGGTTATCAAAATGAAAATTGGTATTTAGAGTTTCTTTTTATTTATTTTCATGTATTTATTTTATTTATCTACCTTTTGATAGACAACTAGGAAAATTCAACTTTTTTAATCCTGGACAAAATGAAGGGCAAGGTAAAATTCTGTCCATAGGTTTTTTAAAACAGTGCACAGCCTTTTAATATCAACCCCCTAAGAAAGCCAGTGGTCAGACCTGCTTAGCTCTCAACAGTTAAGCAATGTGAGTTCTTAGAAAGGAGGCCAACGAGGTGATTCAGGTGGCAACACTGGTGTAAAAAGCCACTGGCACTCATCATTCTGTAGCGATACAGAGTGGTAACCCAATATTAACTAGTAGACACTGTGCTGCTGTAGGTGCTTCATTAGACAAGATGTAAAACAAAGATTATGACTGTTTGTGGTTCTTAATAACCCCATGGCACATTTAACATAAGTAAGGCTATAAAACCTGGAATTCTAGCCAAATCCCAATTCTTCCTTTATAGTTCCAGCTGGATGTGGCATTCTTTTTACTTCTGACACTAACTGTTGTTACTGGATGCTGCCTAACAGCTGCCACATTCCACCCAGAGGTGGTGGAATTTCAGTGGTGGGACAAGAGAATGCTAAGTACAGTGTTTAAAGCAGAACAGTTATTAGAACTTTCAAATTCACATATTGGTGCTAAATGACCACATTACTTGGTGAGAGATTCAAGGACCCTCCATAAGAGCCACTTTATGCTCAGGTACTAAAGCCCTGCATAATGGTGCAGAGAAATCACTGCTGACTTCTGTTGGGGGGTGGAGTGGTGCTCGAATCAGTCTGTGGAGGGTGGATTGTCTCTCAAGGGCAGAGAAAACTGGAGGTTGGGACAGAAGAGGTCTTGGAAGGAGTTTGTAGGAAACTCAAGTTTGGGAACAAAACCTAGAGCAAGGTTAATGTTTTGTTATTGTTTCTGAGTAAACAATAAAGCCAAAACACAGGAAGACTGTAATATATACAGAGGGCTAGCTCCTCAGTTGATGTATATTGGTGTAGCTCCATTTACTTCAATAGAGCTATGCTGATTTACACCTGCTGAGAATCTGGCCCACTGTGTATAATTTTTCTGGACCAGAGTGGGAAATCCATCTGTTTATATATTCTTTCCTCTGTAATAAAATAAGAATCATTACCACTTTGAAACGATTTTAAAACCATCGAGTTTCTCTCTAGCTTGGCAAGGGGCTTAGCATCCTCTGCCGAAATGCTACTGTGTAGCTTTTTACTGCACCATTCTTCAATGAATCACAATGGGTGCCATAGCTGCGGAAAGGGGCACTATATTTTCATGGTCTTTAGTGGTAGAAGCATACCACAGTTTAGTAAAAAAAATGGTGTGACTGTATATAACGGTTGTAGTTCTCTCCAGACTGATATAGATAGCTGCTGTATGGAAAGTGGACAATACTGGTAATTTACAGTGACTTCTTGGCTGAATTATACAACATATCCTCATGCGATTGTAATGAACTCCTCATAATGAGAGTTATTAATCACGGGCCTACTGTGAGGGCACATATTATGCATTCCATGTCAAAGGTTTTTATTAATAAACAGTTTCCATTTTCCCAGCTGAGGATTGCTAAGAGGCTGCCAGAAATATTTCCATCATTCAAATCTGCCCCAGTCTCATAAGTAATAATAGGGCTCGATGCTAAAAAGACCTCTCTTCACTGAGACCTGATGGTGGTCAGCAACTTGTAGGAGGCACTCAGTGTCTGGCATGATGTATCACAGCTGGGTCTTTCATTTACAGAGTTCTATAAGGAATCTATACTTGGGTCAATGGGGCCTTACAAGAGACCGGTAAAACACCATATAGTAAAACATGAAGGCCCAGATTTTTAAAAGGTATTTAGACATCGCAAAATTAAGGTTCTACACAAATTACAGCTCTTGTTGATATGCACAGGCATGTGCAATAAGTGAACTGCACAAGAAAAGATGGTTCCTAACCTTTTGTAACTGTTGTTCTTTGTTGTTCTTTCAACTGTTGTGCTGCTCATGTCAATTCGAAGTAGGTGTGTGCATTCTGCGTGCATAGTCACTGGAAGGTTCTTCCCCTAATGGTATCTGCAGGGTGAGCTCTGGTGTCCCCTGGAGTTGCAAACTCATGGCGCCGTATATGGGGCCCCCCACCTCTTCAGTTCCTTCATGCCGTCTGACTCCGACAGATAGGTAGGCAGGTGGGTCTTGAAACGGACATGAGCAACATGTCTCGAAGAACAACGTTTATGGAAGGACAGTAACTGTCTTTTCTTCTTTAAGTGCTTGCTCATGTTGATTCCAAGTAGGTGACTCCCAAGCAGATCCATAAGAGGGGTCAGAGATGTATTGAGTGGGCTATGCAAAAGTCTCACAGTCTGAGGGCTTACTGGAACAGGAGAGAGGAGCGTGCTCCACCCTGTCTGTTTATACAGAACATCGCTGTTGAATTGCCCATCATGACCAATACACATTTGCCTTCCAGGTGGGCTTGGAAGGTCTGACAGGCCAAGCGCACCACTCTCAGCTTTCTTACACTGATGTGAAAGTCCTTGAGAGTCCTTGAGGCTTTACAGTTTTGAATCTGTATGTCTGACAGTGCTGGTCTGTCAAAGGGGATGTCCTGAATCGTCTGCTGGACCTTGTATGGAGGGCCAGAGGCTTACAGCCAAGAACTCTGTCACGTGGCTACAGCCGATGACATGGAATGGGCTATAGCATCTACCATGTCCATTGCTGCATGAAATGAGGCCTTTGCCACTGCCTTGTTTCTTGCATGGTACAGGGTACAGGTACAGGATTGTGGGTGGTGCTGTGCCTCTCCATCTGAGGCATCCTTCAGTGCCGATAATCCATGATGGTGCTGAATGTCTCTAGACAGAGTCCTTCCTTGGAGTCATCGTTTCTCTTATGGACACTAGTGCACTCCGCACCAAAGCCAATGTGCTGGGTGTCTGCTTGGCTGGCCTTGACACTGAGTGTGGTCACCCCTTTTTTGTTTTGGGGCAGAATCCCCTGCAGATTTTACAACGATCCTCTGATGGGTGTCTCTCAGACACTTCAGGTATTATGCTCTGGGTGTATGCTTTTTGCAGGCCCTGCATGGTTTACAGCCAGACAAATGAGGCATGCCACAGCTCTGGGGAAAAAGTGGGGGGGAGAGGGAAGGTGACCCCAATAAGAGGGGTCCTAACTACTCTACCTATACTAATCTATAAACTAACACTAATTCTCTTAACTACTTACAGGTAACAGTTCGAAAGACCATTGGGAAGTGCTTGCAAAGCAAGAGTAAACTGATGTTCCAGCGACCAGAACGGGTGGTAAGAAGGGACTGAAAAAGTGAGGGGGGTCAGCAGGGCCCTATACACAGCAGGGCCCTATACACAGCACCATGAGGGCATGTCTACAGGGGGGAACCATAGCTGACCCTACAGATACCACTTGGGGAAAAACCTTTAGGCAACTTTGGAATTGACATGAGCAAGCACGCGAAGAACTAATTGTACAGTCATAGCTAAAACTCAGGAGTTCTGAATTCCAGTCCTACCCTAACCAGTGGATAAAATTTCCTCTGTTCTCACACGATTCTCAAAGCCTTTCAGTATCAAGGGTTAAACAGTCTTCAAATTCTCACCTCTCAGGCCATTTAGCATTTAACTTAAACCTTTAACATAATTTTTAATGTGGAGGTTTGTGTGTTAAATTTCCTTTGATTTTTTTATGGTAAACCATAAAGATGTCACTGAAATCCTGTGTTCTCCTATGTATGATCATAGCAGTGTCTGCCAAGGACAGCTCTAATCCACACATCACTGACAAGATAATGGTTTCATTAGTGTGCACTTTGGGGCCCTTAATCGATGCATCAATGGCATAGCTTCTTTGGAGTTGTTACAGTCTGTTGTGTCCATGCCTGCTTAGAGAGCCTGAAATCTGTGGATCCAAGAACGCACAGTACTCTGAACTTAGGGCTTGGCTGCACATAGATTTGTAGCAGTGTGATACATTGTGGTTAGGGCTGTGATTTTTTACCACAGTAATTATACTGGTACAGCCCCTACTGTGGATGCAGTTCTACTAGTATAGCTTATTTTCCTTCCCTTATGGAAATCAGCTATCCTGGTATTAGCATTGTTACACTGGTATATCAGCATCCACACTGGGGGTTGCACTGCTGTAACTACACAAGCACAGTTAAAATGATACTACTTTTGTGTAGACAAGCCCTAGGAGTCCATTTGAGAATCTGATGGGAAAAAATGGATTTCTGAGGGCAGCGTGGGAAAGATTTTCCAAGTTCGTACCTGAGCCCCACAAAGAACCATCTAGGCTCAAATCAGAGCCCAAAGTCCTCCCTGCACCCCCAGTTTCACTCTCCTGCACACATCTTTAAGATGCTTGTATTGCACTAGCTGAAGAGGGCCGGCTTTCTGTTATTCCCTCTTGGCTTTGCCAACCTTATTTCTTAAGCAAACAGAGGGGTTGCGACTGAGAAACTGAAACCTCTGATCTCACTTCTGCTCTACATAAGAAACCACACTGGTTCTCAACAACTGCTGTCAGCATCTGGGCCTCCCAAATTTGTGTTATAAGCTATTGGGCTGCCAGCGTGGACACGACAGCATTGCTTTCATTGTGGCTACAGGGAGCGCGACTGAGATCGAGCAACTACAGTCACCAAGGCTGAGGTCATATATTAAGCAGGTTCAATCTCTTGTTGCAAATGGCCATGTCCTAACTGCACTGCCAGTTCAACTGTCTTCTACACCAGTTCAGGAGGACCTGCTGCTGACACCTATGTCAGCTACTGTAGTGACTGTATGGCACTCAGGTGTGCAGTGTCAGCTGCTGAGAGACCACCTTAGCTTGGGATTGCACTGAGCTTTGGAAATTGTTCCTGGGTACTTTCTGTGTTGCCATGAACTGTGGTCATCTGGAGAATGCTACAGCGCTGACATATAGAAGCACCTTTCCAACTATCCAGGCAACATGTGACAAGATCCTCACTCCCTCTGCTGTCCCACAGAACTCTTCCCAACACCAAAACTGGCTCTCCTCTGCCGCTGTCAGTGGGAGCTGAAAGCAGCTCCTTTCACTGTTTCTGAGAAGCATGATATGCAGGTGCGCGGGCTGGGGAGGCCAGGCAGAGAAGCAACATTCTCCTTCAAGAACTGAAACAAGAAAGTGAGGAAAGAATGAAAGCATGACAGAAGGGCTGAGGGAACAAGGAGAAGCACAATGAGGGGTGCTGTGGGGCACATAGCGCATAGCACTCCTTGTGCTACCCTCCCCACAGAGAGATGGGAGGTCTCTTCGCTCTGGTCACAGAGAGACGGAGGGAGTGGAGGGAAGGGTGACATAGTGGAGGGAGAGTTTTTCAGATAAGATGGGAGTCTGAAATTCTAGCACCCTCTCACTCGCTCACAGAGAGAGACAGAGAGAGAAAGCACGCAACCTGAGCATTCCAGTAAAATGTTGGTCATTTTCTCTGCCCTTTGTCATGCTACTAAAAAGAAAATGAGTAAATTAAATTAAAATTTACCAATAAGAACATAAGGGAACACCCCTCTGTTCCAGATCCCACTCTGCTCCCTCTTGAAAAGACCCCTTGAGAACTGGTCCAAATGTTGGGAACGATGGACGATGGAGAGGGGGAAACTGGGTGTAGGAAGTTGTCTATTAAACAAGAACCACTGTTATTCACTTTTCCTTCCTTATTCAGCTTGTTACTTTATCCTGAGGTACATGGACTAATTAACATAACTCATATGTGCCTGCAATAGTATTTTATTGAAATTATTACATATGGACTCTTTATTAAAATTACTGGCTGTGAAGGATGAGTCTGTATACCTAGTTTTGGCATTCTGAATGTCTCAACTTTCAAAAATTAACTCCTCCCAGTCTGTTAGGAGCAGGTGGTTGTGGCATAGGTCAGCAGAAAATTAAATCCCTTCCCCTGGATTTGCCATATGCTGAGATATGACTTGGCTGTCCTGAAATAGCAGTTTCAGTTAAAAATCCAGTTAAAATGCAGTCAAACACATGCAATTTTTTGGGATAGATTTGCTAAAATTGTATAAATTCACAAGGATAAATGCAATTAGTAGAGCTGACATTAGTTTGCAAAATGTAATTTTATTTGCCCTGAATATACCCATTTCCTTGGATGAGGAGTGCCATTAGCTCTATTATATTTGAAAAACTTATATAAAAATCCAAGCTGTAGCAACAGAGAAAATACTGTTCCTGCACAGTCAGTAGCTGTACTGTCAGTCACGTGTCTAAGTTAAACAACGTTGGTTTTTATTTTTAATTAGAATATCTAAAATCACGAAGACCAGGATATGGGACAGATGCTTCTGCAGAATTTCAGTTAAAAAAAAAATCCATCAACAAATATGGTCTGAAATTAAAAATGATGTTTCCTCTTAACTTGTTAACTTAGAAACAAATGATTTAATGTCCCACACATATTTATAATCATTTAATTATCATAACTAGTAATAGCAAAGTGTAACAATACTCAGACTCTAATGCTGGGTCTATGCTGTATTCAGGCTCGTCTGGTTTGCTTAATGCTGTGCTTTAATTTCACTGTAGTATTAAGCCTAAAAAAAGGAGAAAATGAATACATTGCAAAATACCTGTCATTACCTGTATCATATTACTGAGGTATTCTACACAGACAATATGACAGTATGAAAGCAGCCAGTGCAATTTTCATACTGTTATAATGTTTCAGATTATACTGGCTAAAAGCAGTGTCCTCCAAAAGCAATGCTTTCATCTTTTCCAATGTGGGGTTCATCGTAATTACATCATTTCTCATCACCATAAAGCTAAAAAAACCTTTTAATAGAGAACTGTCATTTAGTCAATTAATGGGTAATTACCTATAATAGACAGAAGATTAAAACTTGGACTTAGAAATCAAACTAATGTGAATGTATTTTCCTCTCATTTTTCTTCTCTTAGTATATCAAAAAGGCTTGAAGGGGGAGAATCTATTTAATTTTTAATAGCCCTTCTGCACTTGTGGGAGTCGGTGCAAGATCAACCTGCCCCATACGAGAACACAATTTTCTTAAAACACTTAATTCTGCCCAATGATACAAATAGTCTACAAAGCCAATGTGAACCTGAATTTATCATACCAATGCAAAGGAAATTCTCTTTTGGGACAGATTTACGAAGTTAGGCAAGTGAAACTGGGCCAAACGTGTGCTTGCAAATACCTGATATGGGCACATAGAATCACGTATTTAATACACACAGCCACTTAGGTGCCAAGTGACCATGTGGATATGCACCAATACTGGAATCAGGGTTGTGAAGATACTTTCTTCATCACTTTCTCACTGTGAAAGTGAATTAAAAGATTTTTTTTTTGTTAATAACACTTAGAGCTGTCTTGTTCATAGTAACAAAACTCAGATCCTTTTCCTCAAAAAGTGCATGTCCCTATCACTTGAAATAAAGGAGAACCTTCATTAGCTGTTCATAGTATAGGCCCGTGACACAGTTCAGTATTTCCGATTCCATCCAACGGTGCTTAGCATACGTGCACATACCTCAATTTACTGTATCATCATATTCCAGAAAAAGAAATTACCCTTTCTTCTGAAAAAACATCAGGGGGAGTTTCATCTCTATAGAAGACGTTATGAAACTGAGTTTTATAGAGTTCCCTTCCTATGATGTTTCCACTCCATTACTAACACCAAGAAACAGTATCTCTAACCGAGAGATCTAAAGGATCTCTGCCTGGAGAGTTCTCCTCCTAAAAGAAGTCTGGCCAAACCAATGCCTGGAAAAAAGAAAGTGTGTGAGCACATCATCAGATCTCACAAGCTGATCAGGTTTGGGGCTGAGTCAGCACTTGGGTTTTCCTATCCAAGTACTAGTAGAAGTGGTGTCGGCAGTTCAAAGTGGCACTCTTCTCTCTAAGTCAGGACTGAACTAAAGCTTAAGTATGGCCTTAGGCAATGCTGTGCTGCTAGAAGCCTAGCCTCTTAAATGTTATAGAATTCCCAAATCCTAATCTGATGTGGCAATTAAATATCCCACGTCATTACACCCCAGGAGTTAGAATATTATTCCTGGTTTCTTGGATAATTATAATCCATATTTCCTAAAATTCTCCCTTTTGTTTCAGTTGTATCCAATATACTTAGTTATTCTCTGTCCTAAACTTGTAGTGTTGCCAAATGCCACCCTAGAGATGACTACACTCAAAATGCTGAGTAAAGCGATTCCTCATGCCTAATCTTGCATCCACTGAGTTCAAAGGTATTAGGATCAAGCCTATAATTGATAACTCAGTAAAGTCTGCAAAGAGACTTTGGTCTGAAAAGCACTATATTAAATCATTTTGATAAGTACATGTGAAGTAGCCATTTCCCTCATAAAATAGCTTTATTTTCTGTAATAAATATTTATATATTTATATTGTGCATTGTAAATATAGTAAGAAATTATTTTTGTCCACTTATATAGCTGTCTTTCACGTCATAAATAATAACTATAGTACTGTACTTTGTACAAAAATTTTCTGTGTTGCCAACCCTTTCCCAGCGGCTCTGAAAAGAAAGAGAAGTTTAACTTTCAGGAAAACCAAGTCTTACTGAAATAACAGCAAAGGGTTTTCTTCAGATCCAATTCAAGCCTTTCTTTTTCCAAGAGTTTGGGCAGAAAAAGAACTGGAAAAATGATTTCCTGGTTTTGGTGAAATTCTGGACTGACTTTATTCTTAAAGTTAGGAGGCATTCCCAGTACCACTTTGTCATTTGTGTTCACTTGTTTGTACTGCTGCGTGTGGTGTGTCAAGAAGGCAGTCTTCACAGAAAGATAAAATAATGATGCATTACATAAAGGCTTACATGGTGCTTCTATCAAGAGCTGTGGAACTCAGTTCAGCTTCCATGGAAGGAAACCTCACTGGTGCTTAACAGATAAACGACTCCTGTAATATCCTGGCTTTCTATGTATAAGTCAGTGCATGCATCTATTCTCAGACAAAGCACTATCTTGAGTCTCCTGCTTCTGAAAACATTCCATGGATTTTTTTCCACCACAGAGGTGAGGCTCTCACTAGAAAAGCTAATTGCTTTTGACATACGCTGTTACTCCTGAACTCATTTGACAGAAGGCAATATTACAGGGGCTTTCTGTGCAGCTCTGGCCCAGGGATTTATATATGTAAAATCATCATTCCTGCTCTCTCATGTACTTCACTGCTTGTGATGAATTTACTTTTCTTTCCACTTTTCCCAGAACATCCAGTTTGGAAAACAATTGCTCTAAATTACAAACATAAAGATCGGGTGATATTGGTGGGAGTGGAGGGTATATAGATATGTTGTCATCCCCAGCTGTATAATTAGCACAACTAGAGGTTTTGAATATACCCATAATGGAAGACAGACTGACTACAGGAAGTTAACACAGATCATTAAACTCATATATTGCAACATGGAGGACTTAGTAGCACATCCTTGTGGCCTAAGTACAGAAATGCATCAGGAAAACCCATTGCTGGTAGAATTCTCTTACATGAACCACTATGATTGCTGCCTAAAGAATTTCCTACTTTAGAAAATGTATTTTTATGGATTTTAAACACACAAAATAGAAATCCGTTATTACTTTATCACATATAGGAACATTTCGAACTAAGACACAACAAAACATTTCAAACAAGCAGCTGTGTATGTCTTTATTCCAAACCTAATTTTACAAGTCACTCTTGCTTTTGCTTCAACCAAAGTCCTTGTGTCCTTTTGTCTACAAAACCTGAACATCAATTATTTCCAGTTAAGCAGTTAATTTTTTTAAATTAATGTTTGTCAAGTGCTTTGAAGGTGTAAAACGCTACATAAGTCCTACAGTATTACTATTATTAAAATATCTGCTGTTCAAAGCCCAGTCTCGCTGTGGGATAGAGGACCATATCATCTGTAATCTCAAGGCACAGCAGGGTAAGCAGAGTTTCTATTTTGAATATTTCTATTTCACACGTCTGTTGAGACTTTTTAAAAAATTCTAATACAGGACAGAATGCTTCTTATTCTTGTTCTGGATGACTAAAGGAAGGAAGTGTTTCCTCCCCACTTCTTCTGGTAAAGGTTCAGCCACTGCTTCATTTCAGATTAGTGACAAATGGCCTCCGACATTCCCAATTATTTGTAGGGAAACCCAAAAAATGTGTCCTTCAGTAAATTCACATGTGGAGACTTCTGGTTCTCTTCTAAGATAGACCACTTCAAAATCTCCAGAATATACATGTCCTCTCTCTGAACAGTGGGCTGGGCTCTTCCGTTGATTCTACCTGTTAGCAGGTGCTATCATCATCATAATCAAGGCAAATCCCAAAGAAATGTAGCCTCCTTGCAGATCAAGCTCTGCCAGAACTGATCTCCAGCTAAGATATTCTGGCTGGATGTTCATGCCCATTAATGGTGGTCTAACTGTGCCAGATAAGCTTCTATGTGGTTGCCAGCTGTGAAGTGGCATTCCTTCATAAGTGCACTTCGTAATTTGCTGGTCTTCCACCTTAATAATATGTCCGTACCAAGAAAGCCGCCGAAACCAAACCAGGGCTGATGGAGGTGGTTGCTGGGTTTATATATGAATATCTTCACTGCTGATCTTGTCCTAGCATTTGACGGAGATTACAAGAGTCGTCAATCCACCGCTCTTCAGCCTCCTCAGCACCCAAGTTTCACTGCTGTATAATATGGTTGGAATACCTGTGGTTCCAAATCTGCAGCTTCACCGTTAACTTGATGTCATGATGTTTTTGTGGTGAACTGAGAATTTTCTGAAATATTTTTATGAATCCTATTCATACCTCAGTTTCCATCTGCACTTTGCATTGTAAAAAAACAATTGTCTCCTGCTAAAACAGTGTGAGAGACATGAGGTATGCATGCCACCTCACTGTCTGGGTGGAATAAATAGGGTCATTAAAGAACTGGCTGAAACCAACCCTAAATCAACAGTGCATCAAGCAAGATGAAGGGTTGCCCCCATGACTGAACCATCGGCACCTAACTGCAGAAGACCCTGGGAAGATAGATAAGGAAATGTAGGAGAGGAAAGAGGAAGAGAGAGAAAGGCACAGAAGGAGTCCATCACAGCTTGATAGTTTCATCATGGCACTGGCTTGGCCAGGATGGACTATGGCCTAACTTCTGCCTCTCTGGACTAACCTAAGGACTTTCAGAGTGTGTGTGCCAGGTGTCTAATAAATGGTGACCATATTTTGAAAATGTGTCACTGTAAATACTCACTGAGAGCATTGTGCCCTGAAGGGGCACAGTAGAAGTCTCCTGCATGAGTCTGGCTTGATTGGATGTCCTATAGGGAGCCATGGAGAGAAACAGGGATCGCGGATGCCAAAGGCTCAACTTCGGGGTCTTAGAGACAACGAGCCTGCTCCTGTGGAACTATGAGGGTCCTTGGGGCACAGCACACTAAAGGGATCACTTCCAGGACACAGATTACAGACAGAGACATAGACCAGACCCTGTGATTCCAGACAGACTCCACAGAGGGTACTAAAGGGCTCAGAAATGGTGGTGACTGCTGCTGTACAAGCATCTACATTCTTTGAGCATCCTCCAACACTACCTATGATTCTTCTCACACATTTGACAACTGCCACTTGTTTGAGACACTATCTGCACAAGTTAATACTGAGCTGGTAAGGTGCTGAACTTCTGCTGGCTCAGTATATTTTGGTACCATTTGTTAACTCTACCAGAAAACTGAAGTTATAAAGGAAGTGGAAGAGAGTCTCATGGTAAGGGAGGAAATCCTGAGAGAAACTGGAGGGATAGCCAACCTCAGGGAAGAAATCTGTGGTTTCCTTTGTTACTGTATCTGAGTAACTGATAAAGGAAAAGACGAGGAAGGCTGTTCCATATGGAATAGCATGAAAGCAGGTAGACAGGGGGGCATCTGAGAATGACACAAAAGGAGCAACCATATAAGTGACATGATCTTAACAAAGAAGACAGGGCTGAAGAGGAGCAAAAGGAGTTGAAATCAGAGAAATTAGAAAGTAAACTTAAGAGCCTGGAAGGGAAGAGCAAAGAGTCTGAATTTGATGTGTGAGAGTACCTGCCCAATGAAGGGAGCCAATGAAGAGATTTTAAGACGGCCCAGATGAACATTGGAGCAGAGTTTTAGATGGGTTTGAGAGGGTGAGGTCGTGTGTGTCAGGAAGGCCGAAGAGGAGGAAAATGCAGTAGGTGAGGCATGAAATTATGAATGCTTGCACAAGAATTTTGCAAATTGTCCCTAAGAATCTGCTGCTCACCCGGTGTGAATCCAAAGGGCAACACCAGTAGGACTCTAAAACGTTGTATACCTTATTCCATGCAGCTACAGCACTGAGTGGACGAGACTAAATTACAGAGCAAGCAGTGCTTGAAAATAATAAACAGACATGATTCTCCCTAAATTTATTTTGAATATAGTTGGCTGACACTGGTATGGGCAGGAATGTTCAGAAACCATATTCTGTGGAACCTTGCCTTGAGTGTGGTTTTTAAAACCATTCTGGACATAGTTAGACCTGTACTGATTTGCCATATATGTTCAAAACCAATTCCCCCATTTGAAGCCTTCCTACCTGTCCATTGCTTGAAGGAGTGGGGCAAGGAGAAATTGTTTCAATTGTTCAGGTTTTTTTTTTTTTTTTTAATTGTATTTTCAAATATATCCCCATCTCTATCATGGACAGGGTCTTAAAAAGAGGTGCCACCACATCACCTCCCAGGACAAGACATAAGCAAGGTAAAATTCTTCACACTGAGTCACTATTTTCATGAAGAGATGAATTCAGAGTACCAGGTCTGGTACCTATGACTCAATTTAAAGAAGTAACATTGAGCAAGATATCAAACTGCAGATTACTTTTCAGAGAGTTAGGCAATTCTCATTAATTCATTTATAAATGCCCCAATAAAATACGTTGTAGCAAATGTTCCGGTTGGAAATCAGAAATTAGGAGACATGCACTTACACTAAATTGCCAGTTCATCCATCAAAAAAAAAAAAAGACTGCAGATCATATACCTATCCTTTATACTGTGCATTCAGTAAATCAGTGATGCAGGACTCTTACAAATTCTCTTTGACCATTCCACGCAGAACTCTCTATAAGTGAAGAATTGACATGGTGACATTAAGATTCAGGAGTGAACTTTGAAAACAATCCTGATGGAGCATGAATTGGTGAAAATTACTATTGCAAGCTCATTCTGCTAATTACTGTGGTGTCAGAATGCCTAAGGCTTCCCTAAAATCCTTATAACTAATCTTGGAAAGATTATATTTTAAAGGGCCTGATATTGTGCATGCAGTTATTTGTGAGTTAAAAACAGTGGGTAACTGTGCTAGCATGCTGCTGATACCACATTGGGCCTATAGATTATTATTTATTTGTCTTTTGTCCTAACAAGATAAAGACAAGATCAAGATCAAGTCTTCAGCACTTACAAACACACAGTAAAAGACATTTACCACCCTGAAGAGTTTACAGTCTAAATAGACAAGACGAATGAAGGAGATTAGAGAGCATATATTATCATAGTAATTATACACATAGGGAAGTGTGGCATGTAAAGTAAGTGATTAGTCCAAGGCCACACAGGTAGTCTGTGGCAAAGTCGAGAACTGAATCCAGCTAGTCTCAGTCTACAGCCTTAACCACAGGATCACCCTTTCTCTGAGGTTGTTAGAGGACTAAAAGCTAGCTTTTGCACCTGCAGTTAACTTTCCCATACAATTTTCAGTTCAGAATTAAGTAAAGTCACAGAACTGCAGGTTAAGTTTAAGCCCCTTTAAAAATAAGCCCTAAGTCAGTAAATGTTATTTATTGCATAGAAAGAGAAATGGAAGATTATCAACAAAACGCTGTGTTGCACAATGTCAACATTTACAAATTAGTGCTGTTAGAGTTCCAGTGTAACAAGGTCAAGGATGAAGAGTATAAATGCTCACTTAGATTAGGTCAGTGATGGCACAACTGTATTTATTTGGTTTTAATTCATGATGTTTGACAATGCTTGAAAATGAAGTGTTGAGAAATTAGTATTATAGGTACAAAACATTCAGATTTTATTTCTTTATGTTACGACTTCTGCAGTTATTCATTTCTGAAACACAACTGGCATCTGATTTATTTTCCTTGCTAGTTAAAAAACACAAACCAATCAAATATAAAAGAAAAATAAACAGCAATATTATCATCAACATTCATAAATTAAAACCAAAGCCTCTTGCCAGGGAAATTGCAAGGGAAAGCATTGCAGTACACAACCTTGTTACTCTCCATTGATAAAGTTATATTGAATTCCTTTAAAAATATACTTTTTCATATTGAGAGAACTTCTGAGGGCTTGTCTTGGAATTTTAATGTAATGTAATGACAGGATATTCACAAAGGGCTACACTGTAGATTTTTCACAGGCCCTCAGTAAGGGGAGACATGCCGTTGTGCTGTCCCATGAGGACGCGGTCTCAGTTTGATACCTAATTCCCTCATTACTCCAGAAGGGATGTAATCTGGACCTTTATCTGATGCATATTACTTCCTCCCTCCCAGATGTTGGCTCAGCTATGCTCAGCCTCACTCCACGCTCAACTGTGTAGAATGTGAAATACCAGCCCTGAAGAGGTTGCTCTCCGACACTGTTCTTTGATCCATGATGCAGGTAGCCTGTGTGAGGGAGTAAACATGCAATTTACATTCCCTAATTCCTCTAGGCAGGAGGGCTGGACAAGTTACAATCTAGCCTGAAGATACTAAAATTATACTTGAACATTCTTCTTGACTCACTCATATTCTACAGAAGGCATGTTCATATTTGTTTATGTGAACTTTAATAGATTCTGAAAGCATAGTCCTGAATAAACTTCCCTTTCTAATTCCCAAGACACTTATCTTTCCACAGCAAAACAATTGATGGAGTGCAATAGCTAATTCTGTACTAAAGTATTTGTGTGACATTTCTGTATTAAGATGACATGGCTTTGGATGACAGCTAGAAATGCTTACTGTAAATCCAACCCAAAGGCAGTTACTGTCTAAACTAGTCACATCTCAGTGCATAAAGCAATAATCATTTTTTAAAATACTATTTACTTTTCCCATAATTTAGCTGCTTTGTAAATATGAAATCAACTTGATTAATTAAGCTAATATAAAAAAATCATATTTAATACGTTACAAAAACAAACAACAAAAAAACCCTCACAGGATATCCTCCCACAACCCAACTAGAAAGAAAGATTTAGAGGCCAATCCTGCAACCCTAACTCCTATGAGTAAATCTTTATTTATGCAAGACATCACATTAAAATTAAAATTACTTGCATGAGAAAAGATCACAGTATTGGTCCTTTACACCATAAGCAGAAAGAAAATATGCTGTATGTAACAATTCTTGTTAACATTCAAGAAACCACATAAATGATTTTACTTCTTTAATCATACATTATTGAAGATGACTTTGACCTATTGCAAATGAAACAGCATATCAATAGTGTCTTTAACTTTTTGTAATTTATTTGTTTAGTTTTAAATAAAAGTAGCCAATTAAGAAACACAGTTTTGAGTGAATGCATTCTAATTTGGCCCCTACAGGAATACAATTCAGCCAAATGAAACATAATTATAGGAAACAAAATGTGACATTTCAGATCAGTTCATTAATTAAGTCTAAAAACATCAGTACCCCCCCTTATTCTGACTGGCAGGACCTGTTCTTTCACTTAGGGATTGTTCTGTAATTACTCAGATCTGTGCAAGACTGGACTGTCAAGTCAAACAATACAGCAGAAAATCTCAGGAATTTAATAAGATAGATCCTAAGGCCGTCTGCAGCAGAGCTTATTAAACTGCTGACCAAGGTACCCCAAAAAGAGAGAAAATCTTAAGAAAAAACTGGTAAAGAACCAGTTCTGACTTTAAATGTTTCAACAGCTTGATATCATCACACTATTTCCATTCCTTCTCTGAGAGCAAGCTGTCTATCATGTAAGAGTGTGAAATCAATTGGGCTGCAGAGCCCTAAATCACTTAGGGGAGAAATTAAAACAATTTCTTTAAAAAAAATGACCTACATCCAAACCTACACGATTTACAATAAGAATCCTATTCTCTTACAGCAGGTTTTTAAGGTCTGGTTTCAAAACTTAGTTTTTTTCCTCCTTCCCTCTTTGTGCCCTCCTCCCCGCCTTTTCCTCTAAAAAGGTAAATAATGAATATGCTTTTTTGACATTGGATTTTCCAAGCAGAATGACTGTTTTATAAGTAAAGGCTTTGAAGATTAGAAGTGGAGGAAGAAAGACTTTTTCCTTTTTTTTTTTGTAGAACAAGCTCTGCTTGTGACATTTGTATATGCATGCTTCATTGTCTCTCTTTACCATTAAAAGAGAGGGAATTAATCAGCTGCTGATGACCCTAAATAGAGAAGCTAGTTAAATCTAATTCCTGGGAAAACAGCTGTCTAGCCAGCAATTTATGAAAAATAGCATGGCTCATCTGTTAGCAGTTGTCACTGGTTAGAATTAGAGGGTTTTTTTTTCTTCCCCATATTCTGCTTCTGATCATGTTCTAGGAACAAAGGTTCCCAGTTCATGTGTCTATATCCTAACACACAACAGAGCTTAGACTACTTTTACAATTGCAAGCCTAGGGTTTGGAGCAATCACTGATAGTCAAGAGCTTGAAAACCAGTATTAAAAGCTTGTGATGATAACGCATTTTCTGCCATAAGGTTAGACTATGGCATGAAGCAGCCAGGGTTATACTACGAGTTAAATTCCCAGAATTGGACAGGGAGTGGTAGGTAGCATCTGGAACACCCCTGAAGTTATTGGCACTGATTAAGCAAGGTATTTAAGCATATGCATAATTTTAGGCACATAAGCACTACTTATAACTAGGCACAAGTACTTACAACTAAGCACATGCTTATGTATTTTGCTGAATCAGAGCATGAGGCCTGGTCCACACTGAAATCTTAGCTCGATCTAGCTATGTCTCTCAGGACTTTGAAACAATTTGGGTTGACCTAACCCCCAGTGTAGATACAGCTAGGTCAATGGAAGAATTCTTCTAGCTATGGCCTTTCAGAGAAATGGATTAACTACATCAATGGAAAAATCTGCACTACAGTACAACAGTGGCACAGCTGCAGCGATGTAGCTGTGCTGCTGTAGCAGCTGTAATGTAGGCACCTCCTTTGTCTGAAAAACTGGGGTAGATGACCTTAAAGGTTGAGAGACATTGCTCTGGAAAATGAATGGCTTCAGCAAAGTAGAGAGGGATCTAATAGAACCACAACTGCTAAGAATCTATCAGATTTTTTCTATACATCCCTTTTTTTCCCAATGGTTTAACATGTAAAACCAACTGGGAAAACAAGGTCTTGGACTACATGGATTTTTTTTAAAGGGAAAAGCTGACAAAAAACACTTAAAACAGCAGTTGAGCAATTTTCAATGGCTTGTCTGTATTTATATCACTCAAAGCCCATTTAGATTTTACAGGAGAGAAAAATAAGGAAGGCCAGCAGCCCTCAATGCTTTCTAGTTGTATTTGGTAGTTTGGACTGAAAAACTAGAAAGTAATCAAAATATTATGCTTTGGAAACTGACTGCTAAGCATGTGCACTACTGGCTTTTCAAGAGATGTTGGTAAAGGGTTTGCACATGCCAAAATATAATGTATATAATAAGCAACAAGATTATTGGTCTAACCATTTTTTTTAATAAAGATCCCGTGGCCTTAATACAGATCTACACAAAAGATCTTAATAGCTCATAGTGAGTACATCATTTACACGTGGGCCTTGCCTAAACACAAATATAAAAATAACATCACTGACCTAATAGATTCTTTGTGGTCCTTTGCATCAATTTAATAGATTTTGCTCACAGAAACGTGTTTCTGTTTTCTTAAACTACATTTTGTTTCGGTTTCACATGTGACAATTTTAAAAGCTGGTTTTAAAAAAAGTTTTTCTTTCAAAAAAGTGAAATAAAACTATCACCACACACAGCCTAGATTAAAACAACTTTCAAGTGCCTGGTATCAGACAGAAACTCTGAACATAACATTCCATTGTGTTTGAGCATTGTGGCACATTTAGAAGCTGCTCTTCAGGAAAGATCAACCTTTGAGAATCCACTATTCATAGATTATTGTAACACTTGAACCCAATGAAGTGGATAGTGCATAGACCTTCACCTTTAACATTTAATTTCTTGGCTTTCTTTGGTTCTAGTCAATAATGTAACTTTAACTTGTTAGGTTCCCTTTGAGATGAACAGGGTGGAAACAGTTAAAACCAAGTTTATACTCTTGTGACTCGGCTCAAGTCAAGCCAAAGAAAGTAATCTGACTTATAAATAAATATATTACATCTCAAACGTAATCGTAGAAGCTGTACGGCACAGAACAGCTATCTCATGTGCTTTGAGAAGTGGAATAAAAGGTGTCATTCAATACTAAAAAAGTCCAAGCTTTTCTTTCTCCCCCGCGTAAGAATTGGTTTTGTCATCTTTAATTCATAAAAGCTACTGTGGAGCACAAGACAGGAAACTGATGCTGGAGTGCTGGCACAAGCACATCAACAGTAAAGATGTTTTTATTGGCGAGGCTGTGCCTCTTTTACAGCTTTTTTGACACAACTTGAATACTGTGAACTAATTCAGTCCTGAGAGGCCACGTACTGTGGCACCATGTACCACAAACAACATTACGAGGTCCAGTCTGACTTACCTTTTGGATGCCAAGGGTCTGTGAACTCGTACTTTCCCACGCCAATAGTCCGTAGCATTTGTACCCCATTTGTGGTGTCCTGATTGCCCGTCTGGTTGGGAGGAAGCTGAGGAGTAGCCTGCCCATTGGTAGCTGGAACACTATTGGGTAGGGCAGCTGTAGGCAGAGCAGGTGGTGGTGGAGGCAGAATAGGGCAAGTCATATGACCATTCCCTACTGCAGTGTGGCCTGTGTGAGTCACCTGACCAACCCCAGTCATAGAAGACATGGTGATTGGCTGACTGTTAGTGTACAAAGGCTGGCTTTGCAGGTTCACAACCATGTTACTCAGAGGCTGTGAAGGCTGCTGTTGAAGCTGGTAATGAGCTGGCATTAATGGAAGCTGAGGGGTAACATGAGGAGGGAGTGAGGGTGTAACTCCAATGACAGGGGCTTGGACATTCACTGCTGGGCTGAAGGTTGGAGGCTGAGTCATTCCATATGAATGAGTTATAAGAGTTGGCTGGCTACCGGCTGCAACTGTTGTAACCCATGGTGCTGTACCTGGGACAGAGAGGAAAAAGGAAAGCTAGCAATAAGAATAAATTTGGCAGAAAAACCCACACAAACTTTCTCTTTATAGAAATGCTGCCCATAAAAGAACCTTTTAGTAGCACCTAAGGTGTCTTTTTCTTTACAGTATATTAAGTGGTGCAGGATCTGGATCTGTTCCAGACTGATAAGTGCCTAAAATTGCTACAGCGATGTGAGCACAATTGTAAAATACTGATCAGGTAACATGCAGTATGTTTACAATTTTATGTATTTTGTGCTTTATGCAGCTTAAGTACATGCTTCCAAGAAAATTAACCTCTCTCCCCACCGTGCTTTCATGGGTCCCTGACAAACACTCTGCATGTGTAATAATGGTGCTCCAACCGCTACAAAGAAGTTGTAATTAGGCATCTGGCATAGTTGCACAATGCACGATATGTGTCTGGAAGCTGGAAATTGTTTCAGGTAGTTCTGGACATAAAAGGGATCTTAAAGTACTACACAGTGACTTTTACTCTGGCAAAAACAGAGAAGGAGAAAAACACTTTAATGAACTTGCAGGCATCTTAATACATTTATATTAGCCCTGGTGTATAAGAAACTTGAGGGGATCTTTACAATGAGAGAAAAATCCAGCTGCAGTTTAAAAAAGAAAAAGGCTTACAATAAAGTCTAATTTAGAGAGGTAATTGAAGATAGTGTATTGAATTCACTTTGAACTGTTTTCCCTTGTAGAATTACAAATAAGATTGAAAACATACCTGGGTTTTCATTCTCCCTCATCTGTTTAGATGGTGGTTCATCGGTGTCCCAGGGTGTAGACTGATTGATGGGTGTCTGTCCCCACCTAACACTAGTTGCAAGTCCTTGAGGCTGATTTTCAGTCTTGGAAATGCAAGGTGTCTACCAGAAAGAGAGAGAATATATGGAATAAAAATGTTAAGAATAGATGGAATAATAATTGTACCTGACAGCTATCAGGTTTTATTGTTGTAGTCCAAGAATATATCTTAAAACCTTTAAATATCATTTTTACCCAGACTTGCACGAAATGTCTGTACTGCAATACAAACAGCATTTGAAAAAAAATATTTCTGGGAAAATTTAAGAGAACCACCATTAAATAACCTCCCAGCATTTTAGAAATAAATTGCTCCACATTTTTTTAAAAACTTTGATAATATCTGTTCAGATAACCACAAGTTATATAAAAATGGGACAATTTTCTGTTTGCTCAGTCTCTTAAAAAAAAATAAGTTGAGTTTTTGTTTAAGCAGGAAGCGGGATTTAAAAAAAGAGCTACTTATTTACAAATGTAGGACAAATTACCATAGAACTGCAGGAGAAGACAGTATTTGGTGTCTGCCAACCCCTAAAAACTGAACATTAATAATAATTTTAAAAAGCACAATGCAACTGTTGTCTGCTGCTAAAGTGGCTATGTTGGCAGTTCTGCAGAGTTGTTAACATAACTGTAAAAGTAGTGAAAGGAGCCGGGCTCACTAGTCATGGAGGGGGCCCTAATCAGAATGACAATGATATCAACAATCACACAGGGTTAAATGTTAACCTCGGTACACCCATTCAGTTTCATTGGTTCCTCCCAAACAACTCATGCTCCTGCTGAAAAGATGCTATGGATGCTCCAGCAGGCCCAGTTTATCAAAAACTGCAGCCTACTTCACGCTGGGGAATTAAAAGTGTTTATTGGTATTAGCAACCATAAAACAAATGGAACAAGCTGCCTATTAGTCGGTGAATGAACATTAAGGAAACAATATTTAAAGCCCTGAAGCATGCAAGTCCCGTCTGCCAGGATGACCGCTTCCTGCCCTATGATCAGGGGAGTAATTTGGTCCAAAAACTGAGGAGACAAAAAGCTGGCTCTATAGATGTTCTTGAAGAGGCTGTCCCAGTTGCAAGTTCTGTCAGCACTGCCAACCCCTTTGCCTTCAGCAGGACCTCAAATCCTCTCTATCAAACCATTCAACTCCCCCATCTCCAGTCCCTCAAAATATATCCGCTTCTCCATCAAGTCCATCAGTAGTTCCTCCTCCATTCCAAATCCATCACATTTGTCACTACTCCCCCTCCCTCTGAGTGTCCCTCTGTCCCCATCTTTCTAGCTAACGTTTCCCCGTTTTCACCCCAATCGCTTCTTACTCCCTCATTTCACCACGAGGCTCTGCTTCCTCAATCTCCAATCCCTCACAAGTAGCACCTTTCTCCCTTGAGCTTTGGAAGTGCCAGGTGTTCTCCTTCCTCCTAGAGCAGTGGGGAGAGCTAGGCCCAGAAGCAAAAACCTTTCCGCCGCTTCCTCCCAAGTCTGCTGGAGGAAAACAGCCTTCTCTTGCTGCTCTCCCTGCTTGCCAGTTGCTATCACAGTATAGCTCATAGAGGCTCCTTGAGAGAGACAAGATGGGTGAGGTATTGGATCAACTTCTGTTGGTGAGGGACGTCACCTGAAGAAGAGCTCTGTGTAAGCTTGCAAGCTTGTTTCTCTCACCAACAGAAGTTGGTCCAATAAAAGATATTATCTCACCCAATCTCTCTAATATTCTGGGACCGACATGGCTACAGCAACACTCCTCCTGGAGAGAAACCTTTTCTGGCTAAAACTGAATTTTTTCCTATCAAAATGTCATTTTTTATGATTTTTTTATGGAAAGCCTTGAAAATTTGTGGTTCATTTCTAATTCAAACTTTTGTTTCTCAAAATCAACAATTACTTATATTTTCAATTTTTTGTTTTTACCACTTTCCCCACCTTCTCCCCTCCCCCTTATTCCAGTAAGTACAACAGAATGAATGATATCCAGACTTTGGTTTTGTTGTTTTTTCACTTTTTTTCCTTCTTCCATTCTGTAACTTTTCAAAACATTTTTGTCTTTGGAAAATGGCAACAAGAGGAAAAAACAAAAAGAGGAAAAAGTGAGGGGAAAAAAATCCTCTAAGCATTATTAATTCCACTATAACTCAATGACAAAACGGGGGGGGAGGGGGGAAGGGAGGAGAATCAGAATTCTCAACATTTTTCAGTTCAGAAATATGCCTGTGAAAAATCTCAACTGAAAAATTTCAAATGAAAATTTGTTAGAAATTTTTTTATGGGGGGAAAAAAACATGGTGTTTTTGATCAGCTGTTCCTCAGAGACATTTCTGGGTGTGCAGCTGCACCACTCAACAGCTGCTAAGCCACTCTGCATAGGCAATGAAGCACTGCAGCATGCCATACCGAACAGTGCCAATCTGCTTTCCACAGGACAGAAAATTGGTGGTAAAAGAAATCAATCCTGTTGTCCCCTGCCAGTAAATTGGGTGGGATATATTCTCTTGTAACTTTTATATTTACCCCCAACTATCTTCTGTAAGAGCAGATGCAGTATGTAATCGGAGGTTAGGAGGCAGGGCCTTTTCCAAAACCACCCCAACATTCAAATTCAGCCCCCATATACAGCACACTCCATCAGTGACATCTCTCTAAGTGCTCAAAAATGTGGTGTTACTATTGAAATTTTGGAAGCCGTGTTGCGATTTTTTGTTTTACGTACTGGGGCTGGCTGAAGTGTTTATAAAGCAATTTTAAAAATGATCTTTAATAACATAGTCAAAAGGTGCAGAACATAATGAAGCAATCATAAGACTTTATCAGTGCAACCTTTGTCATACGCTTACAACCCTAAAATTGTTTTAAGGGAAATAGTAGAACAGATCTCCAGGCAGATGAAATTATATCAGCCTCCTGAAGGATAGAAGACCACATATATGCTATGACTGTAGCAGAACCCACATAGTATATCCAGAAGTGGGTTGAAAATAGAGCACTAGGTCCAATCCCTTTCCAAACTGTGAGAAAATTCAGCCCCAAACGTCATAGCATATGGCTGTCTCAAGCCTCCAGCAGGTCAAACCACAGCACTAAATCCAAACACGCCGTGAAATTTAGGGAAATTTGCATTTCTGGATCCAAACTCCATAGTTTAAGCCTATTTCTAATTATAACTATGGAAAGTAGGAAAGACACTTACTTAGGCCAAAGCAAACAATAAAGCGTGACCACAATGGGAAGAGCCCTGCTGGTTTGCTACCAATAAAAAATCTATTCTGCTTCAACAATATATTAGAACTTTTTCAAGAGTACATTTTCACAAAGTAAGTTCACAAATCCTGTTTCTTAATGGTTCAGTGGATTTAAATGCGTAAGTCCAGCACATAGATTTCAAACTGCACTCTTAAGCTTGTATTTATTTGGCCACAAACAGCTACAAATTAGTTAGTATGAAATTACAACACACACTAATAAGGCACAATTTAGACAATACTGGCTGGAAAAAGGTGAAAGCAGCTTATATATATCTATAACTTCCTGCTATTTATTGTATTTCTGGACTCTGCTCTAAATTCCAGGTTATTTTTCTTACTATACAAAGGGTTACAATACAAGTGTTACATGTCTCTGACTTGATTGCAGAAATTACTGCTTTGCATATTTGGAAAGCTTAATTATTTCCAATATTATCAGACACAGGGTCCTTGGTTATGTGTGTGCAGGCGCACAAAAGTTCTAATTCAGGCTTCTCATGTACAACATAAATTACCTTAAAATGGTCTGCATTATGCTAGTTGTGCAAAGGGAAGAGATGTGTTCCATTAGTGTTTTGCAGACTTCACAGAAACTAATTGTACTATGTCACACTTTTATCTTTAGCTTTCATGTCAGGTGCTTGTTTGATTTAAACAAGGAACACATGAAAAAAGTAAAATGCATTAAACAAAATTCTATCAGGTATCCATTTTAAAACTCTGCCAAATGCCTATTTACATGAAAAGACAAGGAGGTCTCTAGAAGGTCTATTACAGCTCAGCTCATCAATAACATGCATTTCAGAAATGGCCGAAACACACAATAGACCACAGAGAATACTCAATCAATAATCAACATATTTTCAGTGTCCTTTGTATGTATCATTCATTCTGTGATCTTAATTACAGGTAAATTACACACAATCTAGGTGGGAGCTTTTTCACTTTTTTTGCTTTGTTTTGTTTAAAGTTTTGTTTAAAAAGGTATATAAATTGTAAGTCGAGGGTCATACTTCACCTGAAACCTGAAACATTATAAACACTCTGAACAATGATTGATTTTACGTTTTCTATACAGCGAGGTGAGTTTTTGTGTCCACTAGCTTTAGTATGGAACTTCCTGCTGCTTTTACCAGTGATATACAGCTTAAAGAGCTAACAAACAAATGTGGTGGTATAAATTAAGGGTCTGGTCTGCACTACAATTAGGTTGACGTAAGCAGCCCTGCATCAATCTTGTTGTGCATGTGTCTACACTTAAATTTGTCTCTCACTGATGTAAGTGTCCCATTATGGCACACAATAACACCACCTCTCTGAACAGTGTTGAGCCATGGTCATTGTACTGAAGTCGACGCAATGCAAATGTAGACATTGTGTTACTAGTGTCGACCCTAACAGACCTCTAACAGCTGTCCAATTAATGCCGAACACTGACCATTCTTGTCACAATTGTGAACTCCACTGCCCAGGGGTCACTGAGACCAGCAGCTTCCCTCCGAAAAACATGGTTACTTACCAGTAACTGTTGTTCTTCGAGATGTGTTGCTCACATCCATTCCACTAGGTGAGTGCACACCCTCATGCACGGTTCCCAGACTCTTTTCCCTTAGCAGTCTCTGTAGGGCCTGCTCCGGCGCCCCCTGGAGTGCCGCGCTCATGCCATGGTACATAGGGCGCTGCCGGCCCCACAGATCCTCAGTCACTTCTTTCTGCCGACTCCGACAGCGGGGACGGAGGGTGGGTGTGGAATGGGTATGAGCAACACATCTCGAAGAACAACAGTTACTAGTAAGTAACCATGTTTTCTATCTTCGAGTGATTGCTCACATCCATTCCACTATGTGATAAAAAGCTCTACCTTGGAGGTGGGTAGGAGTCACTGGTGAGCTGCTCTCAGCACGGCTCTGCTGAGTTGCACATCCTCCCTAGCCTGCTGGACGATGGCATAAAGCAAAGGTGTGCACCAACGACCAGGTGTCAGCTCTGCAAATGTCGTGGAGGAGGACCTTTCCAGGAAGGCTGCCGACAAGGCCTGGGCCCTGGCTGAGTGCGCCATCATGATCCCGGGGAGCTGGGCGCCCGCCAGCTCATAGCAGTGCCTTATGCACGCGGTGATCCATCTGGAGATACACTGTGTGGAGACCGGGGATCCATTCATATTGTCCGTCACCGTGACGAAGAGTTGTGTAGTCCTCTGGAAGGGCTTTGTCCTCTCGATGTAGAAGGCCAGGGCTCTCCTCACATCCAGAGTGTGTGGTCTCCTCTCCTTCTCGACCCGTGTGGTTTAGGAAAAAACACGGGGAGGAAAATGTCTTGATTATAATGGAATTATAAGACCACCTTAAGCAAGAAAGCTTGGTGGGGTCTCAGCTGCACCTTATCCCGGAAAAACACGGTATAGGGGGGCTCTGAGGTCAATGCCCTTAGCTCAGAGACCCTCCTAGCCGAGATAATGGACATGAGGAAGGCCACTTTTCAGGACAGGATTAGCGGGTGGCAAGTGGCCAAGGGCTCGAATGGGGGCCCCGTGAGTCTAGAGAGGACCAGGTTGAAATCCCAGGAAGGCACTGGGTCACGGACCTGCGGGTAGAGCCTCTCAACCCCTTGAGGAACTTCATCGACATCAGGTGGGAAAACAGGGACCGCCCCTCCAAAGGCTGATAGAAAGCTGAGATGGCCGCCAGATGCACCCTAAGGGAGGCTAGCGCCAAACCCTGGAGTCTAAGCTGTAGTAAATACACCAGGATAGCCTGTATAAGGGACATGACCGGGGGGATGCACCGTGACTCTGCCCAGCGGGTAAATCTCTTCCACTTGGCCCTATATACGACCTGTGTGGAATGTTTTCTGCTGCCCAGCACAAAGCGCTGGACCTGCGCCGAGCAGGCTCTCTCCTCCTCCATCAGCCAGAGAGTCCCCAGGCTGTGAGGTACAGGGAGTCCAGGCTCAGGTGCAGTAGGTGACCGTGGTCCTGGGACAGCAGGTCCAGCCTCCTCAGGAGTCAATTGGCATGGCAACAGAGTGGTCTTGCAGCATACTGAACCAGTGCCATCTCAGCCACTCTGGGGCCATCAGGATCATGTCCACTGTGTCCCTCTTGATTTTCAGTAGGATCTTCAGTAAAAGCGGGATGGGGGGAAACGCGTACATGAGGGTCCCCGTCCATTCGATGAGGAACACGTCGGAGATGGAGCCCGGCTCGCGACCCCGGAGTGAGTAGAACCTTGGGCGCTTCCTGTTCCAGGACGATGCGAACAGGTCCAGTCGGGGAACACCCCACTCACGGAAAATTCTGGCTGCTACCTCCAGATGCAACAACCAGTCGTGTCGAGGTAGAAACGACCTGCTGAGGAGGTCCACCTTGTCGTTCCTGACCCCTGGGAGGTGACAGGCGGTTAAACAAAAGTTGTGTCTCACCGCAAAGTCCCAAAGTCGAAGTGCTTCCCGGCAAACAGCTGTGGAGCGTGCTACCCCTTGCTTGTTGATATAAAACATTGCTGTGGTATTGTCCATCAGCACCTGTACCATCTTGCCCAATAAAAACTCGAGGAACACTTTGCATGCCAGTCTGACTGCCCTGATTTCTTTCACATTGATATGGAGGTCCCTCTCCTCCTGCAACCAGCGCCCTTGCGTGCTCAGGCTGCCACTGATGTGGGCCCCCAACCTCAAGTCAAACGCATCGGAGATCAGGGTGACCAAGGGGGTCAAGTCCCTGAACGGAACCCCTTCCAACACTGTCCTGGGATTCCTCCACCACCGTAGTGACACCAGAACCGTGGGGTGAACTGTCACCACTCTGTCTAACCGGTGCCTGCTGGGCATGTACACTGAGGCCAACCAACCTTGAAGGGGCCTGAGCCTGAGGTGGGCCAACATCACCACATTTGTATACGCGGCCATGTGACCCAACAGCTGAAGGCACTGCTTGGCTGTCATTGTGGGGCACCACTGTAGTTGTGAGATTATTGCTGACATGGCCACGAACCTCGAGCGTGGGGGGGAGGCTTTGGCTCGCACTGAGTCTAGGGAGGCCCCTATAAACTCTGTGCATTGTACTGAGGACAATGTCGATTTCTGCTCGTTGATGAGCAGCCCCAGACTGTTGCAGGTGGCATAGACGAGGGAAACTGCCTCGTGCACCTAAGACCTGGATCTTCCCCTTATTAGCCATTCGTCCAGGTAGGGGAAGATCTAGACCCCTCTGCGCCTCAGGTAGGCCGCCACCACCACCACACGCTTTGTGAAGACCCTGGGGGAAGACGATAGGCCAAAGGGCAGGGCTGTAAACTGCTAGTGGCCCCTGGCCACCCTGAACCTGAGGAAGCGCCTGTGGGTGGGAAGCATGGAGATATGAAAGTATGCATCCTTCAGGTCGAGGGCGGCAAACCAATCTCCTGGATTCAGATTTGGGATGTTCGTAAAAGGGCCTCAACCTGTCTCTGAAGGCCAGGGGTGAATCCAGGAGGGGGATACTGATGCCACCCTCAGGCGCACCATCAAAATTGCCGCTTCCTTTTGGGATCCTGGGGGGGGCCCTGCTGGGAAGCGGATGACGACCGGGAGTGGTTGCACCGTCCAGCGCCCTTGGCCCTGTCCCTGCCTCTTGTGGGGGAAAAGGGCCTAGGCGGTGGCCTAGATTGCTGCTGCTGCTGCGGGCACTGCTGCTGCTGGCGGGTCTGTTGCCTCGCTGCCTGGGGGGTGTACAGGCCCAAGGAGCGTAGGATTGCTCTAGAGTCCTTCAGAGCATGCAGCTTCTCATCCATTTTATCAAAAAACAGGCCAGCCCCATCAAAGGGCAAGTCCTGGATAGAGTTCTGCACTTCTTGGGACAGCTCCGAAGATTGGAACCAGGCCTAGCGCCGCATGGCGATAGTGGAGGCCATAGCCCTGCTCACTGTGTCCGCTGCGTCTGACGCAGTCTGGAGAGCTGTTCTGGCAACAGTCACTCCCTCTTCCAGGACCATGGCAAACTACGCTGCCTGGTCCTGGGGTAAGGCCTCTGTGAACCTTCGCATCGAGTTCCACAGGTTGAGGTTATACCTCCCCAAGAGGGCCCGGTGGTTTACTGTCCTAAACTGTGGCGCTCCTGTGGAACAGACCTTCCTTCCGAAAAGGTGTAACTTCCTGCCCTCCTTACTTTTGGGGTTAGAGCCTTGGGCCCTTTGTCTATCCTTTTGGTTGGTGGTATCAACCACCAAAGTCCCGGGGGCTGGGTGAGTAAAGAGGTACTCATGCCCCTCGGCAGGCATATAGTACTTTTTCTTGGTGCCTTTGGAGGTTGGGGCAACCGAGGAGGGGATTTGCCAGACCACCTTGGCCAACCGGAGTACCCTCTTGTGAATGGGTAGGGCCACCCTTGGAGAATCCTGAGCCCCCACAGTCCCAAAGAGGGGGTCTTCCTCCTCCATAAATTCCTTAACCTCCAGGTCAAGGTTGGAGGCCACCTCGGAATGGTGCCGATGGTGCCATCTACGAGAGCTGCTTCAGGATCCACTGCTAGATTAACCCAAATAGCGGCGGTGCCATCTGGATCAGTGCCGGCGCTTGGGCGAAGCCGATGACGATGATTGGTGCCGTGGCACCGAGGACTTGCAACGTCTCTTCCCCAGTGCCGGCAAGTGGTGCCGGGACCTACGCCTCGGTGCCAAGCTCGAGTCCAAAGCTCTGGAGCGAGAGGCTGGCAATGGCGATCTCGACCAGTGTCCCTCAGGGACCGACTCTGGTGCCGAGATGACTAATCGGTGTTCGAGGAGGGAGAAGAGCTATCCAGCTCGACTCTCCGGCGACGAATGGTAGGCAGCCATTGCTCCGGTGCCAGGTGCGCCCACCCTTCGGGATCACCCATTATGGGTTTGTCCCGGGACACAGGCCCTGACTCCCTCGGCCGAGGGAGGGCCGGAGGCGTGGGCAAGGCCAGCAAGGTTCGAGCCACCTGAAACATCTCTGGCGTCGAAGAGTCCTGTAGAGGGGCTCCCCCACTCCCAGGAGTCAGGGGAGGTTCCCTCAGGTCCAGTGCCAGTGCTGGAGGCTGCTCGTGCAGTTCCAGAACCTCTGGGCTCGACCCCGGCCGCTCCTGTGGTGCGGTGGAGGGGGAACCTCCGTGCGCTGTCGACGCTTCTTCTTCGTCACTGGGGAGGCCTGGTGCCGAAGCGCTTTTGGTGCCGGTGGGGCACTTCACACCGGCGATGCACTTGGTGCCGAGGAGGTGTGAGGCGGTTCAGTCACCGGACGAAGCGCTGCTTCCATAAGGATCGCCTTCAGCCGAATGTCCCTCTCTTTCTGGGTCCTCAGCTTGAAGGCTTTATAGGTCCGTCACCGATCCTTACAATGCTGCTCACCGAGACATTTGAGACAGCGATTGTGGGGATCACTGACTGGGAAAGCCTTCCCAAAGTCAGTGCAGGGTTTAAACCCCAGCGAGCCCGGCATGGCTGGGTCGCTTGAGCCCTAAGGCTCTCTAACCTTCCTCACTAAACTGTCCTAACTGAACTTTAAACTAGCTAAGTTCAGGGAGAACTGCTGTGCTAAACTAAGACACTTGCAGGAGCAAGCGTTGCTCCGGTCACCGTCACAGGTGGAAAGAACAAATGAGGGTCTGTGGGGCTGGCGGTGCCCTATGTACTGCTGCATGAGCGCGGCATTCCAGGGGGCGCCAGAGCCGGCCCTACAGAGGCTGCTAAGGGAAAAAAGTCTGGGAACTGTGCACGAGGGCGCGCACTCACCTAGGGGAATGGATATGAGCAATCACTCGAATATAGAATGGAAGGAACTGCAGCAGACATACCAGAAGGCCAGGGAGGCCAACAGTCAATCTTGTGCTGCTTTTACAAAGAGCTGTATGCCATATTTAGAGGAGACCCCACCACAACCCTGTGGACCACCATGAATACCTCCAAGGAACCCAAGACACAGAACCCTGGCAAGGGATGAGGAGGAGGAGGAAGATGGGGGAAGGTCTAGCTATGTCGTGAACCAGGATCTGTTTTAGATTCCAGCACACTCCAGTCAGCCACAGCATGCAAGCATGGGTAAGCCCAATTGCAGGGGAAGGACGCTCATGTAAGTATGTAAATATATACTGTACATATTACAATGATGTACTGCCGGTGCCCCCAACTTAGCATGACACAGCTACTGACTTTTCATTAATTTACTCATGCTAGTAGCAGTACAACAAAGAGAGGTAGCATTGTTACCTGCTTTTCATTCCCCCGTAGAGTTAGGCAGGGGGAACAGTTTGTTTATGTACACTGGTATGTCCCTGGAATCCTCCGGAGAGATCTCGATGAAACTTTGATGGAGGTACTCTGCAATTCTGTCCCAAAGGTTTCTAGGCATGGTGACCTTATTTCCCACCCCAGTCTGCTGTAACTTCGGCAGGCACCATTGCAATAAAGAGGTGAGCAGCATTTGGGCCACGGAGGCTTCCGGATGCCAGCAGCAGCTGTGCTCTCTGTGACTTTGTTACCCCCAGGAGTGAGACAGCAGCTAAAATCACCACCACCTGTGAAAAATGGTGCCAGCATTCAGTGCGATTACCCTATACTCACAGCTTCCCAGCCATTCCCTCCTAATTTTCCTTGCCCCTGGAGGGCCATTCTCACCATGGCTGGTGATGTGAGTGGTGCCATGCACAAGCACTCTAAAGTAGAAGTGTGAATAAGTATGTCTTGTTTAGCTTAGAGCTAAACTCATTAAATAAGCTAGCAAGCATGAACTACTATATATAACTGCATCCTACACCTTGCAAGTTGACTGAATGTAACAGTCAGGCAACAGGGAGGAAAGCTGATCTGTGTTTAAAGCACACGACTGGAAGTCAATAGACCCTGTGTTCTATTTCTCACTTTACTACAGACCTGCCTAGTCTTGACCAAGTCATTTAACTGTTCTATATCTCATTTCCTTACCGTTGGTGTGTAAACTTAAATACTGTAATGTTGGTGAAGCACTTTGAGATTCTCAGGTGAACAGCGCTATAAAAATTCAAAGTATTATCATAGGTGTTCAGATATCACAGTGACATGCATTATAGAAAGGTCAGTACAGTAGATACATCAAATGTAAATAAAGTATTGCAACCTGAAATTGCTTTGCACAATAGACTGGCTATTTTGTGACTATAGCAACTAGTGACCTACTAATTGGCTGACACATTCTATCACTCTATTGAGCTGTGTTTGGTTTCTTGTATTTTTCTCTTTCTTACTCCTCTCTTTTTTTAAAGGGCCTTAATTTTAATCAAGAGGAATTGAAACAAGTTTCAGAGGGGTAGCCATGTTAGTCTGTATACAGCACAAACAAACAAACAAACAAACAAAAAAAGAGAGTCTTATAGCACTTTAAAGACGAACAAATTTAATTTCTGCAGGCATAAGCTTTCATGGCCTGTAACCCACTTCGTCATATGTAAGGAATAGAAATCAGATAGGAGGATAATATAATATAATGCCGCCTATCTGATTTTTATTCCTTACATCTGATGATGTGGGTTACAGCCCATGAAAGCTTATGCCTGCAGAAATATATATATACATATATATATACACACACATATATATACGTAATATACATATATATATATATATGAAATATATATATTAAAGCCAACGAAACTTATGCCTGCAGAAATTAAATTTGTTAGTCTTTAAAATGCTACAGGACTCTCTTTTTTTTTTTTGCTGAAACAAGTTTGATTTTTCCCAGATAGGTCACATGTAAGCTGGAGCCTTTCTGCATCATATGCATCTTGAAAATGCAGCAAGGATCTGTTTGAAAAAAAAAATGTATGAAAAAGAATGTAACCTTCTAAGTAAAAATTTTTGGATGGGGTTCCCCATCAAGATAAAAATTCTTAAGCCTAAATAAAAAATGGATGTTCAAGGGATTGATGAAATGATAAAAGAGACTTTCAGCTCTATATTGATGGAAATCCTTCCTTTCCTGAAGCACAGTTTACTTAGTTTTCTTGGATTGTCATTAAGAACGCAATCAGATCCTGATTTGGTGAGCTATCTTCCAAACCTCACAGGAGACAGATTACCCTCCCACTCACACCTCTGCCCCTATTTATCTTTACTGGTGTAAAGATCTGTGCTACTAGAACCTGGGTCTGTGGAGCCTGAGACAGCTGATGTTCCCACATCACCATCAGTAGGCCACGTAGAGCCACATCCAAGGAGCTCTGTGGAGATTTGGTGCCAAAGTACGAATTCCCAAAGTGTCCAGAGTGAAATACTCTGGGGCCCTTTGATTGGCCCATGCATACTATTTAACCCTAGAGGGTGCCTCAGAAAATTGTCTAGACAACCACACAGACTTCTGGTCCGCTGTGACTCTAGACTTCACCTCATTTTCTGACCTCTGATCTCTGACCCCTGCCTGACTCTGACCCTGATTCTTGCTTATCGATCCTGGTTCTAGCAATTACTCTGTGCCCTGCTCACTCACTACCGCCTTATAGCCATCTTTGTGGACACTAACCGTGCCCACTAGGACAGACTACATATGCCCCAGTCCATTGCAACTGGCAGCTTTCAAAATGGTAAAAGGTAGTGATTATATTCTTCAAAGACATACAGAGAATACAAAACTAGGAAACTCCACTGAAGCCAGAAATCCTTTTAGCTGTCTATAAATAACAAAAAACACTCAGCCAGTAACAATCCCTTTCAAATGCTAAGAAAATCAATTCCATTAAAAATATAAAGGATGAATGGAAAGATATGGAATTACTCCATATTCACATGAGGGTAACTGGCAGGAGAGCTGCCCACAGTCACCTGTTTAGCCCATATTACATAGGTTTACTAGGTCACTAGTAGTTGTCATGATAACCTATCTTTGAGTAACCTTTGTTACCTTAAGGTAACCTGGTTTAGAACTCTACAATGAAATGGCACCTAGTTCTTTGGTCAATGAGACCTTTACGGTCAATGAGAATCCGGGATCAAATGCTACCAATAACACACTATACAATTTGTCAGCTGAATTAAAACAAAAACAAAAAAGCAACTAAAACAAGAACATGAAATGCTTCCTGGGAGGTCCTTATAATGCACTTTAGCAATCCCCCAAGAGGCTTGTAAAACTGCTGACATGCATCCTGCTGCTGCTCAAAGTGCTAAAACCTTTTCAAACAGTTTCATGGGCAAAAGGGAACTGAAATGGATACAGTGCTCTTATTTGTGATTCCCAGCAGCCAAAGCTATTTTACTATGGCCTTCATTTAAAGTGATGGATGAAGAGTGGCGATTCTCTGTTCCAATTATCCAAAAGAGATTGGGAATGGCAGTTTAGTACTGAGATAATGTATCCAATATGCAACCTACTTTATTTTCTCCCTTCACTGAAAATAAAAAGGCACAGACAGACAAATGCACCGAGGCAAACATCCCCTCCGATAGAGGTAATCAGGGATCAAAACAGCTACAATTTAATGAGCGAATTCCCCTCAGTTAGTTATTACTATCTGTAACCAGTAACAACTCAAAGCCCTAATCAGGATTTGAGTCCCGCTGTGCTGGTGTTGTGCAAAGAGCACTAGTGGACGGGCTCCCTACGCCAAAGAGTTTACAATCTAATTTGTAGTCGTCGTTCCTAAATATCGTATAAACCAGGTATTTTCAGCATGCACATACAATCGAACATATACAGAGGCAGATCCTCAACTTGTGTAAATTGTCATAGCTCATTGGATAAGACCCTGATTCTGTTTCTGAGTCCAGGTCAGTGGCTGAACAAGTTGGTAAGGAAGCATGCACAGTCTTTTAGAGGTATGATAATGAAACCAATACCCCTTTAGCAAAGAGGAACTAGCAAAGAAGGAAAGGAGCTAGTCAAGAGAAGCAGCAAATGGAGGAGTTTTGCAAGGCAGTTTAAAGTTTTGCATGAGAGCCAGACTCACTTAATAAAAATTCTCTATACTTAGGCCAATAATGCCCTCCTCTGCACCCCAAAAAAACCCATACACAAAGAACAAATGAACAAACAAAAAAACCCAGCAAGAGTAAAAAATAAGGCAGGCAGAAGTCCAGCAGAAGAGTGAGAGCTATGCAGTTTATTGCACTGAGTGCAGCATGTATGATTACCAGCCCTGTATGCAGGTGGTTTATGTGTCCATGCGGTGCAAGAAGCTCATGGCCCTCAGAGACTGAGTGCAGGCTCTTAAGACCAGAGTGGCTGAATGGGAGGAGCTAAGGGAGGCAGGGAGGTGCATAGAGGAGACTTACTAGGAGACTTACTAGGACACAGTAGCATGGTCTACCCATCATCTGACAGTCTCAGTACTATTGAAAAGAATCAAAGTCTTGGGAAAGGAGAACATCAAGCTGTAGCAGAGGGAAATTATCCCATAGTTGGGACCCACCTTCGAGATGTCATGGTATCCTCTTGGTCTGAGGGTACCTCTCTGGGGCAAGGACCCCTGTTTTTAGTAATGGGGAATAAATTTATTAGAACTATAGATAGTTGGGCTTGTGATGACTGTGAGAATAGCATGGTGAATTGAATCTTGGGTGCAAAGGCTCTGGTTCTTTCAAGATCAAGACATCTAGACATGCTTATATGAAGTGCTGGGGTGGAGCACATGGTCATGGTACATCTAGGTACCATTGACATAGAGAAAGGTAGAAAAGAGATCCTGGAGGCCAAATTTAGGCTGCTAGGTAAGAGATTAAAATCCAGGACCTCCTTGGTAACATTCTCAGAAATGCTTCGCGTTCCACATGCAGGGGTAATAAAACAGGCAGAACTGCAGGGTCTTAATACATGGATAAGACGACAGTGTTTGGAGGAGGTATTTAGGTTTTTACTACCCGGGGAAACTTTTGGAAAAGGAGAAGCCTACACATATACAGGAAGGATGTGCTCCACTGAAACCAAAATGGCAGATGAAATTCAATGCTGATAAATGCAAATTAATGCACATTGGAAAACATAATCCCCACTATGCATAGAGAACGAAGGAGTCTAAATTAGCTGTTACCACTCAAGAAAGAGATCTTGGAGTCATGTAGCTAGTTCTCTAAAAACATCTGCTCAGTGTGCAGTGGCAGTCAAAAAAGCTAACAGAATGTTAGGAACCATTAGGAGAGGGAAACATAATATCATAATGTCATGATATAAATCCATGGTACACCACACCTTGAACACTGTATGCAGTTCTGGTCACCCCTTTTCTCAACAAAGATGTATTGGAATTGGAAAAAGTACAAAGACAAGGGCAACACCTTCCATAAGAGAAGAAATTAAAAAGACTGGGGCTGTTCAGCTAAGAAAAGAGAGGACTAAGGAGGATATGATAGAGGTCTAAAAATCATGAATGGTGTGGAGAAAGTGAATAAAGAAGTGTTATTCGCCCCTTCACATAAGATAAGAACCAATAGGCTGTAGATTTTAAACAAACATAAGGAAGTACTTCTTCACACAATGCACAGTCAACCTGCGGAACTCATTGTCAGGGGATGTTGTGAAGACGAAGAGTATAACTGGGTACAAAAAAGAATTAGCCACGATGGTCAGGGATGCAACCCCATGCTCTGGGTGTCCCTAAATCTATGACTTGAAGAAGCTGAGACTGGACAACAGGGGATGGATCACTTGATAAATTGCTCTGTTCTGTTTGTTCCCTCTGAAGCATTTGGCCCTGGTCCTGTCGGAAGACTGGACACTCAGATAGATGGGTCATTCTTACATTCTTAAGAAGGCTTTTGGGCTGATCCATTGAGAGGAAACAGTGCTGTTATAAAAGGGAAATGGAATGTATTAATAATCTAGTGTAATGAATTAAAAATCTAAAGCATAAGAAGTGTGCACAAGAGGCAGGATGAGCTATCCAGCAATAAAACCTCATTCATGAAGTTGTTCATGAGTGGAGAGAAGAACTCATCAACCTTACATATCTCATTAACAGCAATTCAACTCTGATGTAGCATTGGTATTCTCTTTCCAAAGCGAATGTGGCAGCACTGAGACAAAGAATAATATAGTTAACACATAGGAAAAATGTTGGTACCCAGAGAAAAAGACTAAATAAATGAAGGAAGTCTTAAGTTTTAGTAGAATTGAGTGAATAACTCAGAACTGGCACCTTCAACTCCAACCAGAAATCAAGAGACAACCAAAGCAGATTGTGGAGCATTGGTGGTATATCAAAGTGAGATCCAATACATCACTTAACAAGAAGGCACTGCCTTCTACACTAACCCCACTTTCTGAAATGATTTAAGGTGCAGCCTCCCATACAGTTTAATAACTTCGTCTTGAGGAGATGAGGGCACAGAGGAGATCAGGGAGGTCCGCATCCGAGAGAGAGGTTTGCAACCTTTTTTACAGCAGCAGATGGAAAACAGTCCCCTGGTCACTGCTGCTGTGATTATCTATCGGTAGCGGTAAGTCTAAGACGACAAACTGACGGACAAATGGCAAATACATACTTAATCAGAGGGGTGATATAATCGTTCCCATATCCTCTGGCTGCTTCCCCCAACCAAGGAACATCAACCCAATCTTGTCTGGATTGAGCCTTGGCAATCTCATTCTCACACATGCCCCAATCATTATCCTAAAAAGAGAAAGCCGTTCAATTAAACCCTCTAGATCAGACAATGTGGAGAGAGCTGAGCCTCATTAACATACTGCAAATATGTCAATACCTTCCCCCTTGTTAACATTGACTAAGACTTCATATTCACATTGATCAGGAAAGATCATGAAATAGAACTCAATGTGGGAATGCCCTGGGCCAGAGAAGCAATTACACAAACCTACCTTCTCTGATTTCTCAGAAACAAAAGAATCAAACAATTGCAAGGCAATCCCAATTCCATCAGTTTGGGTTGATGGGCAAGTCAGCAGCACCTCATTGCTAATGGTATTAAAGGCAGCTGATAGATCTAATAATATCAGCATGGACACCTGATTTTCACCCATCACCCGGAGGAGATCATTGACCTATACTACCAGTGAAGTTTCAGTGCCATACACCAGTCTGAAGCTGTACTGACATATGTCAAGGAGTTTCAAAGTGTCCAAATACTGTGAGTGTCTCACCACAGTCTTCTCCATAGTCTTAACTAGAAATGGAAGATAGAAAAGTTCTACATTTGCCTAGACTGTCAGCACCGAGTGATGGTTTCTTGAATAAAGGTCATGACACTCTTCACTAAAGCAAGTTCTGATGAGCTCTATCACAAGAGGGTCAGATATTTGACCACCAACATTCACCAATCTGGAGGAACACTGCTGGCATATGGGTTCAAAGCCCAGCATGTAAAACTAAGTTTTCCCAACACATTCAGAACTTCAGTGCAACACTGGCCTAAACTCACACACTCAGCTCAAGCAGTTCCTGTTCTGCTGTCCATGGATGTGCACAGCTCCATCCAAATTAATGAAACGTAGATATAAAAAAATGTCTCACAATAAGAAGCAAATGAATCATCACCCAGAAGAACATGGCCTATCTTACAGAGGCTATCTGCTACACAGCATAAGTTTGCTAGGTGAGATTCTGAAGATGCTATAATGGAGGCAGGAACTTCTGTTTACCACGATTATTTTTTTTAATGAGTAAAAATGGAGCAGTCACTTTTCTGAGCTCGTTCTCACAGGTATGAAATTAACACACCAGTTGACTTCTGAGCAAGTCAGCAAAGTAACCCTGGAATGGCCCTACAAGGGACCGTGTTGAAAATTAAATAACTGTCTTGAATACCTTACACTGTTTTATGCCACCATCAGTAAGAAGTACAGCATTACAGAAATACAGAAGGGTGTTTTAAAAAATAAAAGCTATGTCACTTAAAACTCCAATTTGTGCACCAGGTTGTTTCTACAATGTTCCCTTTTGTTGGTCTGAATGCAAATCTTTTACACTGAAATCTTTCTGAATTCAATTTTCAATTGTAGTGCACTCTCCTTGATAGGAAAGTGCATGTTCCGTGCCTACATAGCTGGAACATTAAAAAAATATAGGATTGAGATTGTTGAATAATCCTGCACGATATTACTGATTTATTAACTTGGCTTGATCGATATAGCTATTGTCAAGGGCATGTTTAGTATAAATTTCACTTCCTAACTAGCATTTTTGTGCATTCACCTGAGTTTCTGTAATCGGAGCCAGTTCTCGGGAGGGCTTTCTTTAATGGACAACAGAGAATTCTTTTTATAAAAGTGAGATCACAGTATATTTGGTCAACTCTCAAACAAAAGGACAGTCAGCACTGTGAAAACTGTATGTTTACCTTTTACAGCAAGCAGCAATATAAACTCATAGTGCCAAATTCATTCCCGATGTTACTTCATTAGCATCAACTGAGTTATTAAACTAGGGATTAATTTGGCCCAAAGTGAATTAAAAATCCCATCTTTGATAGTCTTCCATTAATAAAATGTTAATAATATGCATAATTAAAGGATAGTGAATTCTGAACTCACTGAGCAATTGTAAATGAAAAAACAACCACCAAAAATCCTTTCATATTATAATTTTGATTCCCTTTTCTGCTGCAGGACAACAAAGACTTTCCAAAAAAGAATTTATTTACTATCTGCATTTAAAGTAAAAGTTACTTGAAGGATGAGGGGAAACTGACTTACAAAATAAAACAATTAGCTCTGAAACAGACACATTATGTCTAACACATTTCACATCATGCATTAACAGGGTGTGGGAGAAACCTTACTTAGATTTACTCATATTCTATATGAATGTTCAACTAAAACATTTTCTGAAGGTGAGTTATATGGTCACTAAAGTTAAGAGTAAAAAGCAAAATTAGAGAGCTGCATCTGTCAAGGAGAATATACATCTGGACAGTTCCTTATTACAAACTTCTCTTCTAGTCAGACTGAAGAAAATGCGCTTGAAGGCTTGTCTACACTTGAAACGCTGCAGCTGTAAATGATTCAGTGTAGACACTACCTAAATCAATGGGAGGGGTTCTCCCATCAGCATAGATAATCCACCTCTCCCAGAGGTGGTAGTTAGGTTGATAGAAGAATTCTTCCATTGACCTGATACTGTCTAAACTGGAGTGTTAGGTCGGCTTAACTACACTGCTGAGGGATGTGGATTTTTCAAACCACTGAGCTATGTAGTTGGGTTGACCTAATTTTTTAGTGTAGACCAGACTTTAGGATTCCAATAGGTTTGTTCAAAATACAACTCGTAGGACTGGTCTAAAATGGGAATTTACATTCACACACTAAAGCCACACTCCTGAGAGATATAGCTATGTTGACCTAATCCCCAGTGTAGACAGTGCTAGGCTGATGGAAGAATTTTTCTGTCAACCTAGCTACTGTCTCTCCGGGAGATGGATTAACTACAGTGATGGGAGAATCAATCTCATCACTGTAATGAGTGTCTATACAGTGTTGACATACCCTAACCCTTGACTTTCTCTGTTGATTTCTGAAAGGAGATTAACATTCTACAAGCTGTTCTGACTATGCTCCCAAGTGGGATCTGCCAAGCGGGCATAAATTCTTAGGGCTCAATCCTGTTTACATTCAGTCATATAGTTCTAATCCTGCAAGTAGTTCAATGCAGGATGAGACCGTCAGATGGTTATTTAGGCTGATTTACAAAACACTGCTGGTTTATAGGGTTTCTGGAATAAAGAATTATCATGTTCCCTAATTTTACTGGATTGTAACCTTACATCAAAACAAGAGGCTGCTAAGTGTAGTTTGTTTCCACACCTCCAACCTGCCAGTAGAAAGCTGCTAAATTCCCCTAAATGTTTTCTTTCTGTAGAACTGACTTCTTGTATTGGTACAAATGCTTGAGCTGCTTCAAGCATCATTCTTCTAAGAGATTTATGGCCAATGCTTTGCATACCAAAATATATAAATCTAGCACATTGCTATTAGACATACTTTGCTGTCTGCAGTTTTGCTGTAACCGTATTGGTTCCAGGATGTTAGAAAAACAAGGTGGGTGAGGTAATATCTTTTATTGGACCAACTTCTGCTGGTGGGAGAGGCAAGCGTTCGTGCTTACACAGAGTTTTTCTTCAGGTTCTTCAGACCTGAAGAGGAGCTCTGAGAAAGCTTGAAAGCTTGTCAACAGTAGTTGCTCCAATACATTATCTCACCCACCTTGTTTCTCTAATACTTTGTTGTCCACTGCCACACAATTTAAATGAAAACAGATAATGGTGTTGCTGTGACTAGCATTGCTGCTATAAGTTGTACTAAAATGCCTTCAATTTTTTCATTCAAATTCATTCCTCTTATTTTTGACATGTGAACCAGATGATCCTGCAATACTTTTGTGTTCACAACATCATTTTAGGAAAAAATTCACTTTGGTCGGCAGAGTACATTTGAGAATTTTAAAAGGTATTCATTTCTTTCAGCTTTTTTTTTTTAATTTTCATTTCCTGTAACACAGGACTCAACATTCACTATTTGTAATTCACGTAGGGTGGGATTTTCAAAAATACTTGGTAGTGGCCATTGGAGTCCAGATCACTGACTGCAGTGGGAGCAGAGTTAGGACAATGGTAAGTGCTTTCAAATGTCCCACCTTTATTATTTATCTTCAAGGTAAATTTTATCACACTTAATAAAAACAAATAACAGTTGTGATCTCTTTAGTCAAGAACCCCAAAACAATGAAAAGGACATTTCCTAACACCAAGAGAGCCTTTCCCCACACATCCCACTACCTCAAAGACAATCTTGGGGAGAAAAAAAGATAGGGCTTTCTGTGACCCCTAAATATCAGAGACTGGATTTGTCAGCAACGAAGGAATTGAATTTCAGACTTAAGAGGCCCTTCATTGGGAACAATCCACCAACAATCCCGAAAATGACCTCAACTGCTGTGGTGACTGATTAGCAGATGGATTGCGTCTCAGGAACCAAGGATCTAAGCCATATTGGGATTTATAGATCAAAGTCAATACTCAGTATTGCACTTAGATGTGGATCGGAAACCAATGCAGTTCCTGGAGAATTCAGGTAATACATTCTCTTTTGCACAATATCACTTAACAAGCAGACAGCCACACACAGCATTTATTGTAGATTTCAAGTGGTCTCAATGTAGTCTTAGGTACAGCATGTGTAATAATCTGATCTAGATGTCACAAAGGCTTGGTTGGCTATGGTAATCTTTGGATTAGAAAGAAAGGGTAAAAATGCCAAGCAAATTGCAGATCAAAACAACACTCTGGGCCACAAGTGCCAGCTAGGATTAAAGGAGGTCCAAAGAGCATGGAAAATTGTGACCCTGCTTAATGAAGGATGAAATAACGTCCTTCTCCCTCAATAACTAGGGACAGAAAGTATCCTCCTTGGACCATCAAAATTCCTGCCCCAACCCACCAGTTTCACCACTGTCTAGTCTGGCTCATGTTTGCCAGTCCCAGTGCCAGCCATTTAGAAAGCACACATGAAAACATCCAGGTTTGGTTAGAATGAAACACAGCTGTGGCTCATTTACGTATTGATATATATATCTCCCCTATAACAACATCACATACACACGAAACAAAATAGTGCTTATACATAAGGATGAGAAATCAAAAGGCAGTGGTGTGTGTGTATTGCCACAACAATGGTGCTCTAAGAATGTTCATCTCCAGTTCTCCCAAAGAAAGCCCCATCCCATGAACTCATGCATGAGAAGCAGAAAAAAAGAGGGGAAATAAAAACCGACTGGTAGCCAGTCTGTTTTTCTAATGCTGCACGTGATTAATTATGTGATTCATTTTCAATGACTGGTTCAATCCATCCTGATCAAATTAAAAACTAAAATGATCAAAATACCAGGGAAAATACAATTCAAATGATTTGGTTCCTGAGGATCCAATAAGATGAAACAGGATTTAGTTAACCAGGGATGAGAGTAAGTAGAAGTCACAGTACAAAATAAAAAACATGTCTGTACTTCTGGGAATTAATTGGATCTGTAATGTTAGAATTTCCCCTCCCTGAAAGAGAATGTATCAGCCACTTTAAATGAAATTGCTTTTGTTTCACAACAGGTCTACACTCATTACAAGGAAAGCCTAGGTATTCCAATGATGGGTAGCGCTGAAATTATTGTTTATTATAATTTGCATTGTGGTAGCACATGGGAGTCTAGGGAATCAGGGATCCATTCTGCTAAACTCTGTAAAAACACATAACAAAAAGACTGACTCAAAGAATTTACAAATTCTATATAAGGCAAGAGATGGGGGAATACAAGATAATAGAACTAGAATAGGCAGAGGAATCTCATATTGTGCCACAGAATCATATCTGATGCTGTGATACCAGCAATCATGAACTCAGAGCCCACAAAGACTCTACCATCCAACAAGAAGCATTAACGAGAGACCCGAGTCTGCCAAAAATGCAGCTGCCAACAAGCTTCACAGCTGTGAAATCAAACTAAAGTACGACTATCACATAAAATGTGCTTTCACTTTTAATTCCTGACCTAGGTCTTTATTCCAGAGGCCATTGGGGGTGAGGAGCCCTGCAGAGACAGAGGATTGCCACCTCACACAGTGCTGCCACAACCATAGTAGTACAGCTGGGAGCAGTGTTGGATGGGCTGCAAAGGGGCTCCCTGTCTAAACCTCTTCAGGCATAGGAAGGCTTCAGAACAGGGGAAGGGAATTAATCAAGGAGCAGAGGGGAATGGATTTAGTTGGGGTTGGTCCTGCTTAGAGCAGGGGGTTGGACTACATGACCTCCTGAGGTCCCTTCCAACCCATAATCTTCTATGATTCTATGAATAGTTCAATGCTGAGTATTAAAAAGAAAAGCCAAACAAAACAAATCCTAAAACTCCTGCCTGTTTTCATTGAGAGACTCCTACACAGATCATACCTGCCAGGTGCTGAGGAGCATTCCATAGAGCATTTTAATCAAATCATCACTGTTGGGTATTAACTGGCAGCCCTGATTAGCGGGGCAGCATGGGGAAAACTTGCACTGCCACAACCATGCTGTACATCTTCAGGGGTTAAACATAGGACTTCAGTCCTTGGATCTATCAGTCTTGCATCTTTTGGAGTACCAAATTCACTGGAAAAGTTAAAATCTTAAGAGATCCTTCAAATATTCACACGTGTGTATGTGGTGCATCCACCTCCCCTCCGCCTCCGCCCCAAAGAGGCAGGTTACAAATTAAACAGCTGCATGTAGACAGCTTCAGATTCTGATGACAGACAAGTCTAGATTAATTTACATGGTGTCATCAGAAGCCCTTGGGGAGTAGGCACATGTGTGTGAGCGTGCCTATGTATTGTACCAAAGTAGCTCACAGTCTCTAGTGCATTTTAGATGCTAATTAATAAGGACAGGTGGCCCTCATGGGGTTTAAGGTTTTGCAAACTTCTTTATTTATTGAGCTCGCAAACTAATTCAGGATTGCAAATGTCTTTTTTTCCCTCCGCCTGTAATTTAAGGCTATTCTTTTGTTTCCCTCCACAGTGAAAATATATTTTAAAACATTATTTTTTTTATCCATAGACACATCAGTATTTGGGATAAGAACCTTTTCCCCCCAAAAAAGTATCCTATTACTATATGCAATATATATTTTTAATTCTCTCCCGTTTCTTTTTTCACAGTTTTCCTGTATTCGTTTTTCTTCCTGATAAATTCTTCCATGTTTTTTCTCCCTCCTATGCCACCTTAATCACACTCTTTCTTAAGTGGAATGAAAATCCAATTGTATTCATGTTAGAATTGAACTTTCATACCCACAATATGCAAGTGGGCTCAAAGTTAGGCAAAATAAATTCACAAAAGAGTACAAATTAAACAGAGGCTTTGCATAGGTTCATTCAAGAGCGCTAAGATGTTAAGGACTCACTAAACTTTCAGAACAATATGATGAATAGGCCCTTTGTATTCATACAGACTCTCCAAATGTTTGTCAGATATAATAGAAATGCTAACAGATCAGAATACAAATAGTAATCTATCCCAAATATTTGGTTATATTTGATACTAAAGTTAGGGTGATGAGATAGAAGGTGTGAAAAATTGAGACGGGGATAATAGGCACCTACATAAGAAAAAGCCCCGAATATTGGGATTGTCCCTATAAAATCAGGACACCTGATCAGCCTAAGTAAAGTAGTGCTTAGGGCCACCAATCAAGGATCATAGAATCATAAAATCATAGAAATTAAGGTTGGAAGGTCAGACAGTCATCTAGTTCAAAGCAGGACCAACCCCAATAAAATCATCTCATCCTGGCCTTAAAACCTCTAAGGACAGACAGCCAACCACCTCCCTAGGTAACCCATTCCAGTGCCTCACCACCCTCCTAGTGAAAAAGTTGTTCCTAATATCCAACCTAGACCTCCCCCAATGCCTCTTCAGAGCATAGTCCCTTGTTCTGTCATCGGCCACCACTGAGAACAGCCTAGCGCCATGCTCTTTGGAATCCCCCTTCAGGTAGTTGAAGGCCGCTATCATATCCCCGTCACTCTTCTCTTCTGCAGGTTAAATAAACCCAGTTCCCTCAGCCTCTCCTCATAAGGCATGTTCTCCAGCTCCCTAATCATTTTTGCTGCCCTCCGCTGGATTCTTTCCAGTTTGTCCACATCCTTCCTGTAGTGGGTGGCCCAAAACTGGACACAGTACTCCAGATGTGGTCTCATCAATGCTGAATAGAGGGGAATAATCACTTGCTTCAATCTGCTGGCAATGCTCCTATAAATGGAACCGTATCAGGGCCACAGCCTATTGTGTGAGGTGCTTTGTACACAAATAACAAAAAGCACACCATCTACAGACATTAACAAGAATCCCTTGAGATTACATCTGATTGTGTTAACCAAGTAAGTATTAATACAGTCAAAACCCTCTGTGCTTTCCTATAGGCAAATCTTACAATTTAAGCAGGGTTGGGCCAGGCTAGACTCAGGACAGATCTACACTAGAAGTGCTACATTGGCGCAGCTGCATTGACGCAGCTATGCTGCTGTAGTGCATCTGGTGAAGACACGACGCCGATGAAGAGCGCTCTCTCATTGGCATAATTACTCCCCTCCAGAAGAGGCAGTAGCGTCCCACAGTGCGGACAGCGCTTAGGTCGTCGTAACTTGTGACGGCCAGGGGGTGTCTTTTTCACACCCGAGTGACATTATTTAGATTGACTTAAGTGTAGCATAGACCTGCTCTCACTATGTGTATGGAAGACCTCTAAGAAATATCAAGGTGCAGCAGGGAACAGCACTGATGAATCAGATGGTGTTTTCTCTTTGAGTCAGTACCGATCCACTAACAACATCACACCGGGGCACTGTAAGTTCTGTCTTTCATCTGAAATAAAATCAAGAGCCTGTCACCTTATGGTTATTTAAGGTCACAGGACACATTTTACAAGAATACATTGTTAGTGCCATTATCATGGACCAATTCAAATTCTAGTAATTATATTCTGCCTACTTAAAAAATCTCCCTGCAGGTTCAGTCAGATACAGTATTCCTCACTTCCTGTCCTAAGTTGTTTTATGGTGCTGCTGTACACTATTGAACAGCTGCCACATTTCACCACAGAACTGGATGGATTCCAGCAATGGACAAGCACTTCCTGTATACAGTTTATATATCAGGTACGTTTTTAAAAAAGCCTTGGAATTCTTTGGGTTGAAAACTGGAAGTTATTGTTATTATTTTAAATATGATTTATCTGTCTATGGAATTAGTCCTGAGGAACTATCATATCTGCTTTTAATTTCTTTCCATTTTATGAATGAATCTGTATACTTATATTAGTTACCAAAAGTTCAGTTGTGCAAGGCTCAATGGGAGAGAGACATTCAAGCTAATAAATGGAAGCCTCCAAAACCTGACTTCAAATAGCTTTCTGACACACAAATTCAGGTATCTTGGACCTTTCTAAGGCTAGCCACGAGTACTCACCCCACTGGGAAGCTGGGAATCTCTCCTTCTCAGTGGAATAAAGCTGTAATTTCTGGCTATGCAGAACAGAAAGATATCAAGTTTTAAAGTTGTGACATTTCAATATCTTGAAAATCCAAGCCTAGCACTGAATCTTGCCTCCACCTGAAAGGCCAGGTGCCTTAGTTAGCATTAGTCCAGCTGTAAAATACCAGAGGGAGAGAAAGATGTAACTAATATATTTAAAAACCTCTGGGGAAAAAATCTTTTCTATATACAAAAATACCATGAATTTCAGGCCTTTTCTAAATGACAAGCAAGTGCTATGGATCCCATCATCTGAAACTGGAAATATTCCCTTTCCAGTAGCATGAAACTCCTTCTCTAGCTGTGCATAGTTGCAAGATATCTGTCCTGAAAGCTGTCACTGGCGCAGGACTGATTATTGCCTATCATGGGCCTCCGGCCAATGTTATTTTGAGGAAAATTTCCACATTTAGTGAGAAGGAAGGCATCGTTGTTTTGGCAGGTTGACTTTCTAAAACAAGCCAGCTGTTTGAGGCTGCTCAGAGATTTGGATTGTCAGAATAAATTCCAGGGAGGTGACTTAGGAGGCAGAGGGCAGATGAGGCAGACAAAGAAGCATGACAAATGCAAGTCAACACATGACACCTTTGGCTGTATTACCTGCCCTCTGTCCACTCTACACTCAGACTATTTCTAGTGTTTTGGAACTCCCGAGAAGTTTCAGATCTCTACTATTAAAAGATTGACAAACAAAAAAATCCCAACTAACAAAATCAGAACAGTGTATATGTGTATGTTTCTGTATGTTAGAGGGAAGGGGTGAAAAAAGGAATAGAGAGAAAGAGAGAAAATGCTAAGAGAATTTGAAAAACGCACTGGAGAGAAAAATATTAAAGAAGAATGGAAGAAACAGGAAAGGAAGAAAAAGTCTTAGAGAACAAACCAAACTAACATTCTGTATATAATATGGATGGGGATTTTTTAAAGGACTCTGTTTTGACTTAATGCTACTTTCACTGAAATTAACAGAGGTTTTAACACTGACTTCAGTGGGAGAAGAGTTAAGCCAACGTTGAGCACTTCTGAAAACCCTATCCTAAAGTCATATGGCAATAAAGCAAAACTAGAGTGAGAGAGGAAAAAAGATCTTCCAAGTTACAATGAGGAAGGAAGGATAAAAGGTACTGAGTAAAGAGAAGGAAGACCAAAACCAAGGAAAATGTTAATCTTTTAAATTTTTCTGTATTAATTTTAACACAAAAAGCATTAAAAGAAAATAAACACGTTTTGTTTGTTTTTTAAACACAGACATGCACACTGTCACATGCGCTTGCTTTCACTGATTTGTAAAATAAATGCATATAGGTGTTCCCTAACAGAACAACAGGAAATGCATAAGCACATTCAGAAGTTGGGAGGTGCTCAGTTCTGGAGGAGTCCCTGTTTAGTCTTAATCCACTCTTACCTTTATATCCCAATAGAGTACACAGAACAAATCCATGAAAACAATAAAACAGAAAGTGCGTGCAGGGTCAATATCAGTAAAAATGGCCCTTGGGCAAAAATAGTTCCTTCACTTAGCCTCCTGCTCAGCTTCAGGCAATATACCTGGATTTCAGGACTATTCTTTATCCTCGGGTAATCATTTAGTGCTCTCACCCTCAATGTCATTCATTATGCTAATCATACTTAATAGAATTTGTGTATATTATCCTTTTCTCTCATTCAAACACACATAAAATCCATTACTAATTTTTAACTACTAAATAAACAAATAAACAAACAAATCTTCTCCCTATGACTGTGTAAAATTCAACCTTCTTACCAGTTCTAAACAGGAAACATACAGGCCACATTATTAGCAAAACACGTAAGGCTTACTATATTAATATGCTGCAACAAAGCTATTAGTTAGTGCACGAGGAATGTCATTAAATACAGGTTTCCATAACAGAGTCAGATCATGTTGTCTAAACACAATTTAGTTTGCATTAAATTAAATCCACTATCACAAGTGGTTTAACTTTAATAAAAAGAAAATATAGCCAAGTTAGTTAGATGGACAGTCTGCATTACTTTGAGACAGACCGACAAATCAAGAGAAAGTCAGCTGTTGTAAAAACATTCCCAGGGTAGAAGTAATAAATACCCAGTAGGATATTTTTTTTAATGTTCTTGGAGGAAAGGGTAGACCCATAGTCTTTAAGTATTATCCAGTCTGATCTGCACATTACAGGGCACAGAACCTCACCTACTCACTCCTGTAATACATCCATCATCTCTGACTGAGTTACTGAAGTCCTCAGACCATGATTTAAGGACTTCAAGTTACAGAGAATTCACCATATACATTAATTTAAACCTGCAAGTGACCTGTGCCCCATGATGCTGAGGAAGGCAAAAAAAGGAGGAAGAATCATTCATTTGCCATGACTAGCCCATCCTTAGGCTTTCCACTGATGTCACTAGCACATCCTCAGGCTTTCCACGGAATCTGTTGATAAGAAATTAGCTGAAAACAGAGATCTACATCTGAAAATGCACAAAACTTTGGGAAAATTTGGAACAGAATTCATACTTCCCAACAGCTCAGGCCCCTCTCAACTGCAAACAAAAGTGGCAACTGATATGGCTCTGAAAATACCTGCTCAGTCCACATGGGATGTTGAGCAAACATAGCATGGCAACTAGTTTTAGTCATGGCAGCCCGGAGCCAGATACAATCCAGTAACATCGAACGGTGAAAAGGAAGGTGATGTTAGCATGGAACTCCGGGAGGAGAAGGGGAATGGGCTGTTTAATTGTATAACATTAAAGCCTAAGTCCCATTTATTAATATATTTGATTTCTAAAGGTAGCAATGCTCTTTCGTTTAAACTCTGTACCCGCTCACTTTTGAAACATTATCTCTAATAAAAATTTTAAATCACTGCTCTCTATTTCCTACTGGTAGTCTGAGTGTGTTCCCCAAACTACATTCTCTAGCTTCCTAAGCTTTTCAGTTGTCTAAGGGAGTTAGCAGCCTAAACTCTCAACTCCTTAAATCCAGAGTTTAAGTAAGGATGTAACTACAAGGTTCTGCCCGCTCTCTGAGACGACTGAAGATCCCATGCCTCTTTTCTTAAGAGTTGGGATTTGCCCCAGGGTTCTCACCACCAAGGCGTTGCATAGTGAGCTGGTGGCACACCCTTCAACCTCCAGATGTGGCTGCATTTGCATGATGTTCTGTTCTATTTATTTGGATAACAGTCTAAAAGTCCCATACCAAAAAGGGCTTCCATTCCAAGCTCTCAGTTCCCATGACATACTCTTAAAAACACAGTGCTACAGAAGTTACAAAACATAAATCATCCAAAGCAACAGCCACTCCGTTCACATCCCACTGCACCACTGCTGCTCCCAACATTCTTTGTGATCCTGCAGGCAGAAGTTGCAACATGCATGCAAATTATAATTAAGGACAGATCTTGTTAAATGCAGGATGCAATTATTTATTGAATAATATGCTTGAAAAGCAATGCATCATTTTAATATATTACTCAATGGATGTTTTCAACCATCTATAGAGCTGTTTGGATAATGCAAAAAAGATTCATTGAATAATTTATTTGACAGACAACAGCATTATTCATCAAATACATTATTCAACTAATAGTATTCGACCAGTGCTAATTAAAAGCAGAGAAGCAATCGGTCTTTCAGATCCCAGTCTTGGCTCTGTTAAGAAAACAGACTGTCTGGCTCAGAAGTGCTCCACAGTGGAACGTCTCAGTGCTGCATTCTATCACGAGTGCAGTTGACCTAGATGCTGCTTTTCTTAAAGAAGCCATACCCAGCATCTTAGTCATCTGTACTTAACCAAACACACTCATATCACAATGATAAGGCATATACACATTATACAATATACATATACAATTAACTGCTTTCATGTCTGACAGAGAAGGGACTAAACTGCAAAGGTTGGATTTGAACTTCCTCAGCATTCTGGGTTGAGTGAATACAGGGTTCTGGTTCATCTTGATTATCTGATAAACCAGTGAAACAAACTGTTCTCCTGGATTTTCAGGAATTTCTTAAGTAAAGGGGCTTGACATTAAAAGGGGTCAAATCCAGCAGGTGATGCTCTTTTAGCACCACATGGCTTGTGGTTATCATCAGACTGTCCTGTACCTTGCTTGGTCTCTCACAATACAAAATGCTAAAACAATCAGATGACTAAAATCAGTCTTGTGGTCTTGGCAAAATGCTCCCACAGTATTTAGTGTAACTTTCACATTACAATAAATGTCACATAATAACTTCTATAGAATATCCAGTGAACATGAGTCAAGTGACAGTCAAATATGCTGTTGAAAGAAGCAACAATGTTTAGCAAATTAATGCCCTCCAAGCATTTAATTCTTTATCCAGAACTTTCCAGTTTTTTGTCAGATCACGAAAAGCAAATGCTCGAATTATTTCAGAGAATAATGTTCAAAATAATAAAAGTGGAGGTCAAACAATCTTCAGTGGTATTCCTCTAACTATTAATTGGAAATGCTTTGCTAGTTTCATTTATGCTACTAATTTAAGCAGGCTTCTTAATGATTCAAACCACATTTTTTACTCTAATCCCCTGCCCTGTTTTGAGGAGACTAGATGAATGTGATGAAATGCAATGCAGACGATAAATTCATGCCAGTTGAGAAGTAGCAAATGACATTTACTGGTTTCTCAGTTCCTATTTCATGATTGATATCGAACTATAAACAAGAAAATAAGTACCATTAAAAATCTTTCTGTACAGCGGCAAATAGGGTATTAGTGGCAGTTTGCCTGTGCTTATTAACAAGGCATGTCGGTTGCTGCACACTGATCAGTAACTGCATAAGAACTCAGCCTACTGTAGAAGTCCTGAGTCTATGTACTTTCAATTTTAGACCATAACCATAATACGCTCCACAACCCAATGAAATTTCTAATAATACTAACCAATGATGTGTTAAACTGAGACACTTCTAGCCTGAATGCTAAAATCTTCACTATGATTTAAAGGATCTGTTCTTACCTTTCTCTATCAATTTACTGTTAATTTGCTGCTATTGGAGCAATTTATTTAAAAAATGGTAATATTTTATTTAAATTTGAATATCAATCCTGTCATTTTAAATATATATTCAAATTCCATTTGCTTTACAAAATGCAATACTGCAATTCAAGAGGGATAAGAAATTGCATAAAGAGTGTTGGAGGGGAGTCAGGGAAGAAGAGATTACTGGAAAATATATCAAAAACGAGGAATAGGGGATAATTCTCACTACTGCTTAGTCAATGGGGTTATTAGGGAAAGTTTAGGTCACAATTATATCGCACTTACACAAAATGCTGTGTAACTGTAAAAAGCATTATATATCTTATTTTCTCTTATTTACTACTTGATTTTGCTACTGTGTCTATTAATAGAGTACAGTAGTCTGGGCTACGGACTGAAAGAAAGACACTATAAAGTCCCATAATAGTGGGTTTTCTTAAAAGTGTCCTCCAAGTGTTTTTCCCCCCAAGCAATCTAAACCTTTTGTGTGTGTGCTGAGTTACTCCCAATTCTAAGAGGGGCATTCAGCAGAAAATTTGTATTAAAAGTACCCTGCACCCTGGGATTCCGTGATGATAATTCCTTAAAAATCTTTGTCAAATCATTCTCTGATCCAGCAGAGAATGGGACAGCTATAATGTGATGCACTAGGGTAACTCAAGAGAGTAGAATCCACTCAGTTTGAATTCAGAGGCCTGCAATAAAAATATTTAAAATGAGCTTTGTGATGAATGAACCACTTAGCCTAGTTATTTGTGGCCTTCACCGAATCAAAATATATTGATCTTGTTAGTATTATTTTTGCAATATTTGCACATCTAAACAACAGTCCAACAGTTTCAGGCCCTATCACTAGACAGCAACAGAGTATAATAAAGGACACAGTAATGTCTGCTGTAAACCTACTGAAATTACAGCATTTACCCTACATATGGATCCAGTTCTTTGAATTCAAAGATGTGGTTATGTCACAGACGTTTCAAAGTTAATTGACCACCGTTAAAGTGTGCAGCAAAAGGAGCTACATCAATGAAATCTAACTTTAAAAAATTACAAATATATATATGTGTGTATGTACATGTATATATATAGTAACGATAAGCTCCACTGAAAAAAGTGTGAGATGGATTTCCTGTTAAGAGTTCTTCTACACCATTCTTCAGTTAGATGCCTCTCTTACCACACCATTGGCTCATCAAGCAAATTGTCTGTGTCAGCAAGGGCCTGGACTGGGAGAGCTGAGCAAATAATTGATTTTTTGGCTTGTTGGCCAAACTGAAAAATCCAGAAAAAAATCCAGTTCATTTCAACCCAAAATGGATTTTTTTTCCTTGCCTAAATGAAAAACTGAAAAAAAATTAATTCAGGTCAATGCACAATGACATTTCCAAAATGAAACTGTGGAAGCACAACATTGACATTTCTAATTTTTGTTTTCCAGGATTTTTTTCAGCTGAAAATACTCGCCAAATTCAACCTGAAGATGCAGGGGAAGGTGCAAGAATCCCTGAAATGGGCAACTATGAAAGAATGCATGAGGATTAATATCCCTTATGCTTTCATTATCCTAATCTTCTCCAACCATGGATGTTCCCGTTATTCAGTTAAAAAACTATGCCTTTTTTTAACTCTATAGGGCTCTTGGCCTCAGTGACATTGTGGCAAACACGAGGGTGCTTGGTAACACATATGGAACTGTATCCCATCATGTGGCTTATGTACTGGATTTGTGAGATGGTATATTAGACTGTTATAGGGGACCGACAGTTTCAACACTCTGTCAGGAGCACATCTCGTTCTCGGCCTGATTGCTGGCCAACCCAGGAAGCTCAGCTGGGCCCAATGGGCCTTTGCCAAATGGTCCTGTCTTCCCGATTGTGCAGAGGAGCCAGTGGCTTGCTACTTAATTATTGCAGCAGCAGCAGCACAGTTGCTGTTCATCGATAGGGTGACCAAATAGCAAGTGTGAAAAACTGGGACAGGGAGTGGGGGATAATAGGTGACTATATAAGAGAAAGCCCTGAATATTGAGGCTGTCACTATAAAATCAGGACATCACGTCATCCTACTTAATTTATATCATGCCTGCAGATGAACTTTGCCCTGCTCCTGCTTCTAGTCCTTGCTCCAGCCCTTGTAGCCAGTTTCCAGTCCTTCCTCCAGTTCTTGCTCCACTTTCCTTCCTGCCTTGACTCCTGTCCTCTCCAGCCTAGTCCTGGCCTCCCAGCCCAGCACCTGTGACTTGACTTCTTGACCTCAGCTTACCCTTTGGCTTCGTGTTCCTGATCCTGATACTGTTCCTGACCTTTGGCTTGGCTTCTTGGCCCTGCCTCCGACTTCATGCTCAGCCCAGTACCTGACTCCTGAATCTCTGCTCACCATTACTTTGAACTGGCACTGCATCCACCAGGAAAAGTCCTGCTCCCCTCACTAGGTAGGCTGCCCATAGCCTGGGAGATTCTACACACTTCCCCACAAGTAGATACAATCACAAGACTAGTGAGGGCAAACCATTAAGGCTGAAAGGGTCTGACTGCTGAAAAATGGAGCAACCGCCATAGGGACATTCTTCTAGATGGCTGGGCTTGTTGAGTGGGAAAAAAATCTGAGGCAAAAAGAAGACTTCATACCTTGGCCCCTGTAACAAAGACCACTGAGCAGCATGGTAATTGGGCCCAGACATCCACAGGAAGGATGGAAGAGGAGAACAGACTGGTTGGGTCCTTGGAGTCTTAAAAGACTGCAAGTCCATTCTACTCTTGCAACCCAAGTGGAAAGCCTATCTAATTTAGTTCATAGTGAAGTGTAAGGTTAGATGAGACTAAACATGTATGTAGTAGTGTTGTATTAAAATGTCTTTTCCACTAATGCTTTGCTAAATAAAAACACTGTTTGAAGGAAGTTGTTGGTAATTCTATCACTGGCCACACATTCCCAAACGGAAGAAATGCAGGTGCACCAAACCCAATTGAACTTGCAAAGTGATAAGCAGTTGGTATACACAAGGCAATGTAGCCAAGCCTCAGTCTGAGAGTGGAAAAATCACAAGATTGTATACTGAGGACAACAGGATCAAGGCCTAAAGTGGGTGCTTCAGACAGGCCACAAAAGGAGCAGAAGTGCAGCAAACTTTGTAAGACAGACATCTTGTGAGGGTAAATTACATGGGTTAATTATGTACTATGTAAAAATATACAGCCTTCTACTTAAATTTGTACCCTTCTGTTTCATTGACTGTTCCACGGCTTCTTTTAAAGGAACACCTACTTCACTTCTCTATATCATTAATTATTATATTATGTTTTTTGCACACACATACACTAATATGTACACATATACAGCCACAGAGAGATATACACACATAGAAAATCATGTCCCCTCTTATTCATCTCTAAACTAAACTTTCCTGATATATTTAATCTTACTTCACATGCTCCTGGTCAATTTTGTAGCCCATCTCTGAATCCCCCTATCATACCAAGATACACTTACACCTCTATACAGCATGCAGTTTCCTTTCTTTCTTTCTTTACAGCACTGCAACTACTGAAGTAGTTCTCTTTTAGACTAACGCCTGCTAGTTCAATATATATTTGTACTAATTTTTCACTCTCTCTTTGGAAAGTAAGGAAAACAGGAGAATTAGGATTCAAGCAAATCAATAGTCAACTACTAAAAATCCTAGAGTATTTTCATTCAATACTTTTTTTTATTGTTTCTATCTGCAAATGTAGATATCAAATAACTTTGACTTCTTACCAAAAGGAAAGAGAATTTTTGTATTGTAGGACTATGTTAAAACTGATTTAACTGCATGCTTACTTCCAGTTAAAGTAACTAGATTTTATGTATCTGAGAGGCTCAGCTTTTCAGACATTCATTTTTAAGCTTTAACACATAGTATTTTAGATGAAAGTTTAGTCACAGATAAATTCATTCTCAGAGGGTTTTCAGGTACGTTATGAGCAAAATGGTAGCACAAAAAAATTCTCTCCTATGAAAGACATAGATGAAAATCCCAAGAAGTAAACTGGTGTTTGACAATGCCATTCAACATTTCTCCCAAATTTTTGAACTTCAAACTTCTTAGGCCTCATTTCTAAGAAACTTTTCATCCATCACAAAGCCCAAAAAATTTCAAAGTGGCTTTGAAAAAGATCAACCCAGGAAAATAAAAAGAGAAACTCTGAACGTTCTTTGAAAGTGGAAAAAAACCCAGTGTCCTTATTTCCAATGTCTTTTCACACATTATCCTTTTTTCTACTGAAGGATACCCTGGAACATGGATGTCTTGCTCAGCAGTGATCCCTGTGATGTAGAAAAAGAGAGAGAACATCTTGCACTTAAGCAGAGCTGTTTTGTGATATTTCTTTGAACACCTTTCACACCACTTCCATCAAACACTTTTTCCTCGCCTGCCCATCCAAATCAGCTAAGTAACCTTACAATACTTCTCATCCATTGCACACAAACCTGCAGTTGGCCAGACCTTATCCTTACCTTTTCATCAGCATGCTGGAAGCTGGTTATAAGAATGGGATGAGGAAGTTGAGCTGGGAATGGGGGGAGCAGCTACAGCCAGAGAGGTTACTTGTCCTCATTCCTTTCTTTAAACACAAGAAGGGGAGTAATCTCTTCTTCTTTGATAATAATAATTCCAGGAGTCCTAACCCTAGATTCTGCTGTATTGATGCTATCTGTGTCAACACAGTCTCTAAGAATTCAAGCACATCATTGAAGCTTAGCCTCAAAGCAGGCTACCATCAAATAACATGGTACTTCAAGCTGTTTTGTTGTTTTCTGTTTTGAAATGCATATTTTCTGAGTCATATCTTGTCTATTCTTCCTAGAGCAGATCATCAGTCACCAGTCACCAGGAATCATCCAGGCCACTAGTCTGAAGCAATGTTCCCCTCTCATTTTTTCATAGAGCTGAGCAAACAGTGGCACCCCAGGTGCAACAGAAGTATTTTGTGCTGATCAACTTTAAATGATCACTGAAGTGACCAGTTCTTATTTAATCTTTTGCCATTGTAGGGTGTTATGGAGAAGGGTCTCAACATGCTAACATCATTTCTGAACTAGTGAGGATAGGGACATTTTATGAACTCAAGGACAGAAATAATTAACTCATGCTTCCACCCCCACCACCTACCAACCCCCTTTCCTCTACTACACTGCCACTCTGCTCCATTCCCATCTTTGCTGTTCTCCCTACCCTTGGAGAAGTCTCCTGTGTTCTTCCACTTTCCTATGCCTTGATGTCAGTCCCTACCTATTGCTACTGCTCAACTTCACAACTTCTGGAGTAGCCATTGAGAATATAAGTGAGGAAAACCCTATTGTAGGGATACAGTGTCTGTCTGTCTGCCTGGTCTTCTTTCATGGGCTTACTTACTCACAGCCTGGTCTGCCTCAAGTACCTAGGCAGGTGCTCTGTTCATGTGCAGAACAGGACAAGTACTAGCAATGCAAGTTTCCCTACACCACTATGCCACTGTTCCTTAATTGTGACTAGATGGAATCATCGGTCATGATGACAGGGTAGGTCTCTCTACAAAACCATTGAGCCTTTGACCCTTCAGCTGGGACTGTCAGGGATAATGCTGGTTTCACCAGCTGTTTGCTAAGAACAAGATTGAGACCTCCAACTTCTTTCAAATAGTGCAAACAGTTATTAGATGGTATGTAATGTTGCTAATACCTAAAGCTACTGTAGAACTAAGACAAATACCAACCAGTGACCTAGAGAAGAAAGGCTCTTTATCCCACAACCAATTCCACTGACCTTTATTTTCAACCTGTGGAAATTAAATATATTAGAGGACTACAACTACAATAATGCCACTCTTCAATCTCCATGCTTAGCCTATATTATGAGTAGTTTTTCTATCTTAGATATACAGTTGTAAAGCCACTACGCATTTACCAAGATGTTAGCTTTAATAATTACATTGTATATTTTCTTTTTACATTCTTTAAATAAAAAATGTTTGTAACATTTTAGCTTCATTTATTGGCTTTGAAATTAGGAAGCGTAGACTTACAGCTGTCTGAAACTACAAACACTGGAATCTTGAAACAAACACCTTATGGATCCTCATTAGAGTCCTAACAAGTGTAAAGACTGTAACAGAGTCACATCATGGGTCAGAGAAAACACAAAGGAAAGATCCAGCTCAGTACAAGAGCTATGCAGGCTCTTTAGAAGAATGACACAGCTGAAAAAGCTAAAAGAGTTTTATTACAAGCACCTAAAGACCTACTGAACTGAGCCATAGCCTGACCATATCATCCTCAAAACACAGGGATATAAGGGCATATGGGCTATGCAGTAGGCAATCCAAGACTAATTGATGGGCCAAATTCCTCCCTAGTCTCACTCCATTAACTTCAATAGAGCTATTTTGTCTACTGTAGTATGAGAATATTTTTATTTCAATAAAATGTTTAACTTGCTGGGATGAATTCAGACAGATATTTCAACAGTTATTAAATCACTTAACTAATTACTCCAAATACTTTTCTGGCCATCTCTACTATGATAAACACCTCAGTCTAAATTACACTCAGTAAACTGCAGGGGAATTGTATAAACCCTTGGCTTTGGGGAAGATAGGATGGAACATAGTGTCTGGCACTTACTGTCATCAGCATTAGATCAGATTCAGCTAGAGTATATATAATTTTGTTGCTGACCTTACATTATTATCTAATTAAGGTAATTTAAGTAATTACTTGCTAAAAAGACTAATTTTGTTTCACAACACAAAGAGTTTCAGAGCACAGAGCACTAATATGAGAAAATTAGATTCCAATATGGCAATTTTGGGAGAATTAAAACCTCTAGTGAACCTAGAGAATAAAAAGAGGGAAGAAGGATAGCAAAAGTTGATAAGTGAGCATAAGGAAACCTGGATCTCACTCCTTGTTCCCCCACAGACCTCTGTGACCTCCTATGTATTATGAAGAAATATATTTAGCGTGTTTGTTGCTTTATGTAAATTATTTGCTATGAGATCCTTTAACTGCAAACTCATATTTAATCATTAATGATACTAAAATCTCTACAAAGCCAAAAAATTTCTCTTATGAGAATTCACAACTTCCAGGTGCCTATGAAGACATAATTCTGCCAAAAACATGACTAGCCTAATAGGCCCTAATTGATTTTCCCTTCACAACAAAAGAAAGAGTTGGGTTTGGTTAGAAATACCATTTTGAAAGGAATACATGTACATTGCAATCTTGGTTATCTGTTTCAAGCCATAAACCTGGTCATAAAAAATGGACCATCTTAATACCTCCTGACAAAGTTATTTGACATTATAAGAAAGTTTCTCTCTTGACACTAATCCTAGAATAATAGTTCATATTAAAGAATTATCACTTTTGCAAACACTAGAAGAGGTAAAGGAAGAGATTTTTATCAGCCAGATATTAAAAGTTAGGAAACATTTGAAAACTGAAAAAGTTAGTTCTGTGTAAGCTTGAAAGTTTGTCTTGCTTACCAACGAAAATTGGTCCGAAAAAAAGAAAAGATATTATTTCACCCACCTTTTCTCTCTAATTTCCAACAGTATGGCAGGAAATATTTGTTAAAATTTATTAGAGAAAAATTCATGATTTTATTTAAAGGTGAAAACCTGTTGTCTTGTCCTTCTTGTCCTTATTGTCTTAGCAACAATAGAAGCTTATGTTCTTCTTTAAGTTTTGTAAATTGCTTATTTTCCTAATTACAAATATTCCTTATTATATATCCTTCTTGCTGTTTTGAGCTGTACACTGACATGCGCTTGCTACAATCACAGAACTAAAATGTTGTTAGAAGTGATTGATATTTTCTTCTTTTTAATACTTGGGAAGTAGCTCAAATACATAATTTTAACTGAGGAGTTAATTATTTGGAGTGCTTTTGAAAAGTACTGATTAAACGTAAAGTTACAGTAAGCAGCCAGAAGAAGTGTTAATAGAAGAAGCTACATTTTGGAGAGATTATTTTGGTACTTCAAGTGAGTATGTTAATAATATAAACTTTCAAAGTACTTTATCTAAAAAGCCAAGAAACTTTGATATCATCTGTCTATAGTTATATTCAATTGAAAGAACTCTTCAAGTACTCGTAAACATTTGTGGAACTGGAATGATATTGCAGAAAACAAACCGAATAAAAGTTTTCAAAGTAAAGCTTCAAAGAGAGTCTAAGAGACATCCCTGACAAGAGATAGTCAGAAATACCTTCTGATGTACATATGTAACTCCTATAGCATAGGCATCAAGGGCTTGATCCATTAAAGCACATAAGTACATGCTTAACTTTAAGCACACACTTAAAGTCTTTGTTGGATTACAGCAAGAGTGTTCTGCACCATGTAAAATCAAGCTTTCAATGAAGAAGCAACTGAGACCAGCCCGATAAGGAGATACAAAAGCAACAAGCCTCAATAGCTGAATCCTACAAAGCCCCTCAAAGGCACGCTCTCTGCCCTTGTTTAACTCTGTGAGAAAGAACGTGGTAATTTTTTTATATATATAGCTGATGACATGAAAAAGAAAAAAGACAAAGGAGATCATTATACAACACAGAAGGAGAGACTCAAGCCAGTGCTAGACATTCACTGCAATTTGAAAAGCTCTCCACAAAGATCAGAAAATGACACAGACAAAGCAAAGACCATCAATGAGCCCAAGACCCAAGAAGAACCCTACAAACTTCAGCGTTTGCACTGAAAAAACGGTGCCATCAAACCTCAAGCTTCACTGAATGAGATAAAGTCTTACACAAGCACTGCCAAGGGTTAATTTTGTTACTGAAAATGATTTTATTTGAATGTTGAAATGCTATTGTAACTTGAGTTTTATTAACAGCTTATCCTGTTAAACCCCAAATAGTTCAACAACATAAGACGAATAAGGTACGACAGAGAGACGGTGGGGGATTTAACTTGAATTTAAGGTGCTTAATTTTCATTAAATGTTCTGTCTCAAACTATTCTTTAACTAAATTGGTGGGTTAAATAACACATTGAGATTTCAAGTGAATGCTCCCAGAGCTGCTTCGTCAAGTAATTGAATTAAAGTTCTCTAGCTACCAAACTTCGGTCTATTTGGAAATATTTTTAGTTTATATATGATAAAAAAACAGGATTCACCTTCTTTAACATTAAAAACTGTCATTAAAAATGCCTGGATTATCTATGATAATTATACAGGATCTACCTTATTAACTCCTGTTTCAACTTGCCTACAGACAAATGTACTCTAGTAACAGATCTAACAGCAGATTTAACTTGTATGAGAAATCTGATCTCCAGTGGAAGTTTTCCAACAGGAGAAACAAACTTAGCACACTGACTTTTATTGCTTATTTTTGCTTCTAATTTTCCCTGCAGAAAAAAATGAATGTTTAATATCTTCGATTTCTCTTGCTTGTATATATCATGGCAAAATATAAGGCATAGAAAGAACCTTTACAGCATGACACTAACAGTGGGGTCACATCCCTGATTCTGTATCACAAAAGCCAATTATTTATAATTCAGTGCATGTAATCTTTGCTTTCAGAGTATAATGTTAATAACTGGGAAGATTAAATTATTTGGTTCTCAACTCATATGTAAACTTGCCCTTTGCAGCCACAACACCAAACATGAGTATACAGATCTGGCCAGGACTTGTAAGGGCAGCTTATTCAAGAGAAGGATAATAGATGACTTCATCATGGTTTGTTAGTGGTTATAAGGTGAGAAATTTTCTTATAGTCAAGGATTCCTTAATATAAACAGACAAAGGAGTATGAATTCCAATGGCTGGAAGCTCAAAGTAGATACATTCAAACTGGAAATAAGGTGTACATTTTTAAGTGACAGTAATTAATAATTGGAACATCTTGCTAAGGGATGTGGTGGATTCCCCATTACAAGTCTGAATCAAGACTGGATATCTTTCTAAAAATGTGTTTGAGCTCAATCACAAAATATGGGCTTGATTCAAGAACAATCTAGTGAAATGTTATGGCTTTGTTATGCAAAAGTCAGAGTAGGTGACCAAATTGATCCATTGGCTTTAAAATCTATGACATTATGAAGAAGGCAAAACAAAGTTCATACTGGACAAAGGGATTATGGGGACGTAAAAGGAAAGCTAGGCTACAGAGTAATTCAATAAGGAGAGCAATAGGTTCCTTTATTCAACAGAAAATTCTCTTGCTAATTAAGGAGCAGCAATGACTGGTTTCAAGGGGATTGACATCTAACTCCTCTTAGTTAGAAGGATGATGGTTGCATTTGGCCTTGGTGGTTAAGGAGAAAAACAGAGTTAGGTCCTGTTGTATTAATCCTCATAACTGATTTATGAGGCAAAGCTGAGGAAACTGGTTTTATTTAGTCTGCAAAAGAGAACAATGAGGGGGGATTTGATAACAGTCTTCAACTACCTGAAAAGGGATTCCAAAGAGGATGGAGCTAGGCTATTTTCAGTGGTGGTAGATGACAGAACAAGGAGCAATGGTCTCAAGTTGCAGTGGGGGAGGTCTAGGTTGGATATTAGGAAAAAAAATTTCACTAGGAGGGGGGTGAAGCACTGGAATGGGTTACCTAGAGAGGTGGTGGACTCTCCATCCATAGAGGTTTTTAAGGCCTGGCTTGACAAAGCTCTGGCTGGGATTACTTAGTTGGGGTTGGTCCTGCTTTGAGCAGGGGGTTGAACTAGATGACCTCTTCCTGATCGCCCTTCCAAGTCTAATTTTCTATGATTTATGATTATATACTTTAGATGGAATAAATGGGCACAAAGAGTTAAAAATGCTAACATAACTCTGAAACTGTCCAACGTTAAATAGTTTTAAACATGGTTTGTGGTTTGATACAGAGATAATACACAATAAGAAACTCATGCTAAATGTTAGGAATTTATTAACTAAGATACATAAAAGAAAAGAAGTTAAATCAAGTTACAATGTGGTTTAAAACTGAAATGAAATGTTTCTGTAAAACAACACCTCTCAGAACCCACTTTTAAGGGAATATCAGTTAGAGTCCCTTATTTAGTTGGGCAACTCTTCTTAGAGTAGAGGAAAGGGTTAATGTTGTTCCATTCTAAGCTGTGAAGGATGGTTACATTTCCTGATTTTAACAAAGAGACAGACACAAAGGAGAAGAGACATGATCGTGAAGGTGTAGGAAACAAGGCTTTTGCTGATGTTCTCAGGATTCTAGGTGGCAGGTCAGATGGGTGCTCTGGGTTGGCAGATCAGCCACGACAGCAGTGATATGGGCTCTGTTCACTGCCTAGTCTGGGACATCATCAGATTGGCCTGGTTATTCTCCTTTACTGGGTCTCTCTCAGGCTGGGCTATCTCATTGTACTGGTGCCATGTGGTACTGTTGACCTCAGGATCAGATCAGATGGAAAACCAAGAAGGAGAGAGGGAGAACAGAAAGTAAAATAATGGGGCAGAAAAGAACAGACAAAAGAAGTGGAACAAAGCAGGATCTCATGTGTCCATGGGAGGAGTCTCTGCTGGTGCAATGTTGGTTCCTGCTAGTGTGTTGGGGTTTAGATTTCATGATGATGTGATGATCTTTGGATTCTTGGGTGAACAATGAAGCCACAGAAGTGTAGTTGGATGGAAGCCTGATGGCCTTCTCCCTTCGCCAGGAATCCCTCCAATCACTATCCCCAAAAGTCTCTTTTTAAGGGCCCCAAAAGAGTGGTGATGGGTGAAGTAGTGCATCTTCTCCTTATTTTGTTTACTAATCAGGCCTAATTTCCAACATGCCAAGTTTAGTTCACTAACTTCAGATTCCATGCTCCCCTTGTTTAGCAGATCTGGTCTCAATGCAATCCTGGATTTATAGTGGTAAACCCTTTTTGTTTAGATTAATTCAGTCTCTCTTTTCACTTTTACTGCTTTTTATAAACAACCTGATGTCTGTGTTGGACTTCTGTTACCTTTTCCCCATCAATATTTGTTATAACAGATGACTAAACCATTTTACAAGGTTTGATCCATTTTCCCCCAGTTAGTCTCACAAATGAGGTAGGCCTTCCATGTCCCAATAATTACAACAGTCCTGAAGGCTTCATAAGGCACGTGAAAGAATGCATTAGCGCTGTGAGCTAATGAGAGAAGCTATTTTGCCACTAAAATCTTCCTTTTCTTCCTTCAGCTTGGAGTATCAGCTAAGAGTCTTAGCATTTCAACTCACATCATTATAATAAAACAGAGTCTGTCAATAGAAATGCAACTAATTAATCCAATGAATTTAAAGCTCTTTGCCATCTGTTTGCACATTCCACTGGTTGCAGTTCTTATGTATTCATCTATGTAAGAGGATGGTGGTCCCATGGAGCATGCATGTATCCTGGCATCGTATTCTAAGGCTCATCCTTTTACAACTGCACAGAACACGTAGGGAGTTGAGGGGTCACATGACAGGTTCATGTGACTGCAGGTTGCAAGCAGCATCTATGCTACTATATATGCTTACAAATAAGAATTTGAAAGGCATTCAAATTACCAGAGAAGCAAATCTGCAAGAATATTTGCAAATCTGGGTTTTGAGTGTGGGGTTTGCATTGCATTTACTGATCTCTTGAAATCTGTCAGTTGTGGAGGAAGCTCAAAAATGAAAAGGCATTACATGGGCTCAAACATTTACAGTCATGAAATATTTCACAGTTTGGGAACCATTGGATTAAAAATTCCCTTTCAAAGAGCAACATGAAAAAGAGGATTATTACAAAATGTTTACTTCCGCCCTTGAGAGCTCTAGGACTTGCTGTTCCCGGTGGGGATAGATTTGCTTTACCAGTCTTGCATAAATAAGGAAACTGGGCACAAGATGTATTGAATCCATATGGAGCAAGGGGAAGTGATCTTAATGACTCATTTATAGGACGTATGCTGACACTGAATTTTTCAGTTCATTAAATGTTCTCCACACTCTCTGTACCTTGCTTATCTTGAGGGCTATTAGCTTCCTCTTTATGACTCTCCAATCTGTTTCCTAATTGTCATTAAAAAAAAAGTTAATCTGATTTCAAGATTGGCATGGATAAAACCCTGACAAGGAACAAAGGAGAAAAGTTATTTTCTAAAGGAGTATCTCTGGAGAATCTGGTCAAAAGCCTACCTCTAGCCTTTAACACACAGAAGAAATGAAAGAAAGAATTATTTTAAACGTTTAGAAGTCTGTACACAACACTGATGATTTTTTTCTGCTTGTTGTTTTTGAGCAGTTTCCAACCAAGACAAAGGATGTGTATTTGGATGTGCTTTGTTTCATGGTGAAGGCTTCTACTTATATGCTTTAAATTATCAAAACAGTCCGGAGGAGGTGAGCAGAAACATCCTGGAAAAGAGTTCTAGACATCACTGCGTAGGTTAACAGGGCATGAAACCTGGACACACATAACAGCTCTCTTTTCAAGTGCACACAGTTAGGAAGCTGAATGCTGTCTGTGTATAATACATGGACCTGATCCAAAGCCCACTGAAGTCAATGGAAAGACTCCCTTTGACTTCAGTGGGCTTTGGATCAGACCTCAAAGACTTAAGGGTTATGGAATTAGAACTTTCCATGACCATTGGATAAAGAGCCAGTTATTTACTTGAATGTGAGGCTTTTGACCTAGATTCAAAGGTAGTTAGATACCTAAACCCCAGACTTAGGCACCTAAATCCCAGTTTTGAGAACACTGCAATTTTACAAAACTCCCGTCAAAACCTGTAGGTACCTAAATTCACTCGGCATCTAAGTTTTTGCAGTAGCAAGTTCCCTTGGTGCCTGTGTTTCTGTCTCTGGGCATGCACACTGCTGCCTCACTCTAGGCATCTGTGCACTCGTCTCCCACCTAAGACCTATTGCGATTCTCAAACAAGGGAAGATAGGCCCTTGTCTGCCTAACTCGTGTGCAGGGCCTGATCCAGTAGATTGTGCCTCCTTCTGATCCCCTTCTCACCCAGCTTCTTGCCAAAACACCTTAGGTGCCCCGCTCCAAGAGAGGGTTTACAGCTGCGAATCATAAGCCAGATAAACACCTCCATGCAGCCAGTGCATAGATCCCTATCTCCCAAGCGGGGTGGGCTACCACACATCTCTCTCCTTGGTGTCTCCAATTGGCTAGCTTAGGTGGCTCCCCACCTAGCATGCTGGCTTTTGTGAATCGCAGTGTCCCCATTCATTGGTAAAGAACCCTGGATGCCTCACTCAGGTCTTGTGAATCAGTGTTGTTCCTGTGATTTCTAGGCACCTAAAAGGTAGACGTTGTAATGCTCAACATCTCTTTCACCAGAGCTTGGCTCCTTGATCTGATCATGTGTTTTACTGAGCATTGCAAGGAAGATGGATGTCATTTATGGAGAGAATTTGAACTTATAGCAGATGTGTACCTGGTAGGAGTAGGGAGGATGTTGTAGCCAGTTTGCCCTCAACAGACTACAACTTATCTGCCTGAGAGACCACCTGTCTTTCCACACCCTGTAGAGAACATTTCAAGTAATAGGAACACTCTGGGTTTTTGGTGCCCTCTGCCTCCGGAGATCATGATGAATTACTGTCTCGTTTACTTACAGCACAATTAAAGACACCCCCTTTGCCCAGACCTCCTCATGGTCAATGCTACAGAGTGACAATATCCTTTCCACTAAAGTTCCAGCCTTTTACAAACAAGTGATCCTCGCAAACATGTGAGCCTGAACAGGGGCAAAGCAGACGGTTCTTACCTGAGCTGCTGTGGGGCATCTTTTATTTACTATCCAGATACTGTAGTGCTGAGGTGCTCTAGAGATTAGATAACAACCTGTTCCTCTAGTCTCTTACCCCCCGCCACGTTGTCTCCCTTTTATTCCTCTCTTTTTCACTCCTCCCATTCACCATCACCCTGGTTTCCCACAGCTGATTACCCATCCCACAGCTGCTGCTCTTCTTCCCCTGGGGCACCCTCAGTCCCGTGTGCTGTCAACACAGCAAACTTCACTTTGAAGTTGCACCAAGCCTGGCTTTGACTCTGCTGGCTGTGCTCCCCACCCAGGGACCATGTATGCTTACCAACATTTAGTAAGTTCCATTGCATGGAAAGCACATGGGATGAAGGCAGCTGCTACATGAGAGAAAAAGACGCACAGAATATGAGATGGATGAATGAGCTTTCTGTTTGAAGCCAGTAGGCATGATGACAGAGTTTTGTTCTGCCTTCAAAGATCTTATTTTTATTTACCCAATTGTTTTCCTTTGCTTTTGACATATAATCTCCATTATCACAGTCTTTCCTGTTCAGTGCTTTTTTAATGCATGTTTTATTCATCTTAGGAAGATCCTTTATGCTCCTGCGTGAATTCCAATTGTTATGGCTCGTTTTAATTTCCTTTAAAGCTCTTGGCCATTCTTCTGTTGAAGTAAATCTGGTTCCACTTAATAAAAATTCTTCGCTATGCAGATATATGAAATTTCCTTGCCTCATCTCTGAAATTCCTGAATAAGTAAAATTTAAACTGTCTAGTTAAACTATTTTATACAGTTTAATTTGATAAAGGTGATGGAGACTAACATGGGAAAAGCTGTACGAAGCAGAGCAATCAAAAGAACTCACAGTATACCTGAGCATGTTCCAATCCTTTCATTTTCAATTTGTTTTATTTCTACCCACTCAGGTTGCTAATCCATATTGGCTAGAGGGACAATGGGGGAAGAGAAGGGGAATTTATGATGTGGCTGAATATCTGGCCCAGATAAACTCTACTGCGCTTGAAAACCTATGTCAGTGACAGACCTAGCTTAAAAATTCTAAACATTTTAAACATCATCTTGGGTTCATTTCAAGTGAACCACAGAGGGCTTTTGCAGCTCACAGCTATTTCCAGGTAGTGCTGTGGATTTAGCTCTAGAAACCATCCAAGAGGTTTGGTTGTTTTTTGAGCCACATTGCAGTGTTATTTCTTTAATGTTTTTCTAGTGTGTAACTTCTTTTTGCTCCTTTTATTATGTAAAAGCACCGTGAACAAAGTAAATAATGGTGTTGACCATGATTGCCTGTAATCAAATTGTGTAGCTATAACCTTGTCCTCCCCCATCTGTTTGTTGTATGTATTTGTTAGCATTCTTCATGTATTTGGATTCCAACCGCTTTGGGGCAGAGACCACTCTTTGTTATATGTGTGTACTGTGCCCTAATTGGGATGTATAAAGTGGTCGAATATTATAACTTTCAGAAAAACTGCAAGCCAAATTCTGTCTTCCCTTATACATATGCCAGGAAAAGCTAATAAAATAAAGAGAACAAAAGGAGGCTAGAAAGCTAGTTTACCAAAATTAGTAAGTGATTCTGGGTCAACAAAAAGGAGGCTTAGAGATTGCTACAGAATATGGATGCTGCACAAGTAACACAGCAAATCACCAAAAGAAGGAATGGTTTATGCTACATGCTAGGAACTGGGGAAATCCATGTGACTCAAAACATGCATAACTCGGAGGTGGAAGATGTTGTTTGGGACTGTAGTGAATACAGAGAAGAAGATCCCCATCGCTGTGCAGAGGACTATTGCTACAGATGCGGAAACCACTCATTCAAGCTCCATGAAAAGTGAATTTAGCACTAGCTGCGCGCAACCAGCTACCAACCATGGCAGAGCTGCCAAAATGCTCATGAGTTCCACATGAATGGATGAGAAGTCACATACCTTGGACAACAGCAAGTCACAAGCTGGTGGACATCCTGAATCTCTTCATGCAGAAATTGTAAACCGCCAAGCTTTGCACTCCCCATCTCACAGAGAGGACAATGAGTGATCATGGATCATACTTGGAAACGATGGCCATCCTGCCATGAACACATAGTGGTGCACTCCTTGGGACTTTTCACAACCTCTCTTGATTGGGACACTGTAACTTTGCAGTCACAGCTGAGATTATGGTCTCTCCCATTTTTAAATGTACACTTGTATTAATAACCTTTGAGCAGTCAGTGTATTTCCTGTGTCAGTTGTGCACTGGAGTTGTGATTTGGACTGATGTTTACCCAGTTCTTGGGTTAGTTGTTAACTTCTGGCTGGTTTGGGAACCCATGAACCTCCACCATTTTATATCACATGCTTTCCTGTCCATGAGGAATGAGCTAGAAACTGGATGTGCTTTTCTGAAACATAATTAACTTAATTTGCAATTTGTATTAATTTGCAAGCATGGGGCCTCCTCTTAGGTTTTCCCATCCACTTCCAGAATGCTACCCTATATGTTCAAAACCAGTAAAGGAACATGCTGGAGTATTGCAGCACTACATTCCTGCTTTCCTTGAAACCAGATCCAATTCAAAGTCCTGAGCCTTATCATAGATTTGGATCAGCTTAGCACAGGGATTACTGTATCATTCATGGCTCACTAGGGACAAAGAAAACAGCTCCACCTAGATTGAGATGCCATGGAACATTTTCAAGGGCAAGGGCATTTTAAGCGCTGGGCCCTAGGCTGTTTAACCCTTTACTGTACCAGCTCAGAATATGTGCTTATCTGAGTAGCTCTAGAAACCAAACGAAACCAAACCAAACCCACTTTTTGGTGAATATCTCCCCATCAAGTGCAGGAACCAGAATAATTATATAACATAAAACCAAACAGAAGTACAAGTCACCAAACTGCTGGAAGGAGAGAAAGAGGAGCTCTTGTTTCAAGTCTTACGCCTCTTAGCAGACTACGTTCAGTGTCTAGATCCTGTGATGACTTGTGCTCTTGATAGACAGAATACCGGGCAATGGTTTTATTTAAACACATGGTGAACGTGTACTTTCAGATACATGTACATAAAGATACACAAATAATGTATGTTATAAACTATATACAGTGGTTTCTTCCTCTACAGCACAAATTTTTAGCACTAACAGATCAGAATACTCAGAAATATGTGCATTAAAATTCTGTGTCAAGCTGCAAATGCATTCAATTCCTTACGAAGTTTTCTTGTCTATACGGTTGCAAAACCGGTATGCAAAACAGGTATGCAAAACACCCAAATCCTTCACAAGGCTAACTGGTATTTGCTGAGTCCAGGTAAAAGAAGAGGACTTGACATTTGGGCCTCAACCCTGCCTTCCAAAACTCAGTCAAAGAGCAACTGCTGTTACAAGATATTTGACAATCGGCATTAGAGTAGGAAGAGAGGATAATGCCCTATTGAAAAGTTCTTAGGAATAGGTTACAAATGTAAAACATTTGAAGTCTCTGATGGTCTCTTTGATATTCTCCAGGCAATTTCCTAAATCAGCTTCAAATTTACTCATTTCAGCTTTAAAACAACAAGCTTTGCAAACCATTAAAAAAACCCAAACAAACACCGCCCAGATGGTAACTATTATCTGAGCCAGAACACAGAGACAAATACATCCACTTAGGGCAAACTAGCATATTGTATTATATCACTATGATGTACTGTAATGGGATACGATTTACATTGAAACTTGTTGTGAATTAGAGATTTAACTTATGGCCTTTCTACACAAATTACAACAACAAGCAAGTATATGAAAATATGTTCTAATAACTGCATGCATCCCATCACCAAAGGCAGGATTATTTCCAGAGCAAAACACATGGGTAAATTATCTCAAAAAAGCAGCATACAGCTTCCAAACAATGTTGTACAGATGTGATGTAAAACTGAAGTCCTGATCACTTGTGGTCATTAAAGATTTCACGGCACTCTTCAGAAGAGTAAGGGTGCTAGAGTCATAATTTTTAATACAAAAACACATGGAAATGGCTAGCGAACCAGTGTGATGTGACTGCTGCTTCTTATGGTAAGCATTCATCTAACCGTTACCTTGAGCGCCTCTCCCTCAGTTTGCTGTATCTACCTGTTGTCTCTTCTCATAAACTGATAGGGTCTCCGGTGCAGGGATTATCTTTTGGTTAACTGCGAGCACAGCCCCTAACAGAACAGGGGTCCAATCCCTGATTGGGGAAGCTGTAGGGGCTAACACAAATGCATAAATAACATAATAATAATAATTTGCCAGGAAGCAAGACCAAGTTCTCATCTGTTACCTAAGATTCCCATTGTACCTTTACCTGGATAACATACTCTTCACTTCCTCTCTGAAATTGGTGTGTAGTGTTGCTATGCACTTTTAACAGCTGCAATGTTCTACTGCAGAAGATTTTAGGATTGGATGGTATATGAAAAGGTGCGTGCGTGCACATGCGCACACGCACAATTTAATTTTCTAATCTATATAACCATTTACGACTGTGATTCTAGTAGCACTGAAATCTTTACGGAGCAGGAGGTTGATGTTGCGGCTCAGGTCAGAAGATGCAAATTCTGTTCCTAACTCTTCCACAAGCGCACCGAGCAGGTAAATCGTTTTATTTCTCTGTGCTTCAATTTCCCCATCTATAAAATACAAATAATACTTCCCCTACCTCACAAAGATGCAGCAGACTCAGCATTTGTAAAGTTTTTTTTCATTGAATTTGTCTCTCCTCTTTCAGCTGGGAACAAGTAAGGTACTTAGCTCTGTGACCAGTTAACACTCTACAAGCCACAGTTGGGGACCCATTGGTGAGAGAACGAAAATGTATGAAATGAGCTGGAAAACCTAAGCAGTGAAATACAGAGAAATGGTAGGAAAATTGCTCTTTGCTGTTATGCTCAGAAGGCCAAATTCTAATCTGTGGCAAACACTCCATATCCATTGGCTTCAATGGGATTGTGCCCATGCACCCCAAGGCTGAATCTGGCTAGCAATCTAATCCAGGCTGCCCCGTGCCAGTCAGGCAGGCAATTTAGCACTCATTCTATTTCAGATATAAATCAATGTCTTCCCCACAACTACACCAGATGATACACCAGGAGATTTGAGGATTGACAAGATGTGTTTCAATTTCAGCACACAAAATGAACAGCAGGTTACCCATGCACCAATGAGTACTGATGCCAAAGAGTTAAAGAACGCTAAAGGCAAAGTAAAATTCACACACACAAAATAGTAACACAGCAATGTAAACGCCACCAGCTATAACTGAAAAGAGCAAGTAAAATTTAAGGCATGCTAGAGTTGCTTGTGCTGTATAAATGTCTTGTTCTATTCCACTCTAGAGTTATTCCTGGGCTAAGCATATTCAGTGCCCTTTATAATCAAGTTGTCAATATACAGTCTTGATGTTATACATTGATTTTCTGCCCCCAAAAAGAGGATGTTATCTCTTTGTTTTCAACAGCATGGCAGCAAGTTAATATTTTAAGATCATAATCTTCTCTGTCACCACACAGACCAGGGCATCTTCCTGGCCCCACAGAGTTTCACTGTATTTTTCCAATATGACAGTTCTTCACAGACATGGAAGTGATATAAAGTGGCAGCGTGTATATTAACAACTAGAGGTCTATGCAGCTGTGTGTTGTACCAACAGACTAGTCAGACAAACGAACTATTCTCCTCCAAATGGACAAAAAAGGCAGCTCAAAATCACCACTCTGTACAATAAGAAATGCAAAAGTTAGGTTTTCAATAGAGAGCCATTCATAGAATAACAACAGTAACAATAAGAATTACTCAAAGGACTTGACAAAAAATGAATTGAACTTCACGTGGCCTTAGGGATAGTTGGTATTACCATGATTTTCACAGCTGAGGAAACTCAGGCAGAGAGAAATTTAAGAGACTTGCCTATGAGAGTTTATGGCACAAATGGGAGGAGAACTTCGATCTCTCAATCCTCACTCCTATGCCTTACTCACAGAGGTTATGTCTGCACTACGAGCGAGGGTGTGATTTGCAGCTTGTGGACACACATGCTAGATCTAATCCAGCTAACACGAGTATAAATAATGCAGCTGCAGTAAGAGAGGCAGCAAAGGCATGGCTTAGCCATGCCGAGTATATTCCCACTAGTTTCGTGTTGGTGTCTACTTGGCACAGCTAAGTCATGCCTCTGCGACTGCCACTGCCTGTGCCACTGCAGCTATATTAATATTTATCCCATGCTAGCTAAATGAGTGCTAGCCTGCGTGTGCGTCTGCGAGCAGATAATCACACTCCTTGCTCCTAGTGTAGGTGTAGCCAAAGACATCCTTGGCTTCCTCCTCCAACCACATCCTTGAATCACAAGTAGGGAAAATTCAAGGGTTCTTCCATGTGACCTCCCTATCAAGAGCACTTAAATGAAAAAGAAAACCCACCCCTTTTTTTTGGTTTTAATTTTATTTCTATTCAGCAGGGAGTACAAAGATTAACAAAGGAGACATGCGGTTCCAAAATGAAAAGGCTATATCTACAAGTGTCAAAAAAACAACAATCCTGTACAACAATTGCCAGGTGTTTTTTCTTTATCATGCTTTCAAATAGTTAAGTAATATCTGAGGAACCTCCCTAAGCAGAGTATTTAAGTGAAATGGTGCAAGCCTTCCCTCTCATCTATGAACAAGTTATATTGTCATAAAATGGCTATAAACCAGGATCTTATTGTCAGATAATCCTTGCACCAATAATACCTTCTGTGGCACTTGTGACATGAGTGGGGTCTAGTGTTTATAGCAGGCAATAGCAAGTCAGGGCTCTATTGCGATCTCTACCACTACTTTCTCTGTAACTTTGGGCAAATATCTGTGCCTCAGTTTACTCATCAACAAAATGGGGACAAAAATATTTATCTGCATACCACATGATAATACTCTAATGCTTGGTGTGTAGTTCATGTTTTAAAGTGATCTGGGATCATTGGATGAAAAAGTGTTGAAAAAGTACAAAGTATTATTTTAATCTACTGCTACATTACATTGAAGTAAATGTCCATCACCACTTTGGATAATTTTATGGATGGTTAGAACAATCTGGTTTTATACTTTTGTTGCCTGATCCTGTTAATGCTCAATAATACTTGTATTGGTTGCCAAATGATCTGATTAAAGAGCTGAGGGTAAGAGGGTTCTTGTCGCAGAATCAGGCTGCACAGAATTAAAACCAATATCTTTAGGGAACCTTGAGGTGTATGGCAAGGGCACTCATACTGAGGGCAAATCAAAGCCTTAGAGATTTTTATTAGAATCAATAATAAAGCCAGAAAAGCTCAAAGCTACATAAACATAAACAGATAAACAGAATTGGGGATATCTGTGGTATCATTCTTTGCACATGTTCTTAGATTTGCATATTTACACCCTTCCTTGAGGACCTGTTGGTAAGAAACAAAGGACCAGCCCTGTCTCTGGCATGTCAAATGCATCTTATGGTCCAGGTTCCTCAATGCTCAAGACTGAGGGTGGTAAAGCACTGGAATGGGTTATCTAGAGAGGCGGTGGAATCTCCATCCTTAGAGGTTTTTAAGGTGTGGCTTGACAAAGTCCTGGAGGGGATGGTTTAGTTGGGGTTGGTCCTACTTTGAGCAGGGGGTTGGACTAGGTGACCTCTTGAGGTCCCTTCCAACCCTAATCTTCTATGAGTCTATGATTGATGGTTGATAACAATAGAACTTAAAGGTCAAATGATGGAAAGTTAACACTTCCTTGTGGTGGTTTTCCCTATTATAGGGCTTGAACACTATCGTGAATATTCATTCTAATGCACATCTGTGCATGGCCAAATTAGCTTTCTCACCCTTATAATACCGGGGTGCACTTATTGTATAGGTTAACATGTTAATACATATTAATGCCGTTTAACTCATTATCATATCCCTCACTTCTTGCTCAAGCAGATTTGCAGTTATCACTTCCATGTTCCTGTGGTTGTCGTTTACCATTAGGGTTCAACTTCTACTATTAAGCAAACTACTCCTAGTTCCCCCAAATCTAAGGGTAACTATCAGTTCATTTATCTATGCCAAGGGTCACAGATCTATTTTACTTGACTACACTTAAGCTAACTTGCTTAAGCTAATGTCATACAGGATAGAGACTGCAGGTTCCTTGAGTTGCAGCTGAATGTAATAAAGGCTAAACTAGCACTATGGGCTACGTTTTGGACTGAAAAGGTACTTGTGTTTACACTTTGCTGGCCGCATGCCATCAGGGTCAGAGAGAACTACAAAGAGAAAAATGTCAAATGACACAGTGAAATATCCAGCAGAAGGAGGGGATGAGAAGGACCCAGTTCATACAATACCCACTTGTCTTCAACTGCAGAAATACTGATTTTGTGAGACAGGTACATGGATACTAGTGAATAATCCTTGCTCATCCTTGCACTGAGGAAGGTGAAAAAATCTTCCCAACATATCATAGAACATCTGACCCCTAATTAACCACTTTAATAGCGTGACTGTGGGTAAAACTTGTGAAATGTGCCAATACTTTATGTAAACGATCATTTAGACAGGTGTCCAACCTACAAAAATTTAGTAGGGCTCATTCACTCGACTTGGTTTTCATCAAGCACTTATTTCTCTCTGGTCTCTCAGTTGATGAGTTCCCCCTCTTAGACCATCCCCGGGTCTCTTTCAGCATTGCCCATCAGCCCAAACCCCCAGCCCCTCTCACGTGGCCTTTCTGGGTACATCAACAGAGGGAAAAAAAAAAAGGCTGCTACAGCAGTGGGCCTCAAAGCACAAGTCTACACATGGGCTCTCGGAGATCACGTTCAAGTGCTAAAAACAGCTGCACTGTCATTTGGGCTCAGGCTGGAGCTTATGTTCCAAAGTGCCGAGAGTGGTGTGGGTCTCAGAACCCAAGCACAAATATCTACATGGCTGTTCTAGCACTGTGGCATGAACTCCGCAGGCCTGCATCGGTGGACCCAGGCTCTGAGACTCACTGCTGCAGTGTTGGTTTGGGTTTTTTTGCTGTGTAGACATACCTCCTGTGACTTCCAGTGCGGTTGACGTCTTGTTTGCTCTCAGCCCTCTCCTCCCTGTCCTCAATTCTTTCTTTCGTGAATATGGATTACTTTTACTTCTCACTCTCCTCTGTCCTAGACTCTCTGCCCTTCTGTCTCCTACTGTCTAGCTACCAACTTGCTTTAGATTTCAGACAAAACATCAAAGAGCTGTTATTCCTCTGATGACCACACCAACTAAAGATTTTCTTTCATGAGATTCATTAAAAAAGACTTTTTTAGAAGCCTAACTGTATAACACAATCCCCAACATTTAGACACTCTGAACATCATCATCCATATCTGATGTTATCTGAAAGAAGTTGGCTAATATTTATACTCTGTTGAACTGGGCTCATTCTAAAGATGGCAATCTGAACAGGAAATGATTTCATGTGAAATATTTGATGGAGCCCACTAGATTTTAAGTTATTTGCCTGTAGTCTTAGTTTACACACCTTGAACAAGAAATTATTCAAGTTTCAAGAAATGTATAAAAAAGCTTACTCTATGAACTTGCAAAATTTGACAAACTTCAAAAATTGGCAAACTTAATCTTTTCTGGTTTGCTCAAAGGAGCCAGGAAAACAGCAGACAGCTTATTAAAATGGCTTTGTAAGATGGTGACAGTTTTCCTGAATCAGAGACCAAAGAGAAAATGAGGAATGGAGAAGAAACGCATTATTATAAAATAAAATTTCAAAATACTATTCATTGGCAGACACTTGGAAAAGGTTATTTATTTATTTTTCAACCTTATTTCAGGCAGGGAGGGGAGAGAAAGAGATCATGCTTCACTTTCTGGATTTCTTTCACTGCCTTGTTTGACAAGGAAGGAACAGCAAAGATTAGATATTTGGATTTGCAAACCCCATTGACTTTGTTTCTCACTCCAATTTAATATTGAGGTCAGCAAGAAAATCGACATGCTGTAAGAAAATCTTCGAGGTAAAAGACAAAGTCATAATTGATGCTTTCGGGCTGGGAAAAAGTCTTGCTCAGCATCAGTACTGACACCGGAGCCTACTATTATTATTGTTATTTTTATTATTATTCTAAGTGATTTGGAAGATTCTGAAAGGAAGACTTCTAATTTTGTTAGGGATTCCAACTTGGGAGGTAGAGCAAATAATTAATACAGGAAGACTGAGATAATTGAAACACCTGACTCAGTAAAAGGAGAATGCAGCACCCTGCAGATAAACTGGAGAATGTAATTACTATAATTCATCAAGTAAAGAATCAAGAAAAGCAATGGATATTGTAAATAATATAAACCAGTCACAAAACATGGAATATCAAGCAAGTCACCAGTGTTCCCATTGCAATATGCAACTGCAGGACTGAACTGAAATTAGTACAAGCAAGGCAGTACAAATGCAATGTATATGTTAGAAGCCAGCACCATTACTAATTAGCATTAATTTGGCTTCATCTACAGAGTCAAATATGTTAAAACAAGGTTAAATTAACTTCTAATTCTATGATCTCCAGAGATGAAAGACCTATTAGCCCAACTAGTCTACTTTCTAGCCTGCTGTTCCTTGCAGTATACAATATTGCCAGCTCCAAACATTAAAAAATTATGAATCAGAACCCTCAAAAATCAGGCGGCTGTCTTAAAAATTATGAGATTTTTGAAAATGAAACATTTTGGGTTCTTTTTATTTTTTTTTTTGAAGTTATGTGGTGTCGTGTTATTGAGCCTTACTCCCTAATCCAAAGATCAGAAATTTCCTTTTTATTTTTTAAAATGAAAGCTAAAATTCTCCAATAAACACACCAGGAGCTGGGGCGGTAAGAACCGGCCCACCACAAAATATGAGAGCCCGCAATAAAATTGCAAGAATTGGCAAGTCATTTTGTACAGCATCGTGAATTACATTAGTTTTCAAAGGTTTAAATTGTTAGGAAGATGTACACATTTTATTGGCTAAGGAATTCACAGTGACCTAATTTTAAAAAGGACATTACCAAGGTTGACAGGCCCCAAAATTAAAACTTAGCCTAGGAAAATACATTTTTCAAATGTCCTCCTGATTCTGAAAAAATATATTAGACTGCCAAAAGCAAGGGCTGCAAAATTATTTAAGTGACAACTACAATTTATGCCCAAGATACCTGAGTGATCATCTCTCATTTTATATCCTGCTAAGGCAGCTGGGTTGACTGTGCTCCCAGGCCCCTCGTTATATTTTGATTGAGGTCAGGTCCTCTCCGTTCAATGATCCTGACTGTACAACTCCTTCCTTGAGGGACTCTCTCACTGTTGCCTGATTGAGCCATTCAGTACAAGACCAAGCAGGTCAGGCCATCCTGGACCATTTTAAATCTCCCCTCTTCATTAACACTGCATTCCACTCCTCCATATCTATGAATTATAAGAACATCTGGTATCCGGAACAAATGAGCTATGTTTATATTAATTTATATTTACTGTTTTACAAAGGGAGCTTTATAACCATACTAAACTACTGAATGACTGTAAAACATACAGGTTAGAATGCTGAATCTGACTGTAATCAGTACCTCTGTGAGGGCAGGAACCCTGTATATTTCAACACTCTGGTGGCTCCTAAGCAGAGAGAGGGTGTGATGTGCATAAACAAACCCAGAGCCCCAGGAGATATTGTAGCTAGTTTGTCACACTGTAGATTAGTTGCCATTTAACTATATGGTATCCTGTGGATAACAGAATTCTTGTATAACCTGCCTGTTCAAGAAGAACAGGGCAGACAAATGGAGAGGAGGGGGTGGTGAAATGTACACATGCCCACTTCTAACAAGGAACTAAGTCAGTATTGTGGGTCTAAACAACCCTCCTTTAAAACCCCACCTGCTCCCACCCTTTCCTCCATACACAGATCCTTCTATTCTCGCTCCAAAATCAGACACTTAATCTTAATCTAGAATATTTTAATAATCTGTTTTTGTTTTTGCTTACTATCTATGATTGTTTTCATGGGACCTACAGACTTCTAGGCAAATTGACTGGGTGCCCAGGTTCACTGTGGCTATGTACACCAAGTTTTTGCTAATAATGTTTTGTAGCTGTTCACATTAATTCTTACTTCACTGGAACAGATACCTTCACAGCTTCTAAAATAACCCATTTTTGCTTCTTTCCTCCAGAGCATGCAAACACCAAGATCCTGATTCTTTACTACATCCACGCTGTGCTCAGCCACAGTGGAGATGGTGACTGCAGGGTCCAGGAGCTACTTGCAGATCCCTAATTCAGGGCCACCTAGCACAGGTGCAAGTTGGAAAAGGAGGGGTCCTACTCTAACTCATGTTGATTGTGATAGATCTCTTATGTCAGTGGAGGATCGGGCACAGGGTTCAGTTCAGCCACACCCCCTTCTGCTACGGATATTCCTCTAGACAGCCCCAACATACTTCTCCCTTAGCTTTATTTTTGAGGTTGAAGAGGCAGAGCAGCTAGCACTAGAGGAGAGTATGCTTCCTCCACCAGCTGTATGCCAATGTGGGGGAGAATTCTCCACTGGGAATATCCAGCTGGTTTAAGGCCTCTTTGTGCAACAGAGCCTTAGGGGACTTGAGAATCTAGGCCCAAAGGGTTTCCTAAATTAATACAAATATTATTAAATATTTAAATATTTAAAGCATGGACCCTGCAAATGTGAAAAATGGGGAAGATTGTGGTGACAGTCAGGCAATCCTAGACTGTGAGAATGTTATTTTGTTTGTTTTTTCAAATTTGACCATAAAATAGAACAGATAAAACTCATACTGTTGCTTCTCGAGCACCGTTCAGACTGCAGGGTGGTGCTGTGCATGTAAACGAGACTGCGACTGCTCCAAGCCTAGACATAGTTTGACATCCAAATACACTGGAGACCGACTCTCTGTGAAGTCTTGGTTCAAATATATACCAAGGCCTTTGGTATAACTGCCTTAGTGCAGAAAGAATCAAGCCCCTAATGTTTACAGTACAGAATCACAGAGCTAACCTTCTTGACCTTGCAAAACTGAAACCAAGATGTAGTGGGAAAAACCAGGAGCTGAATTCTTCCCTGAGAAAAGAAGTCCACTGGAAAAACACATTCTAAGGTTCAAATGGGATTTGAAGTGTTTATTAGCCATAATGCATACACAAATGGAAGAATAGGTACAGCATAAACAATTAGATCATCAGCATAGTTAGCAATCTAGCTCATTCTGCTACAATCTCAGTTAGCAACTCTGCTTTGCATATGGGGCACTTAGACTCCTACAACATAGCTAATCATCTCCAAGGCTTGAACGATTTCAGCCTCGTGTAATTCTTTAGGCTAGCTAGTTTTTTTCCCTGTCACTTACACAATACATGTAACCAAGGGTGAAAAGCCTCACAGGCCAGCCTCCAGCCATCAGTCTATCTCAATGATTTGTATACTAGAACTTTGCTACGGAAAAATGCTATTTAGGGTAAAAGCGTGTGTTCTTTACTGCTATCTTCTGGAGCTAAAGCCACATTCGGAGCTTGCAGACTACATAGGGACTTCTTGTTTATTTGCCTTGGATTTTTCTTTTTCACATGAGAAAATAAATCTTTGACATAGAGACTTCTGAAATGTCAATACACATTGTCAAAGGTACTGTCTGCTTGAATGGCAATGAATCCAACTAACAGGCAAGTAGCATTGTGTGCATACATGTATGGCAAAGGGGTGGTAGTAGAAACGTAATCAAGCAAAACGCAGAATAAATGTAAAATGAAAAGGAATAAAATGTTATCGAACACAGGAAAAGGTTATGGAGCAATTACTAATAACCCTAATTACTGTTATCGTGATATCAGGGGCTCCTAAAATGCTTTACAAACTGGGGACTTGATTCTCCTCTTCCTTTATATCAGTTTTCCACTAGTGTAATTCCATTAATGTTAGGAAAATTACTTTCAATTTACACTGTCACAAGTAAGAAGAGAATCCAGCCATCTCTCTACTAAAAGCAGAGTAGCCATGTCGAGGGTTGGGGACAACAGCCCACAAATTGAGCAACAATTTAGGTCAGCAACTGTGCAACAATACTGGACACAGCTAAATGTTCAGCACTGAAGAAAAACTCTGCATAGTTTGAAACTATGTCTCTTTTGGTCCACCAAAGGTCCTCAGCCATCTTTATATATCTCATGTTGAAAGAAATGTAGGCTGGTAGAAATGAGCTACACAAATTAAAATGCATCCCGAACTTCTGAGCTAACATAACTGCTTTATAGTCACCACAAATGGACACAATCAGGAACTGGGGTTTCTCTGAGCTTTTAAAAACACACACTAGGCAGGACACTTCATGTGAGTCATCATTCTTAGACTTTTAGATGGCATTATTTGCATTTTTAATTTTACAGAAGAATGCAATCGATAGACAGCCACACTCTTGCTCCATTTCCATGGTGCAAAATTAAGTCAAAAGGACCGGAATGATCTAGCAGGGAACTGAAGGGATCTCAGGGAGGGAGGGAGGGAATCAGGAGCCTACCCCAAATCCCAACAACCTCCTTCTGCAATAGAAATACAATCACTGAATATGAAAACTCTCGCAGCTGGTACATCACTGACAAAAATGGACTTCTTCTGCACTGCCAAATTTTTATTTTTGCCAAGGGAAGGTTTTCTACACTGCAATTACCTTTATTTTCAAAAGATATTGTCCAAAATAATTGAAACCATTTACAGTGCTTCCAGTTGTCGCTATTTTATTGTGAGTCTCATAACAGTTGATGTTTTCCTTAATGGCCCAGATCCTGGAGTATTGTGATTGTGTGAGAATGCCATGTGTCATTAAAAAATAAAAATGAAAAGTATTTCTAGTACTCATGGTTGCAGAGAGAAGCTTCAAAATCCAGAAAGCAATAAAAAGAATCCCAAATTTGTTATTTCTCAAACTGTCAATTTTTTGGGTCCAGTCTCATGATTTTTATTTATCATTTGGGACTGACAATGCTGCTTTAATAAAAACAACAACTACGTATTTATCTTTCTGTACCTTGTTTTTTTTAAATATTCCCCAAAAGGATTTTTTTCCCCTCCTTCTTTCTAATGGAGTGGAAAACTAAGATAGCTTTTTTTTTTTTAGTTTTTGGTTATAGAGCTTCATCAGTGATGCCAGAATATCTATGGAAATCGAATTTATGTGTTGGGTTGGGTTGAGATTTGATAGGTAGGTCCTGCAAAAATATTGACTATAGAATATGTATATTTCAATCTCTTTTACACTCTTTTTCTCTGCAAGAGAGACAGAGATTTAGTTGCGCTTTTGTTAAATATCTGCAATCTGGAGGGATTTAGGACAATTTTGAAGTTGCTCACAACTCACTTAAGCAGGTGAAGAGTATCCCTTTAACTTTTTATAGTTAGTTTCAATGAGAATGCCTTTTGTAGAACAGTCATAAATCATACCAGAAGGTCAAACCAGCAGACACTTTCCAATCAGCTAGGGTATAGCCCAAACAGGCTTAATAAAATACAAAGGAAGTTAGCTAACACTGTACAGTGCCACTGCTGGCATAAGTATAAAAAGAAATCTACATATATACTCAACTGTTATATAAATATTTGAATAATCACATTATCAGATATAGAGCCATGGTGAAGCACAAAACAAAAAGAAGGGTTATCACATTTTAGAGAAGGCCTTAGGGTGAAATTCTAGCCCTTCTGAAGTCACTGGCAAAACACCAACTGCTTTTGATGGGGCTAGGATTTCACCCTCTGTGTTTATTTAGCAACAAGATTTTGTATTTGTTGGGGACAGACAAAGGTGCAGCATATAAAGGGGTTCCCGTAAGATGCCTGGCACACTTGATCCATCACTCTACCTCTAACCAAGATGCCTTGAAATGCATATATATATATATATAAACATACTCTTGGATTTAAATGTAAAGCCCAGGAGTAGTTCTTAATTAAGGTGAGTATTAATACATACTGGCAGTAAGACCCAGCGGAAAGGCTACCAATGCTACAACCTACTGGTGCAGATCCCACCAATGCTGCTGTAAGAGATTAGAGGGTTGCTCAGTTCCCAGAGGACCTTTCTGTGGGCAAGGGAAGATGATGAGAGAAAGTGCCAAAAAACCTTGGCAGAGTACACTCATTCAAGCCTCTTGTGAGTCTGCCATTAAAGGATCTTCCCAGAACCCAGGATCCCTCCATGGATCATTGATAATATGGACTCCTGTCCATAGCAAAAGCAGATGGTTATTGATTCAGTTATAGGAAATATCGACCAGCTCCTGGCCATCCAGATGGGCTTGCCTCTTAACCTCACACTATCACTATGTCCTCAAGTGCTCACCCCATCCATACAGCTACATTTCTCAAGAACAGAGAATTTTTATTTTATTGTTTGCAGACAGAAGAAAAAAACAAGATTGGCATTCAGGTTATCAACCGCACTGTAACCAACTATATTCCCACAACACCGCAGGAGTATGTGCAAGTGAAAATAAGATTATAAGGATGTGACAAGGGCTCTGTATCCTTAACACATTCATTCCAAGGTGCATTAGTGCATCTGTGCTACAGCTTTGTTCTTATTTTTCTTAAAGCAATAGCATTAGAGCTCTGTAAGTAGGCAAACACCTATACTTAGAAGCCTACTTTGTGGGAGAAAGCTAAAACAGAGTGTGAGATCGGGTGAGTGAGGAGAGGCAATAGCATCTGGTTACCAAACTACTCTCTGGCATTTTCAGTGATTTCCATGAATAGCCAGGTGGCTTGATAATTTCAAATCCTAGCCAACACCTCTGTTAGCGCAATAAATTAAAAGCACAAACAATAACAACAATAATAGGAGTTATGGATATAACAATTGCCTAGGAGACTGGAAATTTAAGCTGATGTTTTCTTTTGTAGCAGAAGGGTGAAGCAGAGAAAAAAATGTTCGGTGGTGAAAATTAGGGGAAAGAGCAAATGATTTTTTCCCAGATATTCACTGCAGAGTGCCTACAATATTGCCTGATAATAAGCTGAAAATACAGAATTTATTTCCCTTTGGAATTCAAATGTTTGTACATCAACAGGGCATCTCTAATATCTAAGTAATAAGCACTGCAGCTCTGTAAGGACACTATTGAATCTCAAGTTCCTGCAGTACAATATCAGTCTGAGAGTGTGTGCTAGGAGAGGGGGAATGTTATTACATTTTATAAGTTTCTCCCCAGCATTTTCTGAATTTAAAGCTAAGCCCACAACCTCCAGTAAGAGAATGTATTCTACTCTCCTACTAAAATCTGCATTCATTTATCTGAAACATTCCCCCTGGACAAAGGAAAAGGGCTTTTATTATTTCCCCAGCCCTTGAACATTAAATGTAAGAGTTCATAAAGACAAAGTGCAGATTCTGTGCAATATATATTTATAATGCAGTTGGTAAGGTCTTGCAATTTGTGAGTTTCACTTTGGTAGATCTAACACACCTGCACTACTGATAAAACCAGTTCACAGTCTCCCATACATTTTAGCTTGGTTCAAGAGACAACACTGAAATTCATTAATTAGTTGCTTGCTGCCTTTTGGCCAGATTAACAGAGACAGAAATTAACAATTTCCAAGGACATTTTATGATTAAACACCATGTAAGAAAGTGCAAATCACATTCTTATTTGGTATGGACAATTCCCAACATGATGTTCAAGCTACAGCACACCAACTCAATCCCATGACAGTGGAAAATACCAGAAAGGCCCAGGCCGAATGCACTTGCTTACATGCTTGAATAGTCCAGGTCCAGTACAATGTACTAATCCACTGATTTATAAAAAACTGTTAATGAATCACAATAGTACACCATGTTCTAGAAGACCAGTAACTGAATGGTTAATGTTTGTTGTTAGGCAGGGGTGGGCTGCATCTTTTAAAAATTTAAGATTAAACAATTTAGGAATTCAAAGCGAATAAACTGCCTGGGATACATCTTTAAATAAATACTTTTCCATTTCTTTCCACTACCTGTAACTTCTCAGAACTTGTTGTTTGTTTACCAGTATCTCTGATTCAAACTACAGAACTTCCAGATCCCATTTAAACTGTTCAAAGGGTCAGTTAGTTTAATTGATTGAACTTGGATCCAAAATATAAAAAAGGTTTTGTAATTAAATAAATATTTACTAATCAGATTATCTACCCAGAGCAACAATCTTTGTTGTTAGGCTGCCATTTATTATGCTTTCAATCAACTGTATGGGTTCTAATGAGTTGTATTTTCATGTCTTACTTAATATAGAACTGCTTGTCATTCTGTGTAATACAATGTGGCTTTGTACTCCAAGAGAGACATGAATACCTAGAAGGAAAGAAGAGCCTTACAGTAACTCCATGGAGCAGTCAATGTTCTCTTTTACATTAATGTTTATAATGGTAGTGTGTAAGAACCAATCAAGAATAGAGCCCCAGTGTGGTAGGCACTGTTCAAACGCAAAGTAACAGACAGTCCCTGCCTCAAAGAGCTTACAACCTAACCAGTCGAGCAAGGTGGAGCACAAAGGCCGCACAGTTCTAGGTGTCACTTCCGGGTTTAGTGGGGGTGCTTAAGATTGAATGGATCGTGTCCAGGTAGAGGTCATACCTCTGTAGTAAAAACTGTTTCACAAAATTTGTCATGCTGTTATAAAAATGCAAGGCATAAATGGTTGCTGTGAAAGATTCCCTATCTTTGTGAGAAATCAATTAGCAATACCCATATCTGACAAATATAGGACATTTAAAAACAGGTTTCAGTAAGACCAATGGGGAAAGTAAACCCAAGGGGGCACATCTGAACGTAAAAATGCTCAGGAAAAGAAAAAGCTCTTATACAGCTAAAGGATCCTGCTTTTCAAGATGTCAAGTGCACAACTGCATGCACAAAAACGTATACCTCTGTTTTGGCTGCACAATTAAAGTTAACCGGGGATTTGAATAAGATTGTCCACTTATACATCTATCTAGCCCTTTGCGTGAGAAAATACTTGCTGTGTAATTCACCACAATTATGGTAAATGCACCTACGTATTCTTTATGCAATTTATACACAGGATTTTTTGAAAAACAGGCCCTTTCTGAATACTGTTAAAGCCACTGGTATCAAGAGACTTGTCCTTTGAGACATATTTGTAGTATCCAGAGACATACAGGAGCTCAGATACATAACAGGAGGTTCTACTAGGCCAGGAGCAATGGGGCTTTACAGAAATTAGTTTTGTATATAGAAAACTAAATCTTGTGGCATTTATTTGTTTTACTAGAAATAATGTTAAGGAACAGATATTGACTCAGGAATTCTGATTTAAGGCTGTAACTATGTCCTTAACTCATTGTGCTCAGAGTCCTATGAGATGGAATATGAACCATTGGTTAGTGTTTCCTACCAAAAGTGCTATAATACTTTGGCAAAAATGGAAAAATGGAATTGCTGTTTTAGGGACATTGATATCTGCTGCTTATTCTCATCTTCCAGTCATACTCTTCTGTTAGTGACTCACAGATTATTTGACCTGAACTTTGTCATTACTCTTAGTGGTGGTTTAATCCTTCATATTACTTTGACACAGTAATTATAATATTATTTTAAAATTATAAAATTATAATATTTGCTTAGAAAGCACCTTTCAATACAGGAACTAAAAGTATTTTCAAATCCTTAATTAAGCCATACTGCTCCTACTGAGGGCAGGAGGTAAATATCATCCTTATTTTCTAGATGGCAAAGGAGAGGTGAAGTGATTTAACCAGTGTCATTCAGCCAGTCAGTGCCTAAGCTGAAACAAAAACCCTGTCAAGCTCCTATTGTATCTCCCAACACCTAACTGTTCTGGAACCAAATATTGTCAGCGGACATGCTGTGTGAGTATCAGAATGCATAAAAATACATTAAAACTGCGTGTACATTTATTTTCTATTTAATATTTTGCGCTAGGAAAAGATATTCAAATGAAATTGAAAAGCAAAACAAAAAAGTTCTTCAGAAAACCAAGAATATTCTTTGTATCAGCTCAACCAAGGACACACCATTAAAGAAGAAGGTACTGTAACATTAGCATCTTGTCACCAGAAGACTGTCAGCCTCCGCAGTCTGCTGACAACAATGTTCATTATCAGACAGCAAAGGAACGACTGTGCTGTGTCCTGGTTGGGAAACTGAAGGTCCTTCAATACTAACAGATGAATTTTTAAGTCTTTAACACTTTTCACTCTTTTTTCAGCTCCATGTTTTTAACAATGATGTTATTTAACACATGCCTGTATGAATAACTTCATTATTTCTTCTGATCTGTTCCTATAAAAGAAGCTTGCTGCCTATAATTTATTAAGCCAAATTCCTTTCTATCTGAGGCTTATATAGTTGTTGAAAACTGTCACTATAGTCACTGCCACCTTTTATGAATCAACCTACATTTTTATATGAAAATTTATCTCAACAGTCTTGCAGTACTTCTATAACATCACCCTTTAGCTAATATAGCTTTTAAGATAATACAGTTGGATAAGCTTCTCCCCCACCGTGCATTTATGTCACAAATAAATACAGGTTTTGTATTTTAACAGGAATTATGTAGAATGTGGTGAAGCTGCTTGTGCCCTTTCCAGTGGGCAAACAAACCAGTGGCATTTATTGATTCCAAACCAAAAAGTAAAAGAGTCATAAATAAATGCAGTGGTCTACATTATAAAGAAAGAAAAGATATAAAGAACCCCCTTTCAATGGCAAAAAATGAAGCCTTCATTCTATTTTACAAGACAAAAGCACATACACATGCAAATCCCACGTATTCCAAGTGGCAGCTACATTAAAATAAAGGAGGTAAATAAGGAGAAAGATTAAATGCTTACTTAACCTCCATGCAATCAGAACTTTTGGATAGAAGCATCCTTCCCCGTTTAATTTAATCGTATATTAAAAATGAAGAATAAAGCACCCTCAACTCTGAAAGTCTTCAGTGGGAATGGAGGGTGCTCAGTGCCTTTCAGGATCCTCTGTAAAGAAGACTGGCTTTATCAGAGTATGTTCTAAAACACTCCAAAACTCTCCAAAAACAATCAATAAAATGAATATTTTTTTTTGAACTTGAGAAATGGAACTTTTTTCCCATGCTTGAATTTCTGTAATGTCTTTAAGATAGATCTTGGCTTTGTTTACACTAAAGAAGGGTTTGCTGGTATACATATACTATATAGATAAAATGGCAAAACCCTCTGGGGTGGACGCAGTATTGGAATAAAAAAAAGTTTACATCACCAGTACAGGACACACACACTGATACCAGTATAACATTACATTACATTAGAGCTTTTACCAACATTGCAATATTGGTGGGGAAAAAAATCACTCCCCTAAATGACATAGTTAGGCCAGAAAAAAATTTTAGACCAGGCCCTTGAATCAAAATACCATATAAAAATTATATTCTTAGAGAAAGCTTAACCTTTCCATGTTAAAATATTGTTTAAAGTAAGGTTGAAAATGGACGTACCAGCTCGAAAGTTACAAAGATTAACATGTGTCATAGATACCTGGCAAACAGTTATACAACAAAATTAAATTTCACATATGACTGCTAAAGCGATGCAGGACCAAGCCCTATGGTCACTACTCGCTCCTCCCCCTAAAGCAACACTCAAGATTGATTGAAATGAGAGTTTTGTTGAGTAAGGAGCGCGGCAGGACTGCACAGAAGTTACAGGGCTTGGCTCATAGCAAGCTAAAATAAGGCACCCCAGTATATAGATCATGTTAATAACTAACCTACAGCTCCCATAGGTAATTTCAGACATTTTTTTTCTGGAGAAGTGTATGTGTTTGGGTGGGGAAGGGGAAAGAGGCGAGGAACTGATTAATTTAATGTATGTTTATGAGCTTCTCTTTTCCAATAGAGACGTGCATATTCTCACAATGTTCTCTACTATTATTATTATGCCTCTGTATAGTGATATTGCCTAAGGGCCTCGATCGTGGCCCCACTGTAGTGGGTGCAGTACAAACACATCAACAACAAGACAGCGTCCTGCTTTTACCGTGACGCTGGCAGACCAGGTGCCAGCTCTTGCCAAGGCTTCAGGCCTCAGCCAGGCACAAACAAACTCATTGCTGGAAACCAGTCTGTTTCAATTGCATGTTAGCATGGTTACGATGGGTATTGGACTTATAATAATGTGTTTAGTGTTTACATTTTATGAAATGTTGTAAAGTGCTGCATGCATTAATCTCACTTATAATTTCTTTTCACATGCTATGCGGTAATATTTATGTTTTTGCTTTGTAACTATATAAAATGTTTGCTCCGAAATGGTGAACCCAGTCAGGATGGATGGTCTCCTGCTCATCAAGGAGGCCTATCAAAACTAAATGGGCCATTGAGGACATCACAATACAAAGACTTTGTAAATTGCCCCCTTACACCTATGGAGAGAGTACATGCAAAGGGGCTCATCCCATCAGCTTGAATTCTGGAAGGAAGAAATAAAAATAGCTGGGAAGAAAATGTTTCATCTTTTTTGCTGTTTGGATTCTCACAGGGCCAGAGCTATGAAACAGAAGCAGAGATCCACAGGGTCAGCCTGGGTTAGCCCTAAAAGACATTCAGAGCTGGTATATTCCTAAAACTCTTGTTACCTTTTGAAACCAAAGAGTGTAACTCATTTATGTACATAAGTTTGCCTGCTTTCGCCTTGTAATAACTCTATCATTTATTTTCTTAGTTAATAAATCCTTAGGTAGTGTACTATAGGATTGGCTGCAAGCATTGTCTTTAGTGTGAGATCTACATTACAAATTGACTTGGGATAAATGACTAGTCCCTTGGGACTGGGAGCAACCTATATATGTTCTGATCTTTTGGGTATAGCAATCATCTATCACTGAATCCAGATTACCTGGGTGGCAAGATAGACTGGAATGCCCCAGGAGACTGTCTGTTACTCCTAGTAACACTGTTACAGTGCTTGAGGGGTTCACACTTGTTACCGGGATGGTAAAATTTAACTGAAGAAAGTTCAACCAGTTTGGGGTCTCTGCCTGGCTTTTTGACAGTCTGCCCTGAGGTTGGCACTCATGGTCGGTCGTGACTCACTCCAGACAATATGACACCTACAACTTAATTTGGAATAATGACTGACAATGAAAAAAAAAAAAGAATATTTAGCTGAATTCTTTCGGTTAGAGCTATACGGTTATGGAATACAGCCTCCGGCAAAGCAGCAAAAAGCCTAGGTCACTGGGGTCATTTTAAAACTAGGGTGGAAGAACACTGAAGGATACAGATGTCTAATCTTGGCAAAAGGATGGGCACAGAGTTTTCTTTTAATCCTCTCTAATTCCCATAGCTCATAATACAGAAAACAAACCAACCCAGAGAAAACTGCATAAAGATCACAGAATGACAGAGCAATACCTCCGCAGCATGTGAATGTCTGATGGTACTGAGTCTCTGCACAAATACCCTCTGCTGTCACAGGATATCTCCAGCTAGGCAGGATTTCCCTAAGCATCCCAGGTCAGCCAGAGGTTTTGTAGCACTGGAGGCAACAAGAGTGTGGACAAGAAAAATCTCAGTGATTTCAACATGCAGTTTTCTGGGGTTTCGTATTTCTTATGCCAGGAATCCTAGGATACTAACCACATTCAAAGACTACTGAGACAATGTCCATCATTCTTGCAATTAAAGTTTCCTCCATTCTGAGCTATGTAAAGACACAGGTGAAAAATCCACTCAAAGCAGTTTGAGGGTGTAACCAGATTTTCTTCTTTTGTCTTCAATCATTCGAATCACTGTGCCAGATATTCAATTCTCCCAGCTGTATCCTGGCACACAATAAGACTGCTCACCATATTGTGATCTAATAACTCAGTATAACAACAATTGTGGAGGTAGATGGATAGCAGGAAGGGAATCATACAGATTGAATCTTCTACTTATTATCCTCCTGCTGATCTCATGGGGTTTGAATCATCACAGCTTTATCACAAATGTAATTTGTGAAGATTTAAAAGTTTCAGACTGTTTTCTCAACCAAGGAGACATGGTTCAATTTGAGTCCATAGAACATTTTTGCAGAGTGTGTGTGGGGAGAGGAGAAGGGGGGAAAGAGGAGGTGAAAAGTTCGAGGAATGAAGACCATCTTTTCTAGAAGATTTTTAGGACAGTCTCTGTATAAAGGAATAAAATTTCAAGTCCCAGGGTAATTACATTCAGGCGATTAAGACCCTCGACATGTTACAAAAGCACTTACATTTGGAAATACCAGGGCTATGGATTGGTGCAACAGATAGCTCTACAACTTGTCAAGACTTTCTGTGATCATCATACCACAGAATTTTTGCATAGTTTACGGTGAAAAACACATTCCAGGAATCTCCTTTTAATTAGAAACAGATAGATGTTCTGTGACCACAAAAACCACAGGCTTCTAAGAGTATGTGCACTCTTCAAAGAAGGTGGGTAAAAGTCTAACGGAGGGGTCAAGCTCACCAAAAAGGACCTTTCTCTTGAGAACAAGACAACCAGAAAAAAAAGACAAGGGCATAAAATCTAAAGCAGATGCAAGACAGCTTAAAATGTGCACTGAGACTGGAGGAAAAAATCAGCAGCACTCATCAACTAATCAGTCTCAGCTGGGATAATACATAATAAACTCTGCTATTCCTATAATTGAAGGTGACCTTTAAAAAAAGCAGGCTTGGATGATTTTTTCCCTCTGGTTGCTTATACTATAGAAGTCGCAGGAATAACAAGTCTAATCTGCCTTATTTTTGCTGAAGGACTCCATGGAGGACTAAAGAGTTGGAGTGGAAGCTTCTTATTCGGAAGAGAATACTGCTTCTCTGACCGACCACTTCGTCAGTGATTTAGTTGATCTGTATAAAATGACCATTTGTCCCGGAATATTGATAGAGTAGCCCTTAGGTATCCTCATAGACTTTAAGGCCAGAGGGGACCAACATGATCGTCTCGTCTGACCTCCAGCACATTGCAGGCCCCAGAACCTTGCCCACCCACTCCTGTAATAGACCCCTTACCTCTGTCTCAGTTACAGAATTCCTCAAATCATGAGTTACAGTTCTCACAGGTAAACTTTGTTGATGGATAACAAGGAGCTGTCCAGCAAAAGAAGTAAGTTATGAACAAAATATTTCTAATGCATAAAGCAAGAAGGAGAAGTAATTTTCAGAAACACCTTTCAGTACATTATAAATCATGCAGATTTGCAGGTCACCTTCAAAGTGTAACAAAGACAAAATGTAGGCTTGCTCTATATGATACACACACACACACACAAAATTATATCCTGAAATCCCTTTCTGCTAATGCTTTTATAAGACTATGTGTAAAGCCAAGGCACCAAATGGAAAATGCCATTGTGAAGTCATAAGAGAGAGTATATAACTAAGTACGTGTGTGCAAGTTCAAAATGTAGAGCTATTGCCCTCAGAGCCTTTTAGAATATGTATGATTAAAATATATATTAGGATTTTTTGATACTATATAAAATTATTTCAAAATGATGCTTTCATGGGGACATACTTATTTCAAACAGTGTACAGTATGTAACAGTCTAAACCTAAAATAGGAACAGCTGCAACATTAAAGCAATCTACTTCCTTTGCTACCAGACTTCAGTAGAACTTCACTCAGGTAGAATTGTTTTTTTATTTTCTTGTTTGACTGGGGTAGGCATGGGATTAACCTCAAAGAGTATTAAAGAGTCAGTGACATAAAATAAAAACATTCCTCTCTTTCAGAGATTAGATCTTTTTTTTTTTAAATTGTACATGTAAGTGTTTGGTTAACATATTTTACATTTCACGTTTGTAGATTTTATGGCACTCCACATCCAAGAATTTTGATTTTAACATCTTGAGGTATGCTTCATATACAATAACCACAAAATGTTGTCCTTCTAATTTAATATTTCACAACAGTCCTGAGTCAAGAAGATTGTCATAACAAAAGATCTGATACCTTACTGTCATTGAAGTGAATGGTAGTTTTAGCATTGACTTTCCTGGCAGCAAAACCCTGGTTCACACTTGAATTATCTATTATTTAAAAATCCAAAATCAAGTCGGTTCAATTTAAATAAATAAATGAATAAACTAACCAGATAATTGACATGCTGCCTCAATTCAAGAACTAACTTCTCATTTGCTCAACTACTGACATAGTTTCACATTACTCATCGATTTATTCCATCAGTTCAAAGAGTCAGGCCCGGTCTACACTTACCTTTGCGATTCGGCGGCAGTCGACGGGAGATACGCAAGTGACGCAAATCACTTGCGTATCTCCCGTTGACTGTGTAGTGTCTCCTCTGCGCACTGTCCACGCTGCACTGCGTCGAAGGGAACGGCGTTCCCTTCAACGCAGCGCTACGCCACTTACCGGGGTGGTTTTCCTGCGTCGCTTCCTGGATCGACTGAGTGCGTCTATACAGACCGCTCAATCGATCCAGAGCAATCGATGTGATGGTGGCAAATTTTCCGCCGTCAGTGTAGACCCAGCCTCAGATTCTGATGTCACCCAATCTGAGTAAGAGTCTCACAATGGGGCCCAAACCCGTTTTAAGTCACATATAATTTTAAACATTTCTGATTAAGAAGGTAGTTTAAGGCCCATATTGTGGGACTGTTAAACTCACACTCTCAAAAAGCTCTAGCCTTCCAATAGTGTAAAATGTTCTATCCTTCTTAAGACCTCTAGGACAATTACTATAATACTTCCTGAACATTTTGTTGCCTTAAAGATACTCCCATGGGGTGCTGGATCATAATTGCTATATGCAATCAAATCCTATAAAAGCCTAAATTAATACTTTAAGGTCCCAGAGGATTTATAAAGTGTCTAAATATACAATGAATTTCTTTAATATAAAACGATGGTAGATGTTTATAGCTTGTGTTATATCTGTGTAAGGTTTATACTAAAATAATATCTTGAAAATTATTTCATTTAATTGCTGCATGTTAAAAACCCTCTTATCAAATTAATTCCTGGTTTATTCTTGAAGTGCCATTAAGATTTAAAAATATCCCAAGTATGTACAGTAAAAAAACAGATATATGAGGGCACTGATCAAGAAGTAGACTTATCTAGGTAACTACAATGACTAATAGAAAACAAACAAATGAGATATATAGGTGAACCAGATAATAGTAGCTGGGTTTACATTTACTAGAAACCAAATAAGCTGCCAGTAACTGAAGGTCTAAAATTTAACATTTTTTCCATTGTTTGAAGTGATTTTGCTGCAGCCTTATAGGATTTCTGTAAAAGAACTCTTTGTATCCTAAATTTAGAAGAAAATGTTCACATGCAAGGAATTAAAAGATTTGCTAAATTGCTGGCTTCCATCCCATGAAGTTTTTTGTAAAAACTAGTTATACATGAGCTCCTGTAAAGATCACATAGATTTTTGGGGAGCAAAGGCATACATTTAGCAGTCTTCTTCCCCCCTTGCAGTGACTCAGATATTCTGGGATCTCTGCTTACTCAAAGACCTTGGGTGGAATCTTGGCCCCACTGAAGTCAATAAGAATTTTGCCACTGACTTCAATGGGACCAGGATGTTACCCCTGCTTTTGAGTTAATTTTTGCTTGTCCTGGACAAAGCCTGATGACAAAAACAATATGCATTTACATAGAATCTCATTCTTCCAGGGCCCCAAAACTATGTAGCCACCGCTCCCCACTTACTAAGGCACTATCCCCAATTCTGATCCACAGTACCATCTAAATCTGCTGCCTGCAAACAATGACTTTCTTAAATCAATGCTGCTTCATGAATTGAAGAGATATATGTGCTTTGGTGCTATTTTCCAGGCTTCTCAAGACATGTTGGGCGTTGCCAGATTTTGAGAACACTCACAAACAGATGAAGGTTTTGAGAGAGTTGCTTCAGTTAGGACTCCAGAAATCAGATGTTTAACACTCATTCCAGAAGCATTATACCCAAATGTAATGACCTTTACATTTTTAACCATACCAAAGGGAAAAGACGTAGCTGCTTGACTGAAATTCTCTGTGCATTTGCAATTACAACCGGTATGCCTGGTGCCACTCCCAGAGCCATAGATACTATCCTTTCATTGTTTTGCATTATGTAGCAAAAAACTAGCACCACTGCAAAAGGTCCAAAGATGCTAACATCTGTTATGCAGAAGTCGATTCCAAAGACGTCAGGGCAAATTCCGAGACAGCCCGACCAATTGCTGAGATCTTAGCACAAAATGTGAAGCGTGGGATGGTTTTGTTCTCTACCCGTACACGCTCACTGAATTTTCTCAAGATGAAAAGCAACAGAGGAAGCGAGCGCCTTAGGAAAAGCCTGTGTTCAGGGAGAGAAGATTTGTATTTAAGGATTGCTCCTTTTTGAAAGCAAAAATGTAAACATTGCGGCTAAAATGAATAGCCCCACGGGACCTTGAACTTGCATTAGGGTTTTATATCCTTGAGCCGGTGGAAGTATGTGATGTATAAGCTTGCCAAATTATCTGATGTGGTGCAGGCTATCCCCTACTTTAGAAACCAGACCTAGACTCCTTGCAGAAAAAATGTGGGAAGGCTTTTTATTATTATAAAAATACTGGCCGCCAGCTGCTTGAGGCATGGGAATGATGAAACTGTACTGAGAGGGCAGGTGGGCAAGTAACTTCTTCCCATTCCCTTGCCTCCAGCACAGCTGACAGCTCCTGAAGCAACAAGTGAGGTAGAGTAGGGCCTGTGGTAGCAATATCAGTGTCAACGTCAGTCCCCCCGTTCCAATTTAATGCTGTCTTAGAGCTCCAAATCCTCAACCAGGATCTATCAGGGAGGCCTCTCGTTTCCAGTGGCATTTCTCTTCATGAAACCTCTCTACATGAGCCCTGTCTGTTCTCTCATTTGACAACCAGGATCCATCCCTTGAAGGTAAAAGCTCCACAAAGAGAGCATGTTCAGCAGGGGGTGAAGATGCCAACCAAAAACACGGGGGGTGGGAGGGAGGAGAGGTAATGGGCCCGCCTTCCTCTCTCAATCTCTCTGGGAGGTGCAACAGGCTTACTAGCAACCACCTGAATAGTTGAGAAGACACTGGGCAAAACACTGGGCCTCACTCACAAGACAAGCACCACCTGGGGAAATCCTTGAGAGAAGAGGGGCATTGTTGGTGACACAGGATTGTGGGATCATCCATCATTCCCATACAATGCTGTTGGGCACTTATCTAAACCGCAAAATGCCTGAGGCTCTGATGATTAAGACATTTATATTATATTATATAAAATAATTATATTATATAAAATTATATATATTTTTATATTAAATATAAATTTAATTCTAGTTCCCCAGAACAAGAACATAATCCTCTCCCCTGGCTAAGTGCAGAGTTGTCCATCGGGGAAAAAACATTCCAAACATTTTATCTGTTGGTCAGTGTGTGTGCACAGTCTTAACACGCAGTTTGCAGAAGTAACACCCAAAATGGGTATAGCAGCACTTCCTTAACCCACCAAGGTGCTGTGAGGACAAATATATTAAGACTGTGAAGCTCTTTGAGATGCACTGATGAAAAGCGTGACATAAGATCTAGTTATTATTGATTATTATTATTAATAGTATTATTATTCTCTCTCCTTAGCCATAAAACCATGTTTATTACCTCCAAGTGTGTTTATGCAGATTCTGGAATGGAGCCTTATAGCTTCTATTTACCTTTAGCATTCTATACTCTTTTCTTTTATACAATGTTTTGAAAGATGTATGTAAGTGTTAATAATTGTGATCATGCTTTGTATAGAATACTTGATACAAATCTTTATCTGCTAATTGTAAATGTACTAGTATAAATAATGAGTTGTAAATTGAGAAACCATTGGTCAAAAGGCAAGCAAATCAACAAGAGTATCATATCAAAGCAAAGGACACATCTCTCTCATATAATATACTAGTTTGGCATAGATAAGATGACTACCTCAAGAAAACAGACTTTGTCAGATACTCGTTTTGGAAAAAGATCTGATTGTATAAAAGAAGGTAATGATGTTCCTTATTCAGGATGCTTAGGATGTGTTAGCAGAGCTATAAACTAAGTCATAAAGGTAGGTCTTTTCCTTCTCTCTGCAAAGAAAACCTCTAGTTTAAGCCCACAAAAAGAATACTAAAAATATCTTTATTGAAACTGATTTATTTTTATAAGTCTTAATTCTACAAATGGAAGAAGAACATTAATGGCTGAGAAATGTTTTGCAGAGGATACTAATTACTTCTAAATCATTTCCACTGAAAGGTAAAAAACCTTGTTCCTCAAATGCTTAAGATAACAAACGTCTTTTGAGATGTATATTTGCAAATATCTATTTAAATGCAAGCCTTCATGTAACAACTGCCCGATACCTTTATTACAAGAATAGTAATATATTTTATGTTCTAATATAGCAAGGTCATTTGATGCTATACCTGATTACTAACATAAGAAGCCATTTCAGTATAAAATCATAGAATCATAGAAGATTAGGGTTGGAAGAGACCTTAGGAGGTCATCTAGTCCAATCCCCTGCCCGAAGCAAGACCAACTGCAACCAAATCATCCCAGCTAGTGCTTTGTCAAGTCGCACCTTAAAAACCTCTATGGATGGAGATTCCACCACCTCTCTAGTAAACCATTCTAGTGCTTCACCACTCTCCTAGTGAAAATGTTTTTCCTAATATCCAACCTAGACTTCCCCAACTGCAACTTGAGACCATTGCTCCTAGTTCTGCCATCTACTGCTACTGAAAACAGCCTAATTCCATCCTCCCTGGAACCTTTTTTCAGGTAGTTAAAGGCAGTTTTGCAGACTAAACAAGCCTAGTTCCCTCAGTCTCTCCTCATAAGTCATGTGCTCCAGCCCTCTAATCATTTTTGTTGCCCTCCACTAGACTCTTTCCAATGTGTCCACATCCTTCTGTAGTGGGGGCCCAAAAGTGGACACAGTACTCCAAATGATGTCTCTCAAGTGCCAAATAGAGGGGAATAATCACTTCCCTCGATCTGCTGGCAATGCGCCTACTAACGCAGCCCAATATACCATTAGGCTTCTTGGCAATAAGGGCACAATGTTGACTCATATCCAGCTTCTGGTCCTCTGTAACCCCCAAATCCTTTTCTGCTGAACTGCTGCCTAGCCAAGTCCCTTTTTTGAAGATGGGCACTATATTTGCCTTTTTCCAATCATCCGGGATCTCCCTCAATCGCTAGACGTTTTCAGAGATAATGGCCAATGGCTCTACAATCACATCAACCAATTCCTTCAGCACTCGGATGCATTACATCCGGCCCCATGGACTTGTGCATGTCCAGCCTTTCTAAAGAGTCCTGAACATGTTCTTTCATCACTGAGGGCTGTTCACCTGCTCCTCATTCTGTGCTGCCCCATGCAGTAGTCTGAGAGCTGACCTTGTTTGGGAAAACAGAGGCAATAAAAGCATTGAGTACTTCAGCTTTTTTCACATCATCTGTCACTATCGTCATTTCCCACTATCATCTCTCAATATTAAAATATTGATATTAATTGGGAATTAGTTATCTGGCATTGCTTAAGCAACTCCTTAATAAACTAAGAGAGAAAAGAGTAACCTCTCTAAGGACTGGTAAGAAGAAACCAAAATAATTTATTTGACAACTATTTAAGTTTAAAAACTATGTTTAAGAATTATTTAAGTTTAAAAAAAATATTTTGAGAGCAGAAAGACCTTTATATAGGAAATAGAAGCGTTTGAACTCATTTGAGACAGAATTTCAATTACTATTAAACCCTGATGGAATTAAAAAGGAACTCAGAAAACGTACAGAAGAAAAAATGTTAAAACTCTAACTTTAAAGATGTTCTAAGAGTTTCCTACCACAAGGACAAAAGCAATTACATTCATGCTACCTATGCATTAGCAGACTGCATATTCATGAGCTGAAGATGCAAACAAGCCAAACCCAGGAAGACGTTGGACCAATGAAAAGTGACAGTGTCTGATATTTGAATCTAACCAAGCCCCTGAAAGAGGTGTGCTTTCTTCCTTCAGCAAGATTATGGAAAAAGAGTGTATAATTCTCTCTGAATTGAGAGAGCTAACGGCACCACTCTCATCGCAGCACTCTCATTTTAGTTCAGCCTATTCCTATCAGTTCCACAAGCAAATAGCAGCAGCAACCAGACAGCTAAGAAGAACAAAGAATCAATAACACAGCATTAAGAAGCAGCAACCTCCCAGCTCAGCACTGCTTCTGCAACATGATGACATCATTGAAGACATCAGCACTGTTTATGAGATGGAGTTTGCAAAAGCACTGCCAAGAGAGTAGATTTAAATTTTTTTGTAATAATTTTAATGAGATATTGAAATGCTTGTAATTTAAGGCACTAACAGCTTCTCCTGTTAAACAACATCTTATTTAGACTATATATTCCTGAAAAGGAAACATCAGTTGACCTTGGTAAATAAAGAGAAATGGTGGGATTTAATTAGTTATCTATGATATACTGAGGTAGGATTCCCTATTGATTGTGAACAATGTACCTTGATTTTAGCTGACCTAGAGAAGAGTGTCCACATTAAGGCAGACCTACCATTAAGGTGTACTCTCTGCTGAAAGCTCTTCACAGAAGAGATTGTAACTGAAGTAGCCATTGTTTATTGCTTGTTCGGGTTCTGTTTTTTCTTTTGTTAATAAAATAGTCATTGTTAATAATTGGGATTATTTTGCTTGTCTTTAATTATGGTGTCCCCTAAAACATGGTAAGAAGAACCCCATGTGACTACAACAATATGCGTCACATCCCTGAATTGGCATTATGAGAGGCAATTATTAAGATTGGGCCCCTTTCATTGCTTGTTTCTCTAGACTATATATTTTTAGTAGTTTTAGGGATAAAATTACTTGGTGCTCAATACCCCTTTCTACTTCACACCATTTACAATACAGCATCTGCATTAGCTGGAGCTTCTCTCTTTTAGATCAACACATTCCATAATTCCACATTCCCAAATACAGATTCCAAGGAAAAATACTGTCATAGTGCCAAATTTCACTCAGGTTGAAAAACACCTTACTCTGTGAGCAGTCCCGATGATTTCAGGATTGATTAATCCCACCGATTAAAGGTGCTACACGCAGTAAGGTTTACCTCTGGGTGAATGGAGTGAAATTAATGTGTCATGCCAAGACACATATTTTTAATGCTGTGGAGCATTAAGTTATAGCCTGGTGGAGATGGGGAATGCATGGAGGCACAGCCACCATATATTATGACAAAAATTCAATATTTTTGCATGTGAACATGTTACAAACTTATATGAAAGGAGAAAGTGATGCTATCATGACCATTAGCAGTTAGATGAGAGCAATATTTTTTTTTAGAAACCTACCTTATGACTTCTGAAAAGGTAATTTTGATCTGATTTGAGTTGATGGTTAAAACCAGGGAATAACCAAACCACCCAGAGTAAGTGTGAAATGGAGTCTCCTGGAATTTACTGAAAGCTCCATTTCTATTTTAAGTGATTGTTTTAATTTACATCGCAAAGAAATAGGAAATTTTCATGAAATTAAAAATATTACTTATTAATACTATGAACAAAAACTGTAAAAGTTCAGTAGCTAGCAGCAATCCAGTTGTACATGTAGCACTAAAATAATTAAAACCACTCGTGCTTCAATAATAATAAATACATGTCATGACCCTAAGCAGAAAAAAAAGCATTAAAATCCATTTGGTATGTAAATTCACTCAAAAGATAACAAGTCATGCACCATAAGAAAGCATGGAATGGAGAAAATATTTACTAATAAATTATTAAAGGAAAATCAAAGGAGAAAAAAATACAGTTGTGTGTCTACTTATTATTTTGCTTTAATTTCATCTAACTTTGTGAAAAGCCCCATAGGCTAGGGACATTAATTTCTTGCTTTTGCTGTTATACCAATTCCTAATGGAGAATAACAAAAGAATTTCCATCACAGAAATTGGAATCATGGGAAGGAATTGGAAAGAAAATTGAAGAAAACTGCAGGATACCCAGAGAACTAAAAATAAATTCTAAATGTATTTGTAAAAAGAGGGAAAATGCCAGTGTCATAACAACTATCCTTGTTGATTTCAGCAGCAGCAAGACAGAAAGAAAATAATCTAGAGAGACTTAAAAGGTAACAAATCTCTAGAACCAGATGGAAGTTCTCTTAGGGTATTAGAGAAGATCAAGTAAGAAATTTTTGGGCTACCAGCAACCATCATGGAAAGCCTGATAAATTCCAGATGGAATCCAGAAATCAGTAAATATAGCACCGGATTATGAAATGATATAAAATAACACTTGAGTGAAATTAACACTACATTTTGTAATGCAGCAGAACATCACAGCTACCATAAAAAGGACATAATTTGATGAGCTGCAATATAATGCGTAATGTCAGAAACTATCAAAACAAAACAAAACAAAATCTTCTGGATGACTTGCTGGTAGAAAAGGCAATTAGTTTTCTCTGAAGACTCACATAGCAGTTCTCAATTTAAGGGAGATCTCAGGAATTATATCCCCAGCCAGCGAGGCAAGTAAAAGTATTATTATTTGTATGATAGTATCACCTAGAGGTCCCAACTGAGATCGGAATCCCACTGCGCTCGACACTGCACACACATATAGTGCACGCCCATGCCCCAAAGAACTTACATTCTTAACAGACAAAACTGACAAAGGGTAGGAGGAGAAACAGAGAAGTGCAGTGAGGTGAGTTGACCATGGCCACAGTAGAGCTGGGCATAGAAACCAAGTTTCCTGAGTCCCAGTCTGATACCTTATCTATTAGACCAGGGATTCTCAAACTTTTAAACTAGGACCCCCTTTGAAAATATTTCCGGGTGTAACGACCCCACCCCCAAAAAGTGATGACCCCCACCTCACACCAGGCCACCTCCCATGCCATGCCACCCTTATGTCTACGCTGCAGCTGCTGCTCTCCAACCACCCAGCTGTCAGCCATGCATAGGACCAACAGCTGGAGTCCTGGCATGCATGGGGGCTGACAGCTCGCAAACCTCTGCCCCCTATAATAACCTCGCGACCCCTTGAGGGGTCCCAACCCCCAATTTGAGAACCCCTGCGTTAGCCCATGCTGCTTCCCAATAGCTATCTGTCATTGGACATCAAAGGAGAAAAAGTTGCTTTTAGTATACTGTACATAAACTCCATCCCACTCTTCCTCTTTTATTTCCATCATCAAAGCGCACTTCTTTCAGCCAACCTTCTGCCATGGTAGCCTCTATTTCTGAGCCTAACCAGAAAGATTTAAAATAAAGATGAAAAACTAAATAATGTGCTCAATTTGCTTTCCTTGTAAAATAATCCATTCCTAGTAATCCACTCTCTACCCATTTTTACTATTGTCTCCACTTCCTTATCACCTCCTACTCACTATCTGTTTGCCCATCTTTCTCTAAGCACCACTCACTCTGGTATCTGAGTCTTACTGCTTATGTTTCATACTCATTAAGGACCCAGTCCTATAAAGTGTGCAATGTCATTGACTCCTTGGGCTGGAATGCGTATCTGTGATGCTGGCTGACCAGGTCATGCTAGAGCGTATTCAGGTCAATTAATTTGTGTTTCAGATCAAAGTGATTGTAAATGTGTGTTTTGGATGTTTAAATTTCATAAAACTATGGGATGTTACATGCACTGTTTTCACTTATCTGTACCCGTCATAATCTAATAGCAAACATTTACATGGTAAATATCTTTGTAATTAAATTACCCATCAAAGAAGTCATGTGAAATGCTAATGAAGAATTTAAGGACTTTAACAGAAATTGCTAATTTCAAAGCAAGTGGCCATTACGTATGTGGTCAGAGGTCAAACGTCTAAGTGCATTCCTCACCCACAATCATCAAGGGAAAAGCCCACATGGGTAAAGATATTGTCAGCTTGCTTTCTGTGTAAAGATACTACAAATATGGATTCAAAGAAAAATCCTTTGTCTCTGGACAGTTCGGATTCTAATAGGGCAGAATAACTGAATGAGAAGACTGAGATCCCCAGAATTATTCTGGGTAGCCCTGAAAGACTTTTGGGAAACCAGCAGTTTATTACATCACTGCCACTATGGAGTTACAAACTGTGATTTACCTGTTATTATGTTTTACTTGCTTTCACGTCTCAATAACTCTCATTCGTTTCCTTAGCTAATACCTCTTTAGTTAGTTTACTATAGAATTTGCTGCCAATATTGTCTTTGGGGTGAAATCTGGTGAACCAATTGATCTGGGATATGTGACTGGTTTCTTGGGACTGGGAGAAACTTGATGTGGTGTGATTTTAGGTTTAACTAACCTTTTATCACAAAGTTAAATTTGTCTGGGAGGCAAGATAGACTGGAGAGGCTAAGGGTCTGTCTGTGATTCCATAGTAAGACTAGTATAGTGTTCCAGGAGTTCACATGTGTTACTGGCTTGGTGAAATCTAATTATAGAACATACCACCAGTTTGGGGTGACTACCCTTGTTTTCTGACAGTCTGCCCTAAGATAGGCACTCACAGTTGTGAGCCACTCCAGACAGCATGACAGTATCCACTGAAGTTAATGGGACTTTTGCCACTGACATCAATGGATGGAAGCTCAAATTAATTAATTTTCATGTGGGGTTGAGGGTGCTCAGGACCTTGTTGGAGGAACAAAGAACATAGTAAGATCAAGTCTTTATACTGCAAACATCTCAAAGAACAGACTTTTGTCTTGTGTATCTATATTATGAAGTACATACCAAAATGTAGCACTATCTATATTAGTGATGAATAAAATAACAATAAAAAAGTAGCAAGTATTCTTATAATAAAATAAATAAATTCCGCTACTGGATCCAATTTTTCAACCCTCACATTGAGTTGTACCGTACTCTGTGAATGGTTCCATTAAAAATAGAGTTAGGGTAATAGTGGTAATGAGATGAGGGAAGATTAAGAAAATTTCCAGGAACTGAGATTGGAACATGCGACATGAAGTGTGACAGAAATGTGAAGCTTTACATTTCGGTCTCTGAAGTAGGAAGCACATGTCAAAAATAAACAGAAAATTGAAGTTGACCACAAAAAAGATTTTGAGAGGAACCCTGGAGAAATAGTGAATTCTCTCTTTAAAAAATGTCATGGCAATCTTGGGGAACCTTTAAATAGCAGACAGAGTAAGAGACTAAAGAGGTTAGGCAGCAATATCAACAAAAGAATAAAAGCCCCTAAATTATTAGATAAAAAAATCTCATTTACAGTAACAATAAAGGCTATAGTTAAAAAAACACAAGACATCTTGGAGTTGAGCTGCTGCCATTTCTGTCCTTACATCACTTCTATACCAAGTTTTTTCAACTTGCTACTATTTGGAATTGTTAAGATATCAAATCTTAATGAAGAGAGATTTATAGTGGAAAAACTGCTGTGTACCTCATCTGGATGACAGAACAGGTCTTTTCTATCTCTAATTTCTATGAGAGCAGCTGTATCGCTACAGTGCGAAGACAAGATGTACCAATGAGACGTTGTCTCTCCTCTCCTCTTATTAAGTTCTAGTCTGGTTTCCACTCTGAAACACGCCCCCCCCACCCCCAATGAAACACTATATTAAGCTATGAAGGAGAACAAAGTGGCTTTGAGGATTAGAGTGGAATCCATGAAAATCAGTTCAAGAAGCTTAAATTATGGAAGGAAAAATGGAAGAAATCTAATAAAAAAGGTTTTAATACCAAGACAGAAGTCATTCGAAGACACTAGCAGATGATTCCATCTCAGCAGTCAACTTTAAAGATAAGCAAAACTGGGGCATACATAAAACCATCCTTTAAATCAAAAAAGTGGCTGAATTGAAAGGAGAAAGTAATGCCTAAATTATACCAACTGCTTCTCCTAAAGTCTTCATTCTGTAACATATGCAGAAAAGTTAGAACTTGTAGAGTGTCCTTCAACAATAAATCTCAGATCAATTTAATGAAACAAAAAGACAGTTTTTAGTAGCCTCTGAAAAAGTTAACTTCCTTTTCTGGAATGAATGGCTACAGTCCAAAGAAATACCATTACTAATTTCACGGCTATTCAAGAACAATATACATCTGTGACTTACTGACCTATTGCGCTATACAAGTTGGTAATTCCATTGGAAATACTGGGAGTGCTCCATAGCTAATTATGCACGCCAGGGTGTTCAGTACAATGCCTCACAGTATCTTAAATATTTACTTAGGCTATGTCTTCACTACATAGATAAGTCAACCTATGTTATGTCGAGTTACAGCCTTTGCTTTATTTATTATATCAGTATAGCAGGGGAGTTACATCATAATTGCAGGTTGTTGCCAGAAGTGTGACTGTAAATCTGCCAACTGGGTAACCTCATTTACTCTGTGTGATCTCTGTAAAATTTGTGCGGTTTAAAATCAAAACAAGAAGTTACTTTCCTATCTGTCATTGCTGCAAACATCCTGAGATCTGTAAGTCAAGCTGGGTAATTTGTTCCTCTTACCATCAATTATTAATTAACATTATTTATTTGTATTACAATTGCATTTAGCAGCTCCAGCTGAGATTGGATCTAGACACTATTGGAATAAATAATAAGAAAGAGTCCCTGCCCTGGAAAACTTACCGCCTGAATAAACAAGACCCAAAAAGTGTAGGAGAAGAAAAAGAGACATTGAGAGGTAAAGTGACTTTCTCAAGCCTCACACAGCAGAGACACAAAGGTGTTTCTGTAGCATCGCTGACTGAAGGATAGAATTAGGGAAGTAAACAGATTATTGGATTGAAAAAGACAGAATGTCTTTTAGACAGAATGTCTAAAGAAAGCGGGGGAAACACCCAGGAACTATTTACTAGCAATGGAGAAGACAATTTAGAAAAATAATCTCCATGTACATGGCTGCGTCCAAAGGGAGAGGAAAGACAGCTTCCCTGGGACTGCAGAATCTCTCCAATGCCAGCTGCAACACAGACAGACACTCTTCCCCACCACCACATATACCACCTGTGTACACTTCTGAGGCTGGGTCAACACTGATGGCCGCAAATTCGCCGCCGTCGGATTGATTGCTCTGGATCGACTGAGCGGTCTGTGTAGACCTGCTCGGTTGCTCCAGCAAGTGATGCAGGAAAACCACCCTGGTAAGTGGCGTAGCGTGTGTCGAAGGGAATGCTGTTCCCATTGGCGCAGGCGCGCAGAGGAGATGCTGCAAAGTTGACGGGAGATACGCAAGTGATTTACCGTCGACTGCTGCCGAATTGCAAAGGTAAGTGTAGACCGGGCCTCAGATTGATACACCTTTACACAGCAAAAGCGAGCACAAGTAGTAAATAATGATGTTATTTCTGAGCAGTCTTGTATGTGGCAACATGAAATAACAGCTCCAGTAAGCCATCAAGCAAGTTCTCACTTAATCTTCTGAGCGTTTTAAAGAGTATTGCTATAACTGGTGTGATCACGCTGCAGTTTGGTGCAGATATGGATCAAGTAACATAAGACCGAGAATCTGTTAATGGTGCGTGTGTTCTAAAAGAAGCAGATAGGACATATGGATGGTAAAAAGATAAAACATATCCATATGGGTCGTGAAGATATATTTAGCCTACTGAGTGTCAAATTTTATTTGATTAACCTTAATCAAATGTGTTATGATCTCCAGCACACTTGGAATTTATCAATGGCATTCTGAATAGACTCTCTCAGCTTTCTTCACATGTTTTTGTTCTTCATTTAAGTTAGTTAGTCCCCCATTACGCCTCTGGTGTTTAGGGCAGTGATGAAGTTCTTCTACTCCTGTCTATTTCTGGCAAGTCTTTCAATAGCCCCTTAGCTGTGCTCCAGTTTTTTCAGCTCAGCTTCCATAGTTCTTCGCCATGTTGTTTTAGAACAGCCTCATTTTCGCTTGCCTTCAGATGTCCATCTTATTGCTATTCTGGTGATGGAATCAACTTCCATCCGAAACACATGGCCAATCTATTTTCAACGCCTTCTGGTAATGATGGTGCTTCTTGGTTACACTGTAGGAATAGATCTTGATTTGAGATTGTTCTGGGCCAAAAGATATGGAGAGGTTTTCTGAGGTTATTGGTATGAATTGAATGTCATACTTTACCATTCCCCAGCATTCTGCACTATGAAGTAGTGTTGAAAGTACACAACTCTGATAAATCTTAAGTTTAATTTTGATGTTATATTTTATGATATCCAGACTGTATTTAAGTTACTAAAGGTGTTCCTGGCTTCATTGATTCTGTTCCGAATGTCCTGACCTGTTCCTGCCTGATGGTACTGCCCAGGTATGTGAATGTTTCTACATTAGTGAGAACGTAATCCTCTATCCGTACTGGTGATGGTGAGGCAATATTAAAAGTCATGAGATCTGTCTTATTGCGGTTAATTTTCAGCCCAATTTGCTGGATGAATATGTTGAGTCGAGTTGTTTTCTCTTGGATATGGTGATGGGTATGTGATAAAAAAGCAAAATCATCTGAGAAGTCCAGATCTTCAAGGGATGAGGACTGTGTCTATCTAATACCTCTTGGCTTCCTAAACTCTTTAGCTCGAGGGCAACAAATATCATTTTTACAACCCTAAAGGGCCACCAGTCTCCACCAGCAGCTCCACTACCACCACTGCAGCCAGATGAAAGGAGTTCAGAGAGGACCTCCATGCTGATTTCCCTTCCGCCTGGCTGCAGCATGGAAATGCATGCATCCTGTAGCCCTGTATGCTCCACCTGGGTCCCTAGGCAGTGGCTGTCTTCTGCAGCCAGAGAGATGGAAAATCAGTGCTCTCCTCCTTCTGGCTCCAGCAGGGTCCCAGGCAGATTACTTTGCTCTGTACTGCCAGTGGAGGGGAGCGCTGATCTCCCTTCCCTCTGGCTCCAGCAGGAACTCCAGCACCTAGGGACCCAGGCGGAGCACTTTGCCATGCTCCCTGCTACAGCCAGGGGGAGGACTGATCTCCCATCCCTTTGGCTGCAGCAATGAGCCTCCACCAGTCTTGTGGTTCCATGGCAACACACTCTGTCTGGATCCTTAGGCAACGGGTCCCTTCTTCAGCCAATGGGAGGGGAGCAGCAGGCCACTTTTGGCCCATAGGCCACAGGTTGGAAACCACTGTCTTGGTATGTCTTCTGTTGTATGCTGCAGTGCCCAGTCAGTGGCAATGTTAAAGAGGACTGCAGACATAACACACCTCTGCTGGACTCCTGTTTGCATTTCAAAACTGAGCACACAGTGACCAATACTACATGTAAAGTTGGAATAGAAAATTTTAATGATGTTAATTGTATGAAAGGGGATTCCATAAGACTGCAAATTATGCCATAGGCTGATCCTGTAAATGCTGTCAAAAGCCTTCTCAAAGTCTATGAAATTTATGTAAAGTTGTCATTGCCATTCTAAGCATTGTTCTATTATATTTCGTAGAGTAAAGATCTGATCTGATTTAACATTAGCCAAGAACTGAAATCTGCTTTAGAACTGGGTGTGTGGGTTATGTTTGGTAAACATTCATTCCTTTTGTTACAGTAGGATGAAATGTGTACCACTCACAGTACAAAAGATGGTCAAAAGATGTGTCCTCTTTCCAAAAGCAATTGCAGAGGTGACGACAAACATCCACCAGCAGGAATACATGCCAGTCAATTGATTCATGTACATGGTGCATTCAGAGCTGGTGCTAACAATTGCCTCCCCAACAGTCTATGCCAAGTTGAGAAACTCTTTGAGAAACTCTTTAATCACTACTCACACATTCTTACCTTCTACCCTGGCTAAGCAAAGAAAAGCTTAGGTCATATTCACCAGCTGGGAGTGTATAGGAAGATTTTCATATGCATGCATACACCAGTACATAGTTGGACAGATCCTCCAAGGTGCTGGGCAAAACTTGAGCATCCTCATATCTCATTGTCTTTAGAGAGAATTCTCAGCAACTTGCAGAAGAAATAACCACATATAATACAATGATTAACAAACCACAGCTGGGACTAGACCACAGGTCTTGCCCAAGTAAGTGTTCTGTTCACTGACCTAAAAAGCTGCAACATTAAAATTGCTTTTACCCACTGTTTACTTTTGATTGATAATTTAATTATTATACTCCAGGTAGTTCATATAATCTCTCCTGTATAGATGCAGTTAAGCTTTTATGTAGCTTCTTTGTTTTTCCTCACTCTGCATTTCATTATCTTTTTCAAGATTAAAAGGTGAATTGAAAAGATTTTCACCTGCTAAGACTAGAGTTCAGGTTTCTTTATTTTCCCAGCAACCATTGATGAATCACTAACACCTGTAAACAAAGCCAGACCTTCATTCTCTACACAGACATAGGCTTTACTGATTCATCAACAACTGCAGAAGAAAGAAAGACACGACTTTAGAGTCAGCATTTGACAAACAAAGGAGAAATTGATCTTCAAATATTTTGCTTTAAAACATCTTTGGAAAGTTCATGTTTACCCAGGTAGCCTGCTAATGATTTGGAATCTTAAAGTGTTATAAAATAATGTCATTTAATCAAACACATTTCATTGCACTATTTAGATGTTGGCTGGCTGGTTAAAGCACAGTTGTTTCTCTTTGTAGATACGTTGAATCATGCTGGATATGAGAGTCACCTATTTAAGCTTCTGGTAAGTTTTCTTGGTTTACTAAATTTTCCATTCACATGTATATGCAAAAGCTGCTTTCACTTCACATTCAAATGCTCATTTTTGCCTGTTTGTCTCAGCCACATCTGTGTTTATTGTGTGGTCAGTGGCTATGGCATAATTTCTTACGGAGAATCTGTCATATAATCGTTGTACGATTTGGCTGGCTCTTAAAGGTGACCCACCAATCAGATAATATTTGCATCCATTTTAAGCAATGTGTGCCAAATGCCCTAAACAGACAAGCAAGTGGGATGGGGGGGAGAGGAAGATGGGGGGGAAGGTATCCAGCAAGTTACTAGCTATAATTCACACCTTTCTTAGGTCCCATGATACTCTAGCTTTGCCATGGTTTGCTGGATCCTTCTTCAATGTGCCCCCGGGTGAATAAGGGGAAAGTCTGAAAGCAAGCAGCCACAAAACTTTGAAAAACAAATGTTTTCCATTTAAGTTTTCACCTCATGTTGTATGCTTCAGTCTTGACAGTTAACTTGCATTTAAAATAACCCTATGCAACAGAGCTGTCAGTTAGAGATGCATTTGAGCTACCCAAACCCTTTAAAATTCTTTCCCAATTGAAAGAACATCAGTCAGCCAGGGAAGACCCCTACTCTTGGGTTAGAAGTTCGAGGGATACACAGAGCATGCTCAGTAAGTTTTCCAATGTCATTGTCAAATACAACAATCAAGCAAGGCAGAGCCCCTGGGAAAGGAACAGCCTTGACCATGATGCTGGGGAAGGGGAAACCTTGAATAAAGCCTCTGAACTTGGTCCATCAATTTAGGCATTATGCTGATGTTATCAAAGAGAAAAATACCTCCCTGGGATCTAGGAGCAGCTTAAGATGTTCTTCTGGAACATCTACGGGCCTGTTGAAGAGTCTCCTTTCTGCCGGATATGGACTATTATGCTCCTTAAATTCAATCCATGGATGCAGTTAGCCTACATCTTACAGGTTACTACATATAGTCTAAAAATGGAAGGCTTGAAAAGAGTAGCTGTTTTGACAGCGAGGACATTAAAAGCTTAATAAAAAGCATTCAAGTGTTTATTCATTTCTGAATATTGAAAAACACATCAATGACATCTATTACAAATCATGTTGACAGCATTAATTATTAATTATAGAATTCTACCTCTCCATTTCTGAGTTATTGTGAAAAGTTTGATGAAATAACTTTTTGTGAGTAACTAACAGCAATAACATTACCCATGCAGGCCATAAATAATATAATGAAATGAGCAACATAGGGGATTTTATCAACGACCATGCAGGGAGAAAAAAACAAAAAACAACAACAAAATCCATCCTGTAATCAAAGTATGTGGATACAGAGGTACAAAATGCAATAGCATTAAAGAAAAAGTGAACTCTGGTAAAATAATGTGAATACCTCTGGCTAGTTTACATGCCAGATCTTATCTTGTCTATAAACAACAGGTGGCCTGATATGCAACATCAAAGGTTCTGTAACCTTCTCTAATTCCCCATCCAAAGCTAGATAGCCAGCAGTTTAATACAAAACAATATTGACAGACACTGTAGGCATTTGCTGAGTACAATGACAGGGCCTTTGCAATGTCTGGTTTATTCAGATCAGCTGTTCTGAACTTTGATTATTACTTCACATAACTTCACCTACATTTGATGAAGACTATAATGTAAAATCAAAACTTCACCCTCAACAGCAGACTCTGTTGCCAAAACTAAGAGAAAAGGCCTCTCTGAACAAATCCCAGGGTTTATTACACAAAAATTGCTTAATAATATGAAGATATTTTAAAAACAACAAACATTGAAAATTAAAAAGTAGGGACAATATGACAAAAAAGAATAAGACGTTTCTTGTTAACTATACAGTTGACCTATCCCAAAGTCAAGTCTCATTGGATGATATACAAATCTGACCTAGAGGAGGATCCTTTTCCCAGATTTTCCTGTCAAAGGTATGTCACTTAACCAAGCATGTGTCTGAGAATAATATAAAAGCCCAAAGATGAAACACCATTTTGCTCCCTGTACTCCAATTACTATCTCAAGCTCTAGTGTTATGTACAGTATGGAATATACCACACAGTAAGAACTCTGCCAGCAAACACTTTAAAATATTCATGAAACAGAGGGTTGTGCTAGACTTTTAACATTACTATTGGTACTCTCCAATGGAGTAACAAATGAGAGCCAAGTAATGTCATCTGTTCCAGCTGATCTTTCCAGGCACGGATCAACAGTGTGAATGCATAAAGCAGAACATTAAGCAGGTAAAAAAAAGCAAAACAGTGTGTTTTGTGGATTTTTTGCTCCTATTCTAGTAGTTGTAAACCCTAAGCAACCAAGTGTTTTTCAAACATCCACAAGGAAAAAGAACCGATTCCCTTAGTATCCACACCAACAAAGACATCTGGTGTGATCAGTACACAGCAAGCTATTTTGAAGCATGTGCAGCATTATGTAGTATCATATGGAAAAGCATCAACAGGTAACATAGTGGAAACAAAATGTTCATAAAAGCCATTCTACTGATAAAGGAAAAGGGGAAAAAACCAACAACTGAACTTTTGGCTTTCCCAGTTGGCAGGTATTTTAGAATCTAAATGGCCCTGAAAACTTACTATAGTATAACATTGCTGTAATTTAAAATACTTCTCATTAAAAAGCTATAACGTTAACATTTGATTCCCTGCCTCTTCCCTTCTTTAAATGTTTGTCTCTACAGTACAATAAAATTAATAAGGAAAAAGAGTTCAATCATTAAAGAAAGTATTTTAGGTTGAAGAATAAAAAGCATGAGTTAAAGGTGCCAGCCTGCACTGAAACACTGGATTTTCTTATGACTAAGGATACATACAGGAACCTGAACCCATTATTTTCTGTGAAGTCACTGTTTAATTTCTCTTTAGTTCATTCCAGCTTCATGCCCTCCTCATTAGATCACAGAAATTACACTGGAAAAAAAGAGCCATTGGCTAATCCAGTTCACCCTTGATAGTGTATGACTGTTCCCTAGAATGTTTTCTTGTGCTTTATCTGTTCCAATCATGCAGTCAAAAGCTCTGAGACTTCCACCCCATCAGCTGGAAGTCTCCTGGACCTCATTATTAGTAGATTTCCCTTGATTATTAGCTTAAAATTTTCCTCTTCTCAATTTCAGATTTCTTGGTTACAACACACTTTTTAGGCTCTCTAAGTCCATTTCCGTAGATCAGTGAAAACTGTTATCACTGATTCTTTCAGGATGCCTACTTTAAAAGTGTGGGTGCTTCGGAAGTGTGGAACTGATTGCACTGGCTACCCACAAATAGTCCAGGAAGGTGCAAAAATTCTTCTCCACTCTATGCTGCCAATCTGTCTAAGTCCTGACCTGCACAAACCCTATTATTTCAGTCCTGAGCCTTTTCAGACAGAGACAATCATACCAAATTGTGCAGAATAATGTCTACTAGGATAAGGCACTCATCATTTTCCACCTAGCATTGGATTTGAACTCTGTATTCTTGAAGTTAAAGACTTAAGCAGTAACCTGCTATATCAACTATTTTCTTCCCAATACCCCACATACTGTATATGTTTTCCTTGTATTCATTCTAGCATGCCACCCAATTATCTAGGCAGTAGAAGTACCAATAATCATGTCAAATGCTCATAAAATACTATGCCCTTTCCTGAATGCACTTAATACATCTGGATATTTTAGCACTAATCTAACTAGTTAACCACATGCTGTAGCCACCTTACTCTAAGAATTTTTCACTAATGAATTCCATCTCTTTTCTTCTAAACATTTGAGCTGCCATATGTGCTCCACACAGGAGTCCTGACAAGACATGTATACTGCACGGTTCTATTACAGTTTTTTTCTGCTACACCACAGCTTCATTAGCTGTCAGTCTTCGGTACATGGTTTGCTTTCCCAATCTTTGTATTCATCTCCCTCTGGAAAGGGGAAGAGTTAAAAGGAACCTGATAGTGGTATTTAAAACAAGAAGGTAGAAAGGAAACTGATCTTACAAAACAAGAATAGAGGGTCATTTTGTGAAATTAAAGGCCAGTTAACTTCTAATTAACAGAAAGGAAATACTTTATACTATTTACTCAGCCTGAGAAATTCATTGCAGTGGGAAGTCAAAGAGTCAAATACTTCAGCAGGACTTGAAGGTGAATTGGATAATTTTATGAATAGCCACAATATTTTTGGTTATGCATGCTAAAATAATCTGGGTAATCAAATCTTTGGCTTCAAGGAACAAAACTGTTTACAATAATGGTCAAGAAGGAATTCCCCACCAACATGTTTGTACAATGAGACAGAACTGGTCAGTACACTGTGAGGTTAGTTTGCTTTTCTTTGACCTGTCAGACATTGGCTATTGTCAGATGCAGGATACCAGACTTGGTAGTCAGGTATCCCATATAATCAGAACCCATATAGCAAATGGATACCACTATGGATATCGGCTCCCTACTCAACTGAAGTACAATTTTCCAGAGCTTCCATTTAAAGAAAATATCAAACATTGTATCTGCATTCTTCTTTCCCTGCTATTGATTTAGCAATTTCAATATAGTTGTATTCAGCCAACTATCCTAGAACATAAGTCATTGTTTCAGTCTTTTGGTGTTTCTTTTTTAAGTTGCTGGTAAGTCTTGTTCTATTCAGAAAGTCCGGATCAGTTAATGGACCATCTTCTCCTAATATGTTAAAAAATAAAAACCCTGCCTTTTAAAAATTATGAAATCCAGCTCCAGTCCAAAAACGACTAATAACAAAACAGGCAATGTTATGTGTATATATACATGTTTAGGTATCCTAAAATCAAAAGCAACCTTACTTAGAATTTGAATAATCAAGTAAGCATTGAAATCTAAGTCTAAGGAACCTAACCTCCCAATGCCTAATACCAAAGAAATGGGACAGTGTCTCCATAGCATTAACTTAGGAAGAGAGTTTTCAGCATTGCAAGGGGAGTGGAAAATGTCTAAAATACCAGTAAGGGTTGTGTGACTGTGGGAGAACAGCTGGAAAAAATATAGCAGCAATCTGATTTCATGTACAGGAACACCAGAGCAGGAAGAAAAGGCATAGCACATGCCATCTACAGCGGACCTCAAAATAGGGCTTGGGTAAAATTTGCAAAAGAGCCGACATGATGTGTCAGTCTTAATCCTATTTTCAAAAGTGTCGTAGGCACTTCTTATTCTAAATTCTATTGACTTGCAATAAGACTTAGGTTCATAAGTGCCTAAGTCACTTTTGAAAAAAGCATTTAGGAAATTTTGAAAACTGTACCACTTAAGTGGGATTTAAGTAGCATATGAGCCTTGCACCAGCCCTCTGCAAAGAGGTGAAATCAAACACATCTGAAAACAAAGAGCAATGAAACAGTTGCCAGGTGGTTTGAGATCTGTAATTTAGATTATTGACAAATGGTTTTGGAAGAGAAAGAGGGTGACAAAGCAGTATTGAAGTGTAGAGACCTTTAGAGAACTTTAATTCAAGACATTTTTAAAGCCCACCCTTTGGCCTGCAATGTAGCCTTGAACTTCATCCTGGGATAGCCCTTTGGCATTGGAAGACCTGAGAACTCTGAGGCAAAACATACAGCACAGCCTTGTATCAGTGCATGGGAACACAGAAGTGAAACTGAACAATTTTGCTGTCCAAGCAAAAGTAGATGTATGTGATAATTTTAAAATCTAAAGATTATTTTTAATCTATTGGTAGTAGTAACAGAGGTGTGACAGCTTGACAATTTATCTTGACAATTGGCTGTTCCTCAAAGAATATGAGAGATGAGGCAGATATGGCACCTTGCTTTCACACAGCACTGAAAACCCAAAACAAATCATGCATTAATGGCCATCTGCAGAACTCAGTTTTGCCAGCTCCCACAATCTTATCTCGAGTTTCATGATATTTGTGGTTTTACTTAGAAGCTCCAGCTTCTGCAGACAAGTGTAACAAACACACAGACACAGACACACACACACACGTATTTCTGCTTTCATTTAAAAAATAAATATGTTTCTAAGCTTCATGGTCATGGTGGAGAGCCTGACTAGCATGTACCCTAAAGCCTCCCAAACCAGCTCGGAAATAAAAAGATGATTCTAAAAATATTATGACTTTTAAGCCAGTCACATGATTTGGGGGGGGGGGGATTCACTCATTATATTATTTGAACATCTGTGGTTGGCAGCACAATAGCAACTGGATGAAAAATGCAATAAGACAGACTGGTAACATGTGTAAGCACAAGACAGATTCTTAAATGCTTTTCTAGAGAACTATATTAGGATTCCATTGCTACTAGACCAACTGGGATTCAGCACTGCCTTAAAGAAAGCACATATTTTCAGACCATAAGGTCATAACTACAAAGCAGTCACTTGGATACTATGATGTTGGGGGCTGAGGCCTATAAGATTCTAGGGAGAAAAAAAATAAGGCAGAAAAATAGATACCCATCAGTTGCAACATGCTATTCTATTCTATATAGATTCTTATACCAGGTTCATCACTATAATATCTGAGCATCTTCTGGTAGTGCATTAAGTGACATCATTTACATCTGTTATGTGTAGTTTGTTTTCTCATCTGTCTACAGGATAGATGGATTTAAAATCAGAATATTTAAATCACTGATTTTAATCATTTAAATGAGCAAGTAGAAAACCTTGATTTTTAAATAACCAATTTTAATCTTATTTTACATTTGTACTTTTTAGTTATTTTCCTAAAGTTTATTCTCATTAGTTGGTAACCATTAAAACGTGTTGACTTGCAACTAGATATAATTTTAACATTAAATTTGATACTTTTTTTTGCTAACTAGGATAATATCCTATATCTATCCACATTTACTTAAGCAATTATATGGCTTAACATACATTTATTCAGATTCTTAATTTTTACTTTTTAAAAATTATGTTAGAAAATGGTAATGCATTTTTTATTTACTGGATGATGATTAACTTTTTTACTTGGGATTTGTGTCAAGCTCCATTGGATGGATATTGATTTCAATTAAAGATATGCAAAAACAGCATTTAATTTTTTTTATTAGTTAAATAATGCTACCTTAAATGTGCTGGCTACATAAGAAAAAATAAAGTTTATCAAAACATGCTTGGATTTAAAACTAATTGATTTATTAAACAAAGGAAGTATTGTCTGCAGTTAGTGACTTGAACCGATTATTTCTGGTCACCATGCCCTTCAAGATTTTACATCAGTAGATCTCATCCTTCAACACCTAGTTTTTATTCATAATTTGGAAGGGGAGAAAAAACTTTCCTACTTTTTCAGCCGCCAATCAGTTTCTTCATTTTGAACAACCCAGTCATTGAACTGAATTAGCTGAATAAACTGAAAGGATGAAATCTCTCTCCCTCTCTCTCTCTATATCTGTGAAGAAGAGGTTACTGCTTTCAAAAGCTGGTTGACCACCACTTCAGCAAATAGTGGTTCCAGATTCTTCCAGATGTTCAATACTTTGACTTTCTTTAAAACTTTGGCAGCAAACACATATCACTTAATGTTATTTTTATTTAATTAAAATGATTTTAACAGATTATAGTAAATTTAGGCCTTAACATAGGTTATCTTAATTTCAAATTTAATTTTAAATAAATTTATTTTTAAAAACAAAAATGTATTTAAATTAAAAAATCTGAGTTAAATAGAAAGTCTGATTTAAATAAAATATTAGTTTTCATTTGGTTGCAAATCTGAATGGTAAAGGCAGTCTGGGTGAAAGTGACTCTGAAAAGATAAATGTCACGGTTCTACGCAAAAGGAGGAGTGAAAGCAGCAGACTAAATACAATCATTTCAAAAAAGCAGATTTTAGCAAGCTCAAAAAACTGGCAGGTAATATGTCATGGGAAGAAAATCTAAGCAAAAAAGGATTTCAGGAAAACTGGAAGTTTCTCAAGGAGACAACATTAAAGGCACTACTGCCAACTATCCTGATGTGAAAGAAAGATAGGAAGAATAGCAAGAAACCAATATGGCTCCATCAGGAGCTCTTTAATGACTTGAAAATCCAAAGGAATCCTACAAATAGTGGAAATATGGACAAATTGCTAAGAAGGAGTACAAAAACCAACACAAATGGACAAAATCAGAAAGGCTAAGGCACAAAATGTGTTACACCCATCAAGGGGCAAATAAAGCAATACAAAGTAGTTCTTTAAATAAATTAGAAGGAAGAGACAGACAAAGGTAAGTATAGGTTCTCTACTTAGTGGGGAAGGAGAGTTAATAATTGAAAAGAGCAAGAAGACGGAGGTGTACAAGGCCTATTTTGCTTCAGTCTCAAGTAAAAAGGTTAATGGTGACCAGGTGCTCAATACAATTAATATTAACAAGGGGGAAGGAAAACAAGCCAAAACAGGGAAAGAACTGGTTAAAGAATATTTAGATAAGTTAGATGAATTCAAGTCAGCAGGGCCTGAAGAAATTTATGCTATGGTCCTTAAGGAACTAGGTGAAACAAACTCAGAACCACTGGAAATTATCTTTGAGAACTCATGGAAGAAGGGTGAGGTCCCAGAGGACTGGACAAGAGCAAACACAGTGCCCATCTTGAAAAACTGGGAACAAAGAGGACTCGGGGAATCATAGACCAGTCATCCTATCTTCGGTAGCTGGAAAGATATTGGAACAAATAATTAAAGAATCAATTTGTAAGCACCTAAAGGATAATAGGGTTATAAAGAACAGTCGGCATAGATTTTTCAAGAACAAATCATGCTGTACCAACCTAATTTCTTTGATTTTAATAAGACTTTTGGTACGTTCCCACATGAGATTCTCATAAGCAAACTAGGGAAACATGGTCAACATGATAACTATAAGGTGGGTGCACAAATGATTGAAAGGCCATACTCAAAGAGTACTTACCAAAGGTTTGCTGACAAATTGGGAGGGCATATCTAGTGGCATCTTCCAGGGGTCAGTCCTGGGTCTGGCAATATTTAATATTTTCATTAATTACTTGAATAATGGAGTGGAGAGTATGCTTATAAAATTTGCAGATGACACCAAGCTGGGAGGGTTTGCAACATGACAACAGGATTAGAATTCAAAACGACCTTGGCAAATTGCACTGAATTCAACAGGATAAAATTCAATAAAGTGCAGAGTACTATATTTAGGAAGGAAAAATCAAATGCACAACTAAAAATGAGGAATAACAAGCTAGGTGGTAGTACTGCTGAAAAGGTTTGGGGGCTACAGTGGATCACAAATTGCATGTGAGTCAACAATGTGATGCAGTTGTGAAAAAGGCTAATATATTATACTCCATGTCCACTGATGGTAGGACAAGAAGTAATGGGCTTAATCTGCAGCATTTCTACAAATTAATTTCTACAAATTAATCTCTGGAATAGACTGTGGAGGCTGCGGAATCCCAATCGTTGGAGGTTTTTAAGACTAGGTTGTCAGGGATGGTCTAGGTTTATTTGGTGCAGGTGGCAGGACCCAAGGACTTTTGAAGGTCCCTTCCAGCCCTACATTTCTTTGATAAAAGAGGTGTTGAGGCTGGGAGGTGTGATTTCTAGGTCACACAGACAGACATGCTGGCTGTGCTTGAGCTAGCATGCTAAAAATAGGAGTGTGGATGTTGTGACACAAGGGGTGGCTTGGGCTAGCCACCTGAGTCCATGGGTCCAAGACTGAAGTACGGAAATACCCAAATCTCCATGCATGTACATTTGTTCTTTCATGACGACGATGATGATTTAATATTTTTATTGGGTAGTGCCTAAAAGCCTCAACTAGGTCAGACTACTTGAGCTAGCACAAATCTGTTTACCATCACTGGAAATCCCACGTCCCAACTTCAGAGTAGACATACCCATAGAATTGAAGGTTAGAAGGGACACTAGATCATCTAGTCTAATTTCCTGCATTATCACAGGGCATTAAATTTCACCCAGTTACCCCAGTATTGAGCCAAATAACTTGTGCTTCGCTAAAGCATAGTTTGCTTGCTTACATGCACAGCCAGGAATTTAAAATGTACGAAGACACTGACATACCTTACAAACCTTATTTAAGGTGGTGGATCATCAGAGTCAGATCCTCTCGGATGAACCACAGGTGATCTCTCTGAGCAGAACATTGCTCCATTTCGCATCACAGCTGAACTCAGCTCCAGATCCATTTTTTCCCCTTGTTCCACTCTCCTTGATTACTCCAGAGCTCCACCCCACACTTCTCCACTCCTTCCATGTTTCTACAGCTCCCTACATCCCAGACCCTCTCCTAGTTTACCTCCATATGACTCTACGCAGCCCTATTCCCCCTTCATTGAAACTGGACAGTTTGATCATAAACAGTATACTGGATTAGCTGTTAATTTGTCAACATTTTGACACTCAGTGAAGCTTCTGCATAGAAATTATTCGCAGTTATAATTTCATCATGATAATGTGTCTGCCAATCCAGAAAGAAAAAGTGAGAGAGAATTTCGATCTCATGAGAAATACAAGAGCTCTTTTTTTATGTGCAATGGGCCAAACATCGCTCATTTGTCTCACAAATGAGCAAAATGAGCAATAATGAGAAATACCAAAATGAAAATGAAAAGAGAGATTAAGAGGGAAACAAACATATGTAGGAAAAATGCTACTGTTAAGGGTTTGGCAAAGTTTCTGCTACTAGAGCCAAATAGGCTTAAACAACATGTGACTTCTCCCCCTTTAAAAACATAATAATATTAATAAGTATTTACAGCACTCAGAACTTTTCATATTTAGCTCTCAAAGCACTGTATGAAGATATCATTGTCTCTGTGTTAATGGATGGAGATTTCATGTGTAAGTGGCTTGTCCAAGGTCAAAACAATAATATAGTATATCCCAGGTCACGCAAATCCCATTGGATGCCATAAGACCCATGCTGCCTCCTGATGTAGCACAAAGATGACTCTGAGGAACATTTCGCAAACTGTAAGGGGGGAGTGGATGGGAGGAAAAGGAAAGGAATAAAATGAAAAATAGATGAGATGTGAGGAGGAAAACAAAACAAAAAAAGACATAAGCCACGTCTGCACAGGAAGTGTCAGAAATAACGCCATCTCAGTCAAACCAAAAAACCAAGAGATGAGAAGTCTCATTTATGTCTCCCCTATTTCATTTTTGGTGAATGAGCAATAAAGCAAAAAATCAATGAGCCAGTTTGAGACCTTCCATTTTCATAAAGGAAATTTCATTAAAAAGAAATGCAGCTTTTTCTACATTAGAGAAACAGCAAATCAAGTAAAAATAAAATAAAAAGATGGTAAATCAGAAAGAAAGTTCTGAGTGGAACAGAGGAAACTTCTGTGACAGCTGGGAGATAGGAGGAAAAACCACCGAATGGCCCAGTGAGCCAAAGGGAAACCATTAATTTCAGTAACTCTTTACACAGAGGAAAAATATCTTTGAGATATTTGCTATGCCTGCTATCAGGACAGATGCCCAGTGATTTCAGTGGGAGTCTTTCAATTGACTGCAGTGGGCACTGAATTAGGCCTTCACTGAAGAGCTGTGTGGCTGGTGAAATATTCCCACTTCCTGAATTTGTCAAGAGACTGAGAAGCTGAACTGAGATAACACACAAGATGTGCAGAGCACCACCACTAAGATACTGGCCTGGCCTAAGGGGGCTTGCACTTGTAAAGCCCCTTTCCTTGAAGGATCGCAACTGGTTGGGCCAAGATTTTCAAAAAGTTAGACTCCTAAATCTATATTTGTGTGCCTCAGTAAGTAGCCTGATTTTCAAACATTCTGAGTACCAAGCAGTTCGCAATGACTTTAAGGATTATGAGACATGGGTCCTGCCCTGTTTAAAGTTGAATCTAGGTCCTGCTATAAGTCCAATTTTCAATACGCTCAGGAATTAGGCACCCAAAATCTATTGAATTTCATATGAGTTGGGTACCTAACTCTCTTAGGCACCTTTGAAAAAACCTCAGCCTGTTTAAAATGCTGTGAATAACTGGCGGAGGAATCATTGTTAACAGCACTGGCAAAAAAATAGCTTAAGTATTATTATCATCCCCATTTTGCTGATGGGAAAATAGAGAGCAGGAAGGTGAAATGATGTGTGCAAGGTTCACACAGAGTTGGCAGTAGAAGACGTGTCTGAATCCAACAGTTGGCTTGTTTGTCCAGACCAGACTGCCTCCCATTTTGTGCTGGGCTGCGGATGTGTTATTGTTTTTCAGTTTTCACTATCTAAAATCTCAAACTTATAGTAGTAAGTAATATGGAAAGAACTGTGTGCTGCATTCTGAATACACTAAAAAGAAAGCAACCCAATTAACTTTATTAAAAAAAATGCACAGAAGCTGATATCTGAATGGCCAATTCATCAATGCATAATACACATAAGGTAACCGTTGCAAGGATTTTTTTTGAATGTAGTTGTTCCTTGGCCAGAATATACTGTAGTACTTTTCAAATAATGTCAAGTGTGATTAAAGCACAAGTCAAAGTCATATGATATATATAATTGCCTGACTCTCTCTTATCTGCCCCTTTAACTGAAGAGTATAAGTTTTTTCTCCATTTCTTTTCAGCAGAACATAATTATTACTGTCACTGTCATTTCTTGGTCTCAATAACAATTAAATTAAATCTGGCACTTGACCCAGGACGAGGCACTTACCTTTTCAATGATATTTTATGATACCATAAACGCTGAGTGGATTGTGGAGAAGGAAAGGGGGAGGGAGGGTCTAAAGTATAAAGTTCAGAATTCATTTAACACATCAGACCTTGGTGACTAAATATTCTGTATGCTCCACAACACGACATGAATAGACAAACAGGTGGCCATTTTCAGTCATGGGGGAGGGATTACATGTGAGATTTCCCAGGAGGTTAATAGGTATAATGTCACTATACCTTATCCCATCCACCCCCTTCACCCCAAGCCTTAGTAATGAAATTTGCCAGCACAGTTTTTCATCTCTATAAGCCAAATTCCTACACCAAGATTATAAATTTAGCTGGACAGTTTTATGACATACTGTGGTTATGAATGCCTAGACAGATGTAATCAAATCTCATACTTGAGAATATAAAAGGAGTTAAGAGGAAATTCCCCACCCCCAATACACACTCAATTTCCTGCACTGCACAATTTATCAGAAACATTATGGGTTTTTTCCCCATATCTGTCTGGAGCATGAAGTGCTGGCTACAGTCTATCCAGTATAGTATGGCAAAACCTAGGTTATTAAACAATTACATCCAAGGATTATATGAGCTTTTAGTAGATGTAAACTTTGTAGGCAGATGTAAACTTTATTGCCAATATAGATAGAGCCAAATAAAGTTTGTCTAAGGACTCAATTCATGGCTCTTTTCCAAGCAAACATAAATGAAATATGAGTATTTAATATAATGAAACATGAATCGCTGGCTTCTATACCAACCTAGGGAAAAATGTGAAACCAGAAGGTATTTTAATGAAAAGTAGAAGCAAAAAATCACAATCTGATGTTTAAAAGCCGTAAGAGTTCATTTTAGTTTGAAAGGAAATCATTTTTCAAAGCACTATACTCCGTTTAAAAACCTAGATTGAATAAGTTTATTAAATTACAAGACCATTGCATTTATGAAATCCATAAGTCAGATCAATAGTGCACAGTCAGCTCTAGAAAGTAATTGCTGGGCGCTCTCAAAATGGACAATCCAAAAACTTCAAGGACCAGCTTTCCCCTTTATTATTTATAAGGAACACAATGTAGTGGAATAAAAACTAATTCATAATGTCTTTTTAATGTTTTTATAGCGTAATATTTTCACTTATTTCTAATCTCAGTGGATGACAGGCTGCCATTATTGAATTTCCATTAACATGAATTATAGGTATAATATATTTTACCCAATATCATCTACCCAAAGCCCTAACATGATTCTACAATAAAAATAACATGGTCAGCACATTTCTCAAATAGAAAGCATTAAAAGTCATTGTAAATTAATCTCAATATACGATACTATACATTTAACCTTGACTTTGTGCCTGCCTGTTTTGCAGAACTGCAGGCGATAACCTAGAATTACAGTTGTTGCCATTAAAATGTCAATATTTACCAACAGTTGCCACTCTGTGGTATTTATGGCATCAATCCAGTAAGCAATTAAGCATGTGTTTAATTTTAAGGATGTGAGTAATCTCATTGATATCAGTAGGACTACACATATGCTTAAATTTAAGCACATGCTTAAGTGATTTACTGGACTAAGGCCAAAATGTTAACACCTTATAGTATTGAGCCCTATATGTGGTATTGCAGATACGAGTACCACATGGTCAGAGCTGTTGGTGAATATTGGATTTTAATAGCAAGCAATGTACTTTGAAGTTACAACGAGGCTTAGCTGAAATGGCACCACAGCAAGACTTTTCCTTTGCGGCACATTAAGTTTCTTATGTGTATTGTTTTAGCACATATCTGAGGTCCTTTATACACAGATAAAAGAAGGCAAATAACCTTGGATTTAACCCTTTAAAACTTCGTCCGCTTTGTGAAATCAAGTACTAACCCAACATCTATTGATCCCCCTTTACCATAACAATTGATAATAACGAAAAAAAATACATTATGTACCCTGTAAACCAAATAACAGGGCATTAGACAGGTATTATTTTTCACTTGAGGGTATTTGAACATAAATAACCAGCTTGCTCTATTTAAAACTGGCTTCTATAGCTTTTATTTGGAAAAAGTACTACTGTCTAGTAGATATTGAACTACTTTACAGTTATTATCATTTGGGAGGGAATGTTCCCTGGATTCTAGATGCACAATGCAAAACAAAATAACGCACTGCTCTAAAAACAAGAATTAAAGCAAGTAAAACTCATCACCAGATTTCCCCCTTGTTTAGGGACTGCATAAGCCAAAGTGTCTGTTCAATACTAAACCACGTGATCAGAGTTGTACCGATAGCACTGATGCTACTGGTGCACAAAAGAAGAAGTATTACAAAAAGACCCCCTCTTCAACTGCAATTAAAGTAAAGGGACATAAGACTTGGGGCAGGGGGAAAGGACTTCAGGTCTGCCAAATGGAAAAAGAAAAATGACAAACGGGAGAGCATGTAGGCTCGAGGCACTTTCCAAATGTAAGAAAGGGTATGGTCCCTGCCCTGAAGAGCTTATAGTCTAAAAGGCAAGAAGATAATGTGCAGAGGAAAATGGTATAAACAAGTAGTAAAATGGAAAAAGACCATTGGCTATGTTAGGTAACATAATATTTTAATACTACGCTATTTTGTGATTTTATACATACATATGTACACAGTGAATATTGGATCGTACTGGGTATGTGTGTGGGTGCATATATATTACAGTACATACACATGTACTGTCACCAAGTACCCACGGCTTAGCCATAATCAGCAGGTTAGTTCTTGAGGATGTCATGGGAGAAGGGGGTCATTAGCAGGAATCTGTATGCAAAGTAGATAGGGTCTTGCAGAGGAGCTCAGGAACAGCATTCTATGTTTCAGGGAGGTGTTGAAGGCACGGATATGCTTGTCAAAAAAGCAGACAAAAGGTTACCAAGGCTGGCATAATTGGAAGGGGGAGAGGATGCACAGGGAGAGGAATATGAAAAGAAGTAAGGATGGATAAGAACGGCCAGAACTGTGACTTCTGACTGTGTCGTTCCAACATTTTCTTAAATGTCAGCATTTAGTTATAACACACACTTTGCACGCGCACAACAGCTTTTCTCAGATGACCCAAGGCACCAAGAGCTCTTTGACATTTGGCATTATCTAATGTTTCTCCCTTTTCTTTCAGCAAGAATGGACAGCCGACACCGAACTATCAATGAACACCTTCAACTTTACTTTTAACATTTTCATTCCAAGATTTTCCTGCAGGTTAGCTAATTGTTCAGGTGCATTATACGATTTAGAGGGAGTGCGGCACACTGAGAAGTACTGTGTGATAAGTGGAAGAAAGAGCAAGAAAGAAAGAAAGAAAAAAGTTCAGAGAACACTGCTTACGCAAAGTACTTTATAAATCCCTTACTAGAGACGGAAAAGAATTTTATAATCTTTGGCATAGGTTTACATGTGTAAAACCTATATTAATAAAATCAGTCCTTGTTCATTATTTGAACACAAATCCCATTAATAATTCCATTAAGCTACCACTTCAGTTCATTACTTTACCCATTCCCTCTTCACTATATTCACTGTCAACATCTGCTGCTGTTCTTGAGAAACAGGGTGATCAGGGCATGCAATTGCATTTGCACTCAACACGGTACCCTTGACTGGCTGGCAACCAGTGATGATATAAAGGGCATTTCACTCTCTCTTACACAGAGACAGAAAGCACTGCCTTACAGCGTAAACAGCTTCCATCTTAACAGTGAAGATCCATTCCTGAATTCAAATTACCTCATTATCAGAGCTACTCAGCATGCTTGTTCAATACTTACAAGCAGCAACTTTAAGGGGCGGAGGGGAGGGGAGGGAAAGAGAGACAGCAATATAAGTTTATACTTTGAAAGTAAAAACTTGCAACAAGAAAAAAAATCACTTTTAGCATGTTAGGCATTCAGGAAGGCAACAGATAACACAATCCCAATGCACAGCAGTGTCTGTGATGATGAATGAAGAATGGGTACAAGACTCTTAAAAAGGTTATTACAGTAAATTTAAGCAAACCAATTGTGCAGAAAGTCTTGTGAGAGAGACCAGACTGGAGCTTAATAGAGAAGATTTTCAGAACTTCTATTCTAATCACTACGTCTTAGCACAACTAGCTCAATTTGATTTAACAATCTAAAAAGCTGAAAGATATGGAAAAAAAAAAACAGATACAACCCTCGATAAATTGAAAAAGGTGGAGTAGAAGCCTATTTAGTTCCACTTCTTATAAATGGCTTTATTTTTCTTGTTAAATAAAGTTAGCTTAGCCCTAGTGAAAGATTTCAGCCTTGAAGACCAATGTCTTTGAGATCACACTCAGAGAAGATGGGCGGTAGCAATGCAAATGTCTTCACATTGCCCCATGAATGGGACTTAACTTGGTCCAAGAAAGACCATTTCCAAAATGAAACGCGCCAAACAAATCACATGTGGAGGTAAAACGGACTGAGATCAACAGCTCATTTTACACGGCACACTGAATAATCACCATATGGCAATGGTTTTACATTTGTAATAGTCACTAAATCTGACTGGCACAATACCCAGGATTAACACCTGAGTCACGCATCAAATGGACTTGATAAACTGTACTTCTACAGACCTATAGTCATTTGGTAGCATATTAATGCTGGTAGGGTGAGGAAAGCGAGCCACTGGGCCCACATACGTAACAGCGGTACAAGTGAGGAAGACCAAAGTGCTGTCTGTATCTCTTCTTGTGACGGAAAGTCTACTAAACATAACGTATGCTCCTGGAATTCAGTCCAGGCTCTGTCACATGGAAGCAAACTACCCACTGCACACACACTTCGATAAATCTACAAAACACAATATCTGGCACAGGACAGTCTTCCAGTTGTGAAACAATCTATTAACTATGGCTGAAATCCAAGGCCAAAACCATCACATCCTTGGATTCACACACTCAGCAAGGTCACTTGAATTTTGCTTGCAGAGTCATCTCCACGTATGGAATGACATGTAGGTATTTGGCCTTAGCTATTTGTTGGAGCAGAAGACTGTACTTGGTTCATTTGATAAACTAAAATGCTGAAGGACAATCAGAATCTGGAGCAGTTTTCTTGCCAGCCTACAAAAGGGTGTCACCAAGGCAGTTTGAAACTCTCTATTCATGAAATGACAGTAATCAGGCAACTTCTCTTAATAAAAGGGATTTGTGATCCATTTCCAGAGAACAAAATACACAGAAAATTGTACCTCAGGTGGATGGAAATGGAAAAGGGCAGGCGAAAATGGGGCTTCACAAAAAAGATATAACCATAGCCCTGGAATTTTCCCAGTCCTGGCAACTAGTACAGGTTTATGGGGCCATGACTGGCAGAAAGAACTATTATTTACTATTCAATGTTGCAGTGAAAGAGAGATTGAACAGACAATCTTGTAAGTGAAAAATCAATTTTGCAGGTGGTGGAGGTGTTTCAACTTCTGCACTTAATTGATAACATGCTCTTTCATACTAGATGTATATCCGCATTCATCCGATAAATTACATGATTTCTCATTTCCAGGCCCCCAAAATTCATTTTCTGGCACCAGAAGTGTATAAGACCTTATTCTTCACTCTGGTCTGGGAACTAAAGGCATTAGCTATGTGTGGATTCTTTGCAAATCTGTGCCACCAAGGTTTCTAAGAAACAATAGCAATAGGCTCTTTCAGTGTCCTCTGCTGTGCTCCCTGGAGCATCAGCTTCTAATTTAAAAAGGAAGAATGACAATCACGAGCTCTCCTGATTGCAATGACACAAATCGCAATGCAAAACTGATGAACCACTGTCCTACTGAGTCTGCAGGCCCGCTGAAAGAATAGCACAAGCAGAGGTGAGAATGTCCCTCCAATGCCCAGATTCATCTCAATAGGCTGTGAAATTGTGAAGCCTAACTATAACCACTTAACTCATGCCAACATTGTTAAGTTATTTCCATTATGAGCAGAGCTCACCAGAAAAACTGTCAAAAACAAATGATGACTTTGTGAAAATATTCATGCTCCTCCTACCTTACTGGTTTATTTTCTACCAGTTCTATGTCTCTGAGATATTCTATACTAAGGGATTTACTGCAGCAGCACGTTGGTTTGCGTAATCTATATAGAAATATTGCTGAAATGCAAGGAAAGATTTAAACAGGTGCCAGGAATGCTGATTCTGTTTTGGTTTTCACTAGGATGTCATGTCTAATAATGTTTTTCAGTTGCAAATAGGAAATGCGGCCTCCAGCAAAGCCAGTTAAGGTGCTGAAAATGTCAGAGGAATCTGAGTCAACTGGCCTATGATACAGCCTTTCAAGGAGCCTTGTCCAGTCCTTCTCCAAGGGTAGCATGGTGGCTTCCAGGACTCAACCTGATGACTGAGAGCTTAAAATGTCAGAGGAAAAAAGTAGTCGGAATCTGAGAACTTTGACAGTTACCTTCTCATAGACAATGGCCATACAAAGCCCCTCGCTTGTGAACTCATCCTCATGAGAGAATCCCAGTAAAGAGTCAGACTACAGCGAGATTCAAGTCCAGTGATGTCCAGTGTCATTGCTTCATGCCACTGCTACAGAGCCAAACCCTATCTGAAAGCTTGCGTCAGGACCAATCACAAGCGTCTAGAAATGAAATCAAGCAAGACATATAGGAAGGGGACTATGCTTTATACTGTATATCCTAGTGATACTTTTCTTACACTTCCCTTCAAAGCATTCTATAGGGTTTTCACCACTTATAAATATTACATAGGACAACTACAGTGCAGCATGTTATGAAATAGGCAATGCAGCTCACAAAATCTATAAGGGAAATCACATACAAGAGGGCAAGGCAAATGGGTAATAGTGTGGGCCTGTCACGGTGTCTCCTCAACACAGAACAGACATCTCCATTGCAGATTCTCTTTGATTTTCCATGGAATAAAGCCTATTAACTGCTGTGATGTATGTGCATTTGCAATCATGGCATTAGTATGCCCAAGTTAGGCTCATCTGGCCCTATTCATTAAAACATTTTTGTATGTAGAAGGGCATTTGAGGGGACACAAAGATTAATGTGAGTTGTTCTGATGACGTGCACAGTGAAAATTAGTTTCAAAACACATTTTAAATAAGTCATTTCACAGAAAATGAGTTACAGATTTACAAAACAGAGTTATCGGACAAAACGAAGAGAAGGTTAGCGTTAGCCCCCTCCCCCACTCCTGCCCATACACAAAAATTACAAATACTATGCCATCAGAGGACTATGGCTTTAGCCTGTTTCAGAGACATCATCGTGGTTCTTTCTATTCTACAAAATGAAATCATACTCTAACTTTGTTGAGAAATGACATTGTTTTAACGGAGTACAGCAACACAATTGGTAATTGTCCTTCTGACTTAATAGCTCCAGAAATCCCATTAGTATTACTAAGCACTATTCAAAACATATGCATTCAGGTACGTCCTTAAACACTGATTTCTTGCTGTTTCAGACTGGACGTTCTCATGATACTTTTAAAAAGGGATCTGGGTGTATAGTGGAATGCTTGGCTAAACATTCTTTTCTTCTGCTCTTGGGAAGCATTCCGTGCATGGGTTGACTGCTGCCCTTCCCCCTCAGAGCAGTGATTCTGTATGTAAAATTCTTCATAAAATGCTTCGGAATCCTTTGGGATGAAAGTTACTTTATATGTATATAGTATTATCATATAAACAGCATATGTTCTAGGATGTTGCTGATACCAAGCCAAAAAAGCCTCCATTTCTTGACATGTTTGTGCAACAACTTAGCAATGATAAATATTATTCATATACTTCTCAGTGTTTTCTTTGAAGATTATTATGAAAGATCCGGGATTGCAAAATGTAAAAACAGCCTTGTGAAATGGGAAAGTTATTATATTTTAATTATTATTTATCATTTATACAGTGGGCACACTGCACTTTAGAGACAAATACTGCTTTATAGACAGGACATATTTCTCAATAGAACTTCTCTGCTTTGCTTTCAAAAGTGCATCAGTTTGGAGACACTACATCGCAGTGGGTAGCAGCCACATATATTTCAGCCTGACAGCAGCGGAACACAGGTAAAACAAAAGAGACAGATAGACTTGTGGGAGAATTTTGAACAGTGAATTCCTCCAACACATCAATTAAAATGCATGCATATTATTTTTAGGGAAGCGTGTATCTTCCAAGAACAAAATGTTATAGAATCTAACAATAAAGACCCAAGTTTTTACAAGTAGGTAAAGGCTAACCTCCAAGCCAAGAGGAAAACCATCCAGGTAACCGGGAAAACCTGAAAGTGAATGCAAAGGAAATACGGTAACTGAACTGCCTAAAAAACAACATGCACAGAGGTGAACAGGTCTCTGAGCTAACTGCTCAAGCTTAGGTCACGTTTCTTGTTTTGCAAGCAATTTCTAAGTTGAAGAATGCAAATGAAATAGCAGTATTAACAAAACAGTCCCACCAAGCAAAATAAAACTAAGATATTTTGCCTACTGATATACATTAGGCTTCAAAAAGAGCTACTAATTTTTGCCCACCATAACTGCAAACACAAATGATAGAATATAGATAATCAACGACCCAACCACAGCTGCAAAACTGCATACTCAAAATCAGAGTCTCCATTGAGACCACTTTAAAATTTGTGCCTTCTCCAACACCTCCAAAATGTTTCCTAATTTTGTTCTGCCAATGCAAGATTTCATTTCAAAATTTCATTTCATTTCACTTCAAAATTTTATTGACTGAAAAAATTAGTTCTCTTTAATTAAAGAAATTTCTGCATGCCACCTGGTAAAATTAAGCATTTGCAATGACAAACAAACAGATAGATTCTTCTATTATTATGAAGCTAAACCTTGTATGCAAGTGCAAAGGTTTTTGTTTTGATTTTAAGGAACATTTTGAAACTAGTGGAATTCTGAAGACAATAGGGATGACTGGCATTAAGATTTCCTGCGTCAATTGTATCAACAGTTAATACCAAGCAATATTAAAACAAAATTTGAAAATAAAGTTAGGGATGGAAAATAAAAAGGACTTCAAAGAATCAATCACTCAACTCCTGGCCAGCACACATTTTGATTGGATTACTGGACATTACTGGTATTTATCCTTTTCAGAAGTCAAGATACTTTTGGATCCAAATATCAAGGACTGGAAACACCCCCCTCCATTACCCAAAATTGTCATGTTTGTGATTTTGTAAGTACTTGGCTACATCAATTAGTGCTGCAAACAAACTGCCTTTCATCTTCAAATGGATCTGGGACTAGAGACTGGCCAGGCCTCTTAGGTCTTTCAACAGATGATAAACACATTGCAAGTCAAAAAACAAGCATGGTTATTTACTAACCATACAGATTAATTAGAGTGTCAGTGTTTACCAGATTTAAATAGTCTCAAGCCAATAAAATATCCCTGAGCTCTAAGGAGAGATTTATAAATTTAAAAAAAGTTAAAACTTCTGTAGGTTTCAGCTTTGTCGAGACATGTACCAAACAGGAAGTATTAATGCAGATGACAATTGTGCAGTATAGTAGGCATACAAGGGAAATGGGTTTAAACTGCAAAGTTCAGATTAGGTTTGCCATCT
>ML675608.1:4139281-4349106 GCA_007922155.1 Mesoclemmys tuberculata | reverse complement strand
GGGGGAAATGTCCCCCCAAAGTAGGCCTATTGCTGGCGTGGGTTGATGACCCAGAACCCATGATCGGACACTGCCAGGTTCCCTTTTCAAGTGGACTTTCTGGTCAAAACCTGGACATCCTAGTTCAGATCCAGATTTAATCCAAAATTCCCCACAGCTGGGGTGTGTTGAGATTTTGTCTTTTGGTTCAGGCCAGTCTCTAGGGCCATATGCCACTAAGCAGGAAAAGCCACTGGGAGAGGGCCTAGGAAACACCTCAGGCCTCCTCTTAGGTTCAGTCAAATTAGAAAGTCAGGGGCCAATGATTCTCCTTTGGAGATGAAAGTGGGTTCAACTCTCTTCAGCCTGTGACACTTCGCTGTCCTATCACCATGGCAACATAGCTCCTTCTTGTTGCCATAGAGGTTGCATAGCCCCTGGGCACATTTGCTATAGCCATGTAGTAAAAGTCACTGCTTTGGATTCATCCAGAAGCAGGTTTGGGGCAATTTCTGATCCGAAACCTGCCAGGAGCCAAACAACATGCTGGGTAATGCGGTTACTTCCCAGCTCCTCCCCTTTCTATCACCAGATACATGTCCCAGTCTCCCCCACAAAGCCTACCATGAGCATCTGGGAGTTAGCAGGGGACCGCAGAAGAGCTATGCTCTCCTCATGCCTCCTTTGCCAGTTTGGTTCCCAGCACATGTGGTGCACTGGAAGACAGCAAGAGCTACTAGTATACAGCCTGTATTACACATTTATGAACACTGATTCTAAAGAGAGTTTTAAATAGAGAGGCAGAAAGAAGTGCTAGAAGGGAAAAACGGCATTGGTAGAATATGTTGAGAGGCTATCAATCCCTAGCCAGAGAAGTGACCTTACAACCTTCTATAAGTCGATCAGCTACCAGGAAACCTTAGCAGTACTGGAAGCCTCCCTATTAAAGATGAAAATGGAAAAACTCTTAGTACAGAAGAAGAAGAAGAAAGGAAAAGATGAGCAGAACATTTTCAGGCTGTTTTAAATAGACCAAGCCCAAATGAAATATGAAATGAAGATTACCAGCAGAGCTTGATATTGAGTTAGGAAATATTACAATGAAAGACATTCAAAAAGCCACCAGAAAACTCAAAAATGGGAAACCACCTGGAGACAATAATAATGCTTAAAGTGCATGACAAAAAAAATCCTTCAGACTTTCCTTGTGGTTTTTTTTCAGATTTTTTTTTTATTATTTTCTCTGGAGTCTGGACCTTGCCTGTACCTTGACCAAGAAATCTGGACCTTGACAAAAAACTAATTGATTACCTCTGCCTTACAGTACAACTGCCAAAGAAGGGTGATCTTAGCAACTGTAATAATTGGAGAGAAATCACATTACTCTCAGTGTCTGGGAAAATCATGCCCAACATCTTTCTGGAACGTCTCAAGAAACAAACAGATCTCCAGCATAGAGAGGAACAAGCAGGCTTTAAACCACAGAGATCATGTGCGAATCATACTGTTTTATGGATTTCCAGAAGGTTTTTGATACTTATATAGATAAAGTCTTTGGAAAATTATGGCATATGATGGAATACCAGGAAAAAAATACTTAGAATTATCATGGACCTATATAAGGCTGAATTTTCAGTTTTCGGTGGTAACATCATCAGCCAATGGTTTGTATTGACAACTGGAGTAAGGCAAGGGTGTATTATGTCCCCACTATTGTTTGCACTGATCATTGACTATTGTCATGAAGAAAGTAACCACAGCGGGCAGCCGAGACATTTAAAGACAAACGATAAAGCATAACTGGATAGCCTCTTTTTCGCTGATATTGTCTGCTTAGTTCAATGGAAGAAAAGACCCAGCTGGTTTGTTTATCAAGAAGGGGAAGACAAAATATATGACTATCAGCATTCCAAAAGCAACCATCAGAGTACTTGGAGAAACATTAGAAGTATGTGTCTTTTGCCTCTTTAGAGAGTGAGATGTGCAATGATGGTGACACCAGGCTAGATGCAACAAAATAACAAAAGCAGCAAACAACTTCCTTAAATTTGAAAAGATTTGGAAAAGTAGCATGATTGGCATAGATTCAAAAAGCATTAATTTTTAATACCAGCATCATGTCTGGCCTCCTTAATGGAGCAGAGTCATGGAAATCTAAAGCAGAAATTGATGATCAGCTTATCAATTGGACAGAATTTCTTGCAACATCAGAAAATGTAAGTAGAGCAAACCAACCTAAAGCATCCAACATGGCAAGAAGACTATGATGGAATGAAGGATCTGCTTAGGACACGCTTTAAGGATGCCACCAACACGATTTCCACAAAATGTGGTAATACAGACACGACCAAGGAAGAGAAAAAGAGGGCAACCTAGAGAAACATCATGAAGAACAAGAGAAAAAGAAGCCAAACCCATCATCATGACACTCAGCAGACCAGCTGAACAGACCAGCACAAGACCAAAATAAATTTCAGAAAATGCCAGATGCCCTATGCCCCTGAAGGTGCAGAGGATAAAGAAAGAAGAAGTGTACTGATGAAGTTGTGAAATTCCTAAAGAAGGGGAAGCCACAGAAAAATCTGGAAGATATGGATCGTGTTAAATAGCCCATCACATCATAAGGTATTTCGCAAAATCATGCAAAGATATTGAACTTTCAGACCCAGTGAACTATGAGAAGGGTGGGGGAAATGTCCCTGTTTTCCCTTATAAATATATCACTGCTTATGTACACAGGAACATTGCTGTGATCTCTTGACCTTTCTTGAGACAACAGATTTTAAAAAAAATACAGTGATCCAATTAGACCTGTGTGTACATCAGTATCCTTTGCATAACAGAGGAAAGGCTTGCACCTGGAAAACCATGAAGGCCAGACAGTGCTATATTTTAAACTTTTTTTCCCAGCAAGTCCTTGGAAGGGTAAATCCATTTCCCTAGAACAAGCAGTTGTTCTTTTTGACACACACAGTCAGAAATCTGACTGGGAATCATAGTAATTTGCCACAGAAGAAAAAAGAAGGCTCTGAAACATGACTTTTTTTTCACCTCTGTGCTTGGTCTGTGATGTTCCACTGTGTCCATATCAAAGAACTGACGGACTACCCAAGGAGAAAAGTGTTCCATCAGAAATTTTGACAAAGAAATGCCAGCTGTCAATACCAGTCCCCAGGAGACCCTACAGTAGCTTAGTGCAGAAAAGCTGCACTGCAAGTCGCGTAGATTTCATCACCAATATTTATAATCTCCCTTTATGCAAGCCGCTTATGTTTCATAATAGTAAGAGTACATACATTTTAGTGACTGTGTAGAACAACAAATTGTTGCATGTAATTAGTCATGTACTACATAAACCACAACTTGAAAAACAGTTCATGTTTATTTTTCCTCTGCTTAATCTATATTTTAAATATTTACAGAAGCCAAACACCAGCTTAGTCAGTTATCATCTCAGCACTGAAAGGACAAGATCCCGCAATACTAGACAGAGCAATGATGACAGGCTGAAGAGTGAGAACCTTATTCCAGTTGGGGGTGAGGTAACTAAATTGTTTTGGACCTCAAAGGAAATAAATTTTACCTCTACAATATTTTATCTTATTTCTTTTTACAATGCATTCCTCAGCCACACGGATTTGTTTCTCCTTTAAAATAAGCATTCCTTCCCCCCCACACTCTTTCCTGCTCATTTGCTTAAACCAGTGCCTGGTGAGACAGGGAGATTTCTCCCTCTGCATTCCCTGACCTGCTTTCCAAAGGGGTGAACAAATGTTTTGCACTCTCCTCCTCCTCCCCTCCCCCATTTTCTTTGAGCCCAACCACACTGGGATCAAAACTCTGCTAGCAACAACAACAAACTTAAATCTTATGGGAGCCCTATAAACATAAAAGGCCAGGCTCTGATTTCAGTTACTCCCCAGTAAGCCTAGGGTAACTACACTGAAGACAATATAGTTACTCTCGGTTATGCTGGAGAAAATCCTATCAGAATTTGAGACTGGATTTTTGTATACGCATTGTCATAGGTTTAACCTTGAAACTAACAAATCATTAAGCATGTAGGGGCTTAGGAATCAATTCATGTTCCAGGCAAAGGGTTTTGAAAATTAATGCTGAACAAAAAAAGAAATGATCAGATAGAGCCTGACACCACACGGATCCTGTTGATGTATCAATCTTTTCAGGCATTTAAAAATCATATCCAGATGATAAAAGTAAATGTTCTATAACCAAAAAAATCTCTTGGTAATAAAATTTCAAATTACAGACCATGACAACACTTCTAAATTACAGCAGTGATGCAGAAGCTCTGATGGAGAAAATTGTACAAGTAACACAGAAAGAAATTTGGAAAAGCAACGCAGAAGAGAGGGGCTGCTAATACGAACGGATAACATGGTCGAAATACTGTGTGGCACCCTTAATTGGCTTCTAGAGTGTTTCATTGCCAATATCTTAAGCAAAGCTGCAGTTTTATGGGGATTTCCTTGACAGAGTCTATTACCAAATAAACTCACGGGAGAAAAAACTGAGCCAAATAATCATATGCGATGGGAGCAAGGGTGTGTCAAAATGAAGCTGCACATTGCCCTTCAGTGCCAAGAGATACCTACTCTCTCCTGCCAAATACTGCAGTAGTTGAACGACCCCAAATGATAAAAGGACTCCACAACCGGGGAGATGCTGACCATTAGATTCAGATTGAGCCATCCCCAAGCGGAAGCTCTGTGGCCCAGTGGCTTGCACACAGGACTCAGAGTCAAGGGACCTAGGCTGACAAAAAGCTGAGAATACTTACTTAATGACCTTGAGAAAAATCACAATCTTTCTGTGCCTCAGTTTCTCTGTCATTACTTGGGGATTATAATGTCAACATATCTGACAGGGGTGTTGAGTCTTAAGCAATATTGTAATGTATTTTCAGAACTTCAGATAAAAAGGGCAACAGTGGCCCAAAGCAATTTTTATTATTACTTTGCTTAGTAAAAACGAAAAAAAAATAAACCCCCAAAAAAACAAACTCCCACATTTTTCTTTTAAATAACCCAGGCCAAACATGAAGTTCTTCAAGATATAAGAGTCAGATAAGTGTGATTTGTGGAAAGGCATTTCACTTGCAGTTAGCAAGTTATTAGTATGTCCTGGGAGTAGTATTAAACACTGAAGAGTTGAATCACATCTTTAGTATCATAGTCTGTCCACACATATCAATGTTTTGTCTGTGATGTGGAGCACAAGTACTTTTGGGGCCACCTTCTAGGAAAACAGGTGTTGCCACAATGAATCAGACCTGTCTAGTTCAATATCGTGTCTCCACCAATAGCCAACACCAGATGCTTTAGAAGAAGGTGCAGGAAACCTCAAGGAAGTCAGATGTGGGATGACCTGTACTCTATGAAGGTTTTGCCTCATCTCTACTAGTTAGAAATTGGCTTAAGCCCCAAAACAAAGTTATGTATCTCTTTCAGTACTCTGTTTGCATTAACTATTGTAATTCTGGATATACTTGTTATAATCTTGTCTGATCAGACTAGATATGCTAGTGGGCCCTTCTTGACTTAAAATCTCTGGCTCTTTGAACTCTGGGGCTCAATGACATCATGTCACAATTAGTTTCACAATGTAATTACATGTTATGTGAAAAAATATTTCTTTTATCCATTCGGAATTTGTCACATAGAGTTTCAATTAATAAAGAATAAAACAATGAAAATACAATTAATGCCAGTCAACAAGATTTTATAGACAATAGGTCCCGCCAAACAAACCTGATGTAATTCTCTGATAAAATCACAAGTTTTGTTGATAAAAATAACTGTGTAGATATAATAAATTTCTGTAAGGCATTTGACATAGTATTGGATGACATTGTGATTTAAAAAATACTCCTGTACAATGTCAATGAAGCACATGTTAATTGGATTAAGGTTGAAGATCTTAAAACGTAGTAGTCAATGGAGAATCTTCACTGAATGGAGGTGTTTCCAGTGGGGTTCTGAAAAGGTCAGAACTAGGCTGAAGCTATTCAACATTTTCATCTATTGTCTGATAGTAAATATAAAATCACTGTTGAAAGCTGAATCCAGCTGAATTCAAAGAAGGACGAGGCACACATTTTTAATAGTGAGGAATCATTAACCACTAGAAGGGAGCTGGTATATTCTCCGTCTCTGGGTGTCTTCAAATCAAGACTGGAGGCCTTTCTGAAAGACATGCTTTAGCCAAATACCAGTTATTGGGCTCAATACTGGGGTAAAAATATACCTGTTTTGAAAATGGGCCAAGCGACTATGCATTCTTCTGTCTTGTGATTTTCCATTTAAATGTTCATGGTTAACCCATTAGCTGGAGAGCCAAAGGTTGGAGGCAAACTCATCAGTTCCAGAAACTACTAATCATCTGAGCTGAACCACAAGTGTTAATCTGCAGTGTGAGAGTCAGAGAACACACTTTTTCCTTTAAAAAACTCTCATAGTTTGCTGGAAGTTTCATAGACAACATTGCCTTAAATCAACTATTCAGATTCCTCACCCACTTCTGTTTCAGAGGTCTTTTCCCCTCAATCTATGTTGTTTTAGCTGTCAGGATTGCTCAGGTGATCCTCAGCAACAGAAGAGGACACTGTCACTTTTTATACATGAACTTGATGGAGACCATACAGCTGATTAGCAGCTTTCCTGGAAGAGATCATCCCAATGATCTAGTGATGCCAAAACCATTCTTACTAGTAAAACTCACCTAGGAAAATTCCTAATAAGATCATTTAGAAAATGTTTCACATTTAACATATGATTCACAAAGCACTTAAAAAGCTGATCTTTCCCTCCTTCCCCCCAAGAAACAAACACTTCACTATCATAGCTCAGCTAAATGGGCTGTTAAACATCTGCAGCAGAGGCTGATCAATTCCAGCCAACAGCTGGACTCTAAGCAATGCAGAGGTCATGATAAATGAAACCACTGTGCTGGCTTCAAAACTTGCTTTATAATCTTCACCAGACAAAGCGTGACCAAAATGCATCTATTGTGGAGGACATCTGGGGAAATCTCAAATTCATTTTCATTGGGAACTTATTGCTTGTTGTCAAATAAAAATAAATGGAAAACACTATGGACCATTTTAAAAAACATTCACACTGTAAACTTTGGCCTAACGTTTCCTTCTGCAGCATTGACCTTGTTTTTCTACTGTGTGAAAAAAAAATCAATACAGTCTGGTATTGCAGTAAAATTTCAGCTTGTTCTTGGCTTACTTTAAATAACTTTATTGTCTTCTTTTCCCCTGTCTGCGTCTGTTGTATTTGGCACTTGCAGTTATTAACATGAAACGAAGTTGAAAGAAAAATTTAAATATCATAAAAAGAAAAGCAGCAGGACACCTGGCTTGCTCTCCTAAAGCCACAGATACCTTTACAATTTGTCAGGGTTTTCCATTTCCTCCCCCACTTCAGCTTTCCTTGTCATATTTGTATGCAGGAAGGCAAACAAACAACTTTTCACTGATACAAAAATATATGCTTTGTAACTTAAAGAGGAGCTACAAGTTAAAAGAAAGTCCAAAACACTACTACTCCATAGAATAAATAACTAAAAACATTAGTGATTTTATTTCTTTGCTGTTGAACATTTTCTTGCTTCTTAGAATGTATTTATGTATAAACTAGACAGCCTTGTCTCAGCTGTGGGTTCTCCCTATTCCCATTATGATATTACAGATGGCAATGGAAAAAGGCACTCTAGAAGACTTGTAGGAAAGGGCCAAGTACCAAAAAAATCCAGACCAAAAGAAAACAAAAAAAAAACAACTACCACCCTACGCACTTTGCTCAGTTTCTGCTCTTTGTGACATAAAAATAGATCCATGCATGGCAAACTATATCTCCGTCTGCAACACCCCTTGGGTAGTCAGAGAAAGCTGATCCTTCCCAAAGTGAAAATTGAGAACCAAGTGCTTCAAAAAAATTAATAAAAAGCATGAAACTCAGACTGCGATATAGGGAGCTGATTGCTCGCTCTGTTCACTGATAGAACGAAGTGGGAGAGCCATTAGCCCAGGAAAGACATTACGCCCAACAAAAGAAAAAAGGCAAATGGCCATTGGACTTCTTATTCCCATGGCATATCATGAACAAGGGATTTCCCAAGGGCCAAGTGTTGCCCCATCCGTAGTTTCCACTAACACATAATTACTGAAAACAAGTACATCCTTACTTTGGTAGCTGAAGCTGCAGATGAGTTGGCCACAAGGCTCATTATCACGTCACTGTTCACTGTAGTACACACAGCTGTGGCTGGGGTAGGTAGTCGAGAGGGAACAACTGGCAACGGCAACAGCCCAGGTCTGTTGTGGCAGTTGCTGCTCACGGTACTGTTACAGTTACTGCTGTTCACGGGATTCCCATTGGAGCTCCATTCTCGGCGATCCCACCCAGTGCGATAATCTCTTTCAAATCGGCTGTGGTGCCGTGACATCTCGGTTGACTGTGGCTTCTTCTCAATGGGAACTCAAGAGTTTGTCTGAAATATTCAAAAAAAAAAAAGGTATTGTAAATGAAGCCCAAAGCAAAATTCCTAGTCAATCATTTGGGCCAGTCCCACCAGTCCCCACCACGCTCATTTTGCATGGCAAGTAAAACTGTTTAATTCATTTGCCAGCCAAACACCAGGAGAGGGGATTGTGTTTGTAGTAATCTTAATTAAAAATTGAAATGAGAGAGTTAGGCTATTGACTGAGCATGTGGCGCAAAGAATAGTCATTCGGTTTCCAGGGAATTCTACACACCCAAACATTCTAGCAGGATTTCAAGTGACAATACACAAAAAGTGAAACACCAAGTTAGAAGCAATTTATCATTCATCCTCTTTGACAGGTTTCTAGCAGCTTCCTAAAGATTTTTTTTGAAAATTAAACTTTTCATGGGTCTTGCAACAAAGAAATGCCCACTCAGCTTGTCCCAATGAAGGAAAGATGAAAAGAAAGCCTTTATATTTGTCATTGCTCCTGCCACTTTCATTTATTTTAACATACTCGGACTCAGAGTTCCATTCATAGAGTTTAAGGCCAGAAAGGACCATTAGATCATCTAGTCTGATTTCCTGTATATCACAGCCCATTACATTTCACCCAATTACCCCTTAATTGAGCCCTGTGGCATGTATTTGACTAAAGCATATCTTCCAGAAAGGTATCCAGACTTGCTTGAAGGACATCACGACAGAATCCTCGACCTCCCTTGGCAGCTTGTTCCAATGGTTAATCATAGTAGAATTCTACCTCATGGTAGAAATTTCAGCCTTATTTCCAATTTGAGTTTGTCTAGCTACAGATTCCAGCTACCGGTGTTTGTGATGTCTCTCTCTGCTAGATTAAAGAGCCCTTTAGTACCCACTATTTTCTCCTTGTGAAGATGCTTATAAACTATAATCAAGTCACCTTTCAATCTTCTTTCTGACAAACTAAACAGATTAAGCTCTTTAAATCTCTTACTCTAAGGTCTTTTCTCCAGGTCCTGGATAATTTTTGCAGCTCTTTTCTGCACCCTCTCCAATTTTTAAACATCTTTATAAAATTAGAACTGAATGCAGTATTCTAGTATCAGACTTACCAATTCCATGTAGTGAGATAAAATCACCTCCTTATTCCTATTCACTACTACTTTTCTTATACATCCAAGGCTTTCATTCTCCTTTTTTACCATAGTACCATATTGAAAGCTCACAATGAATTTTCTGTCCACTGTCATCCCTCCATTATGACTCCTTTTCAGTCCCTGCTTTCCAGGCTACAGTCCCCTATTTTGTAGGTATGGTCTGCACTCCATTATTCTAGATGTATAACTTTGCATTTGTCTCTATAATGTTTGAATGGGCCCAGTTTACCAAGCAATCCAGATCACTCTGACAGTCCTGTCCTCATCATTATTTACTACTCTGCCAATCTTTTGTATCATCTGAATATTTAATCTGGAGGGGGCAAATCACCACAGCACAGAAAGCCAGGAACTCCTGAGTTCTAATCCTAGCTTCGACTATGTGGCCTTGAGCCAGTCATTTGACGCTCTCTACCGTAGTTCCCTTATCTGTAATATGGGGACATCCCCTGAGTGATGCTGTGAGGATCACCTAGCTCACATTTCTACAGCATTAGGAAGTGAGAAATATTATATATAAATGCTAAATACAGTTATTCGCATGAATAAATCATGAACATTTAGTTCATTACAGCAATTCATCTATTTTACGTGCATCACACGATCCAATTTATTATGAGATCAGTGAAACCCATTTTGTATTTAAGAACCCATAAAACAAAAATGGACAAGTAAAATATCCCAGTTTATGATAGCTGAAGAGATATTACTTCTTGGTATTTTTCTGCTGAACTAGGTCAGTGCTGCACTATGTGTGGTTTTATTTACGTTATCACCACGAGCCAAGAATTTTTGAGCACCAATACAAGTTGTCTCAAGGCTCCCATTAGCTTGTCCAGCACAAATGTCTTAGCACTGTTGAGTGAGACTACTTTATCATAAGTCTAAGGTGGAAAACAACATACTGGAAAGTTCAAACATAAGCCACTAATAGATGCCCTCAAAAGATGTAATTCAAAAATACTGTAAGACAGTAGCAAGTAAACAACTTTAGTAATCATACAACTGGTAATTCTACAAAATGGCAAATAAAGCTGGCCTATTATAGTCTAACAAGGCCTGTCAGAGGCATATCATTTATGGGTTATAGAATGTTCTCTAATGTTCTAACAGAAGGGATCTAGATCACATTTCTTATAACAAAAGATTGGGACAACAAGGAAAATTCTGCCAAAACCTGCATCTGCTGATATTCGTCCTTCTACTCCATGTCTAGTAAAATTGTGTGTAGAGGCCCGCATCGTAAACTCATACTTGTGTTCTATTCAAACAAAATGGCATGGCCCTTCTGACACACAAGTTATGAGGATGCCCCTCAACCTTTTTTAAATGACATATGGAAATGACGCACCAACTTCTGATTATGGCAAAAATTAGAGACACTCTGTGCGTCAATGAGGCTACAGTAAATAGAACATCTTTACATAAATAGAAAACTTTAAAAAACATAATGGGGGGGAGGGAGATTTTCTATGAGCAATGACTGCCATCTCAGAGAAAATTAGTACCAGAAATGGAGCTTTAATGATTAAACTATTTAAAAGACTTGTATAGCAGCTTTTATTCCATGGTCTAAAAATACATTACAATCTTTAATCAAAAGGGGCACTATCAGCTCCAATTTACAATTTTAAAATGTACTTGTCAAGCTGTTGAGAGTGGTTCACGACCATGAGTGCCAACCTCAGGGCAGACTGTCAAGGAACAGGGCACAAACTGCACACTGATTGAATGCCCTATAATTAGATTTCACCAATCAAATAACAAATGTGAACTCCTCAAGCATGGTAACACCCTAACCATGGACTCACAGACAGTCCCTTTGGGCACTCCAGTCTATCCTACCACCCAGGCAACCTTGTCTTTGTGATAGATGGTCCCTTACATCAAAAATCACAAAAATATTTAGGTTATTCCCAGTACCAAAGGTCCAGTCACTTACTCCAGGTCAATTACACCCTTGATCTCTCACCAAAGACAACACTTGTAGTCAATCCTTTGAAACTAACTGATGGATTATTAACTAAGAAAAAAAAAAGTTATTTATACGGGTAAAGCTGATAAATATACACACACACACGAGTTATCCAGTCTTAAATTCTAGAAGATGATAGTAGCTGTTGTATGTACAAGTTCTATGTGTCCTTGCTTATCCTTAGAAATATTGCCCTCTCCAATTCCAGGCAGCCTTAAAATTTTTATTCCCTTTCCCCAGCATTCAAACTGTGACAAGATGAGGGCCTGTGCATATACCCTCTTCACAGATATCTGGGAAGCAATCATCAAAGTGGTTTGATTGGTGTCTATAGGCTTTTTGCTCGGGAGAAGATGACACCTCTTGTGGTAAACTAGTAATGGTTCTCATGGTAATGCTTCTCCCTTGACTGTGAGTATGTACAGTCTTAGCAAACATCTTTACAGTTATAGAGCAAACACTGAAATATTACCTTATCACATGGGTACCTTTATTATAAGCAACATTAATACATGCAGCATCCTATAAGCATAAAGTCTAAACGTTCAACTCATTCTTGCAACTCCAATACTTATTTTACCAATACTAACTCACATGCAAGCCAGACTGGTTTCCAGCTATGCTTTTGTCAGTATTCAGTGAGGCCCAGTAGCGTTGGCATGAGCTGGCATGTGGTCTGCCAGCTTCACAGTACTTTATTATTTTTATATCTCTGGAGAAATCTGTCTCTCTACTTTTTTGGCCATAAATCTCTGCAACCTGTATGTATGTCAAGGGACATCTTTGTGGGATCTTGTTTTGGAAGGTAGCTGGGAATCAAATGGCCTACATCAGATGAGTTAAAGGAGAAGTGACATAGCTGTATTAGTATTCAGGATTATATCTTCTGTAGGCCAACTGTCTAGAAGGAATCAAATCATACCTGCATGTATACACACATATTATGACTTCAGCAGAATTGACCTGTCACTCAGCAGACAGCAGTGGTAAAAATGCCCCTATATCATGCAGTAAAAACTGCTAAGTATTAACTTAAGTCACCATGTCCCCAGCAGTTCCACGATCAGATGATACTGACAGGCAATTACACCAATAACTAGCAGAGGAAAAGGCTGCAAGGAACCCATGCATTGTGACAGGGCCAGACCGGCTGGCTAACGGAGAGTGCTAGAAGGCCAATATATCAGCCGCAGGCAAGACGCTGTCAAGAGCCAGGAGAGTTTAGGAGAGGATCAGAATGCTGGCAGAAGAGAACCCTACAGGTACAAAGACTGGGGAGAGAAAAATCCCATCCGAAAACAGCAAAGGACCTTTCCCAGGCCTGGGGGCCTCACTGAAGAGACCCTGCCAGAAGGGAAAGATTGAACTGGACATTTGGTTTGGAGACTACCATGCCCAGTGGGGCTGTCAGGGGTCAAGACCCTTCCCTGGCAAGGAGGCCAGGAAGGACCCCTGTCCGAGCACAGTACGGACACTAAGTCAAGGGACATGGGGAAGTAACCCAGGGAAGCTACCAGCTTTCCAGAAGCCACAGTGAGAGGCTGCTACTTGTAGGGTCCCTGGGTTGGAGCCTGGAGTTGAGGGTGGGACTCACACCCCGCACCCGCTACTGGCCATTCACTGGAGGGGCAAAAGCCCCAGCGAAGAGGCCAGGGCCTGTGAGAACCACAGACAGGACCAGAAGCAAGAAGGGAGCAGATGTCTCAGAGAGGCTGTATTATCCTCACTCACCGCTAGAGGGTGGAAGAACACTAAAGAGTGAAGCAGTTCACTAACCTACCACTGGAAGGAAGCGCTAGACCCACCAAGGTAGAGGAAAAGCTTAGCCACAGCATTAAGAAGTTTATTTAATACGCAATACCCTGTTTATGAGCAAACTTGTTCCTCGCCACAGCTGCGATTCTTAAGAACATTTTATAATGTTCTCAATAAAAATTAAGATCAACCACCGGAAACATCACTGTTTCTACATATGTCATCAAACATATGCTACCATTTGAGGACAAAGATATCTGGCAGCAACAAGATGTGCAAAAATGAGAATGTAGTGATGGTTACATAATGCATGCGAATTCAATTGCAAATGCTTGTTATTTTTTTAAAATTTAGAAATAATATAAAATGAGCCCATAAACAGCTGTGGGGTTTCAAGGGAAGGGAGAGGGAGACGAAGTTGCACATGAACAGATTATGAATTTTGAAATACATTTATGAACCCCTGGTTTACAGGCGATCTCCCTCCCCTATTTAATTGGTGAGCCAGAGTGATCATAATGTGCAAACACATCTACACTCATAACTCAGTCTTATCCCACTGAAACTGTGTAATGAATGGAGCATAATCATCACATCCCTCTACATGGTATTTGTCACAACCCAGTGAAAGATCTCTTGAAAAACTGCACTGAAATGGGATTGCAAATTATTCTGTTCAGTAGCAGGGATGGCAGCAACGATTGTAGTTAAGGATATATGCACTTCCATCCTACCTTAGTTTTCAGTGGCTACAAAATGTTCACTTTTCAGGCATGCTCTCTTTTCAAAGGCCTTTTTGTTTTGTTTTGTGGTAATTTATTTTTTATGTGTAAGCAAAAATAAATCTTTCAGACATTCTGGCGTACAGGGATGGGTACAAGTAATTACCCCCATTACATACAAATAACTCCAAGGATTTAAAAACAATTCCCACCAAAACACATGCACACGTGTGTGTGTTTGTGTGTGTGAGAGTGACAGCACATGTGTGTGCATGTATCCATTTATGATACTTTATTACAGATTGTGGACTTGAGGCTGAAAAGGATCCTAATGGGATCAAGAAAGAATCCACTGATTATTCTTCATGTGGGAATAAGGTATACTGCTAGATTCTCGCTAGATCACATCAAGGAAGATTACGCCAGGCTGGGGAAAAAGTTTAAACAAATGGAGGTTCAGGTGATCTTCTGTGGGATTTTACCTGTCCCAAGAGAAGGAGAGTGAAGGCAAGACAAGGAGCAGTGGCAAGGTGGCTAACAGGAACAAGGATATGGAAATAGAAATTACCACATCTGAAGTAGAAGCCAAAATCAAACAACTTAATGGGACCAAACTGGCGAGCCTGGATAATCTTCATCCAAGAACATTAAAGGAACTGGCACATGAAATTATAAGACCAATAGCAATGACTTTTAATGAATCTGTAAACTTGGGAGTCATACCTTGTGAGTAGAGAATTGGAAATATACTACCTATATTTAAAAAAGGGGGAGGAAAGAGATTCCAGAAGATACAACTGTGATCAGTAATGGGCCTGTATGCAAGAACCTAAAACAAGTCTGGAAAGAGAGAGTAATTAAAGACAGAAAGGCAAAGGGTAATTGAAATAAAATACAACATGGTTTTACAAAAGGTAGATAGTGCCAGATCAACCTGATCTCTTTCTTTGAAAAGCCTACTGATTTTCTAGACAAAGGTAAAACAGTAGATCTAATGTACCTGGATTTCAGTAAGCCATTTGATGCAGTTCCACGCTGAAAATTATTTGTTAAACTGGAGAAGATGGGGATTAATATGCAATTCAAAAGGTGGTTAAGGAACTGATTGAAGGGGAGACTACATGCTGAAAGGTCATGCTGAAAGGTGAACTGTCAGGCTGGAGGGACATTACTAGTGGAGTTCCTCAAGGATTGGTCTTGGGATCAGTCATGTTTAACGTTTTCATTGATGACCTTGGCACAAAAAGTGGGAGTTTGTTAATAAAATGTACAGATGAGACAAAATTGGGAGGTATCGCCAATACAAAGGATGACTGGAATATCATACAAGAAGATTTGGATTACCTTGATAAATGTAGTAATAGAAGTAGAGTGAAATTTAATACTGCAAATGTGATGTCATGCTCTTAGGCACTAACAAGATCTTTGCTATAAACTGGGGATGTGTCAGTTGGAAGCAACAAAGGAGCAGAAAGACCTCTGTGTATTGGTCAACCACAGGATGACTATGCACACTGTGACATGGCTGTGCAAAGAAGCTAATGCGATCGTTGAACGCAACAGGGAAGATATTTCCAGTAGAGATAGGGCAGCCTTATTACCATTATAGACAGCAATGGTGAGACCTCATCTGGAATACTGGTTGCAATTTTCATCTCCCATGTTTCAGAAAGATTAATTCAAACTCAACAGGTACCGAGAAGGGCTAGTAGGATGATCAGAGGAATGAAGAACCTACCTTACTAGGGGAGACTTAAGAAGCTTGGCTTGTTTACCTTAATAAAATGAAGGCTGAAGGGGGATATGAGTGCTTTCTATAAATATATCAGAGGGATGAATACCAGGAAGGGAGAGGAGTTCTTTAAGTTAAGGGCCTGTGTTGGGACAAGAACAAATGGGTATAAACTCCTCATCAGTAAATTTATCCTTGAAATTAGACAAAGGTTTCTAACCATCAGAGGCATGAACAGCCTTCCACAAGGATTAAAGGAGGTAAAAAAAAAATCTTAATTATTTTAAGACTGAGCTTGATAATTTATGCAGGAGATGGTATAATGAGATTGCCTACAATGACATGTGGCTCATCGGCAATTGCTATTAGCAAATATCTTCACCAGCTGTCTGGCTGGTGGGTTTGTCTCCCATGCTCAAGGTCTAACTTATTGCCATATTTGGGATCGGGAAGGATTTTTCTCCCAGGTCAGATTGGCAAAGACTCTGCAGTCTTTTGTCTTCCTCTGCAGCATGAGGTATAGGTCATTTGCTGGTTTAAACTAGAGTAAATGGTGGATTCTCTGTAACTTTAAGTCTTTAAATCAAGATTTGCGGACTTCAATAGCTCAGCCAGATGTTACTGGCCTATTACTGGAATGAGTGGTCTGCGATGTGCAGGAAGTCAGGCTAAATGATCACATTGGCCCCTTCTGGCCTTATGTCTTTGGCACCCATTAGCATAGCATCTGAGCACCTCACAATCTTTGAAGTATTTATCCTCACAACACCCCATGAGGTTAGGAAGTGCTATTATCCCCATTTTACAGATGGGGAACTGTGGCACGGAAGGAGTAAGTAACTTGCCTTAGGTCAGACAGGAATTTTGTGGAAGGGGAAAATCACACATTGCACAGATGAAGCTCATTCTACCCTGGCTTAATCAGCTGTGCAGCACACAGCTTTGTGAAGGTGCACAATCAACAAGACAGCCTTATATACACATGCTGCAATTACGTCCGTAGCTGAGTAACTCCCATCTTAACTAGACGGGTGAACCCTTGTTCCTGTTTGTCACAATCAAAGTTGTGTGTGTGAGTGCGCAACCAATGGGGAGCACAAATACTTTTGGGGGAGGACAGACAAGTCAGCAGCTAGTGGATGAACTGATAAATTTAGAGACAGAAAGGAGATGAAGCTGGAATAGGAGGGTGCTGTAGAAAAAGATAATAGGCTGGAGAAGAGAGATCTAGCAACCAGAAGGGTCTAAAAATCCTCTGACAAGCTGAAACTTGATTTACTGACATGGCAGAAGGGCCAACCCACCGGTCTTTATCAATGCCAACTTATAAGAATAAGTTATCACTGGATGTGCTGTGCAAAATTCACACCATACATTTAGAACCATTACGATTAAAGGGAAAGGATGTGTAAAGCTATTGACATCATACTGGTTTCATCAACCCTGATACAATGCCAGTAAAAGAAAGGCATCACTTCCCCATATCTCACATTTACAGGGAAGAAAATGTATGTACAACATTATGAGATAAACTTTACAGGAATCTTGTAGACAATCTCTCTTAACCTATCAAGGCCCAAATGTGCAACACAGTGTAGATAAAGCCCTTAGAAAGGAGAGAGACAAAATGATTATCCATGTAGGAAGGATAAAATGCAGTGGGATTCCTCCCATAAGTGTAAATAACTCTTTCTATCGCCAAAGTTTCATGATTATTTCTCATGCTTTTAATTTTCAACAATAAAATTCACTAATAAAAGCATGGGGACACCAAGTCTGTGAAGGAAGCAGGTAACTATGGGACTAAAATGAGGGGCATTTTATACGTATGCAAGCAGTGTCTTTTAGCCCTATGAATCCCATGAACTTCCACAGGAATCAACAAATGCCATTACAACTCTGATATGCTAAGGATGTGTTACACTGGTGTTATGGATAAAATGTATAGACAAGGATAACATTTTGAAAAGTACCTAAGTGGCTTCAAGCTTAAATCCTATGTTCAAAAGCCCCTAAGAGACATAGGAGCCTAAGTCCCATACACAGCACATATCTTAGGGATGATAATATGTTCATTTCCACAGTTAATAAACAAACATATATGTACAGATGCAAGAGCTACATTTAGGGTGACCAGATAGTGAGTGAAAAACTGGGACAGGAGGTGGGGGGTAATAAGCGCCTATATAAGAAAAAGCCCCGAATATTGGGACTGTCCCTATAAAATCAGGACATCTGGTTACCCTAGCTACATTAGAAGCATTTGCAACTGCATTGCACTGCACAGAATTTGCCAGGTTTAGGCAGATCATTAAGCTAAATTTTAGTGCTTAACATTTTATATTATCTGCTCAACACTTATCACAGCCCTCCTCCGCCCAAACCAAACACTTACTGTTTTGCAGAAAAACTGTTTCTCAGTCATGCTCCTCTAAATGACAGCCCAGCCTGTGCCTTAGAGCAGCTTTTCCCTTGCTTTCCACATTCATCTAGCCTCAGTCTCCTTCAAATGCCTATCCAGAAAAACAGGCTTTCAGCCAGTCTACAGCTACAGAATCAGATTTCTCGGGCTATCAGACATTCAGCTTCATTAAGTGACTTCAAAACTAAAGGTCAACCTTTTAATTTAAATTTTTCCTGGATAAGCTTCTGTTTCTAAATTTAATTTAAAAAAAAAAAAAAAGTAAAATGAGAGAAATACGATATGCCATTTGCATGAAAGCCCGGAGGCATCCACCGAAGTGGCTACTTGGTTATTAGGGGAATGGAAGAAAATAAAAGAGAAATGAAACATTCAAATAAGCAGTGAAACAGCACCATTGATTGTCAGACTGGACAAACAGAAACACATGTAAAATAGCTTATTAGAAAGCTTCACAATCAGTTAAGTATATGCAAAGCGTAAGTGTTTTATGAGATCTACACAAAACCAGGGATACTGATGGGGAGAGAGACTTGATGTAATCAGCTCGAACATGAGGAACTGTAACTGATAAGGAGAAAATCTCTCAGTACTTATGTTTGAATGATTTCAGATATAGACTGGAGGGGAAATGTTACTGGATGCAGTTTTATCACAGCATGCCAATACAGTAGCCTCTTCCTTAGGCACAGGGACTAACCACACAGCGTTCACATATAAGAGACCACCATTATCCCGAATGTATCAGTGTTTACAAGCACTCCGGATACTCTGAATTTTAAGGACACACAACACATACGTAACCTTATAAAATACAGCTTTAAAAACAGTTGAAACAATATAGTATAAAATTGCTAACCCATAATGATGCTTAACAGTGCTGAGTTATAAACTCATAACAATGCCTTTTTGTATGTTTCATCTAGTATAACAGTACAACAGATTACTGTAACTCTACATAAAACTATGAATTATAGTGGTGCTTCTGGCAAGAAGTGGTGCTTTTCCATCTCCTCATCTCTACGTGGAATTCTGTAAAACTGCTACGTCAGGTCAAAGTTGGGATCACTTTTCCCATGCTTTTTGGGTGATCTGCCAGCTTTGGGAGTTGATTTACTCTGTACAAGTGCAACAAATAACGAAAATGTTGTATTATACATTCTGAGGAATTTCTTTTAAACGTCAAGGATCATTGTTCTAGGTCTACAGCCAACTAATCCATTTTCACAGTTTTGTTTAACTTATCTATTTATTTTGGACAACTTCAGTGAACGACGTCTTTGTTAGACTGAATTGGTAGGAATCCAAGCGAGATTCTGTAAAGCTGGACTTGCAAGCCGCTGTGTAGAAAGATAAGAACTAGAAATATCTGAGGGGCAAGGAAAAAACTTTATTATCAAGTAAGGTCTACTTTTGTAAACCCCTGATTTAGGCTTGTAAGTAGAGTAAACAAAGAGTAAAGTAGAGTAAGCTTCTGTAAAATCCAAGGCAAGGCAGACAGACTTGAACCACTCTAGTTAGATCTAAAAAGCCCCATCAGCTAGTGATAAAGGAGCAGAAGATCGAAGAGAGTACCTAGGATCTAATTTTTCTAACTATATACAGCAGGAGACAATGCAATGGGATTTTTTTGTTATTTTGTTTTTTCAAATCAGAGCACCAACCCAAAAGCGTCCTCTTGGGATAGAGAGTTCATTATCCAAGAATGACAAGGCAGATTTGGCAGTTCAGATTGTAAACATTATAAGAAAGCAAAACCGAATTATCCTAAAATACTTCAAAGGGATATGGAGATTCCTTGAGATAAGTAAAGAAATAAGGACCCATGAACATTGAAGGCAATCAAAACAGCCACATTGTCAGTGAAAGCCTACCGTATAAAAGTCTGGTCTCATTCCAAGATAAGAAGACATCTTACTAGAGCATATAAACATGGTTACTTACCAGTAACTGTTGTTCTTTGAGATGTGTGGCTCATATCCATTCCACTTAGGTGAGTGCACGCCTCCGTGCACGGGTTCCCGGAACTTTTTCCCCTTAGCAGACACCATAGGGTCGGCTCAGGCGTCCCCTGGAATGCCACGCTCATGCCGTGGTACATAGGGCACAGCTGACCCTACACCCCCTCAGTCCCTTCTTTCTGCCAACTCTGACAGCGGGGACGGGGGGGGAGGGGTGGAATGGATATGAGCAACACATCTTGAAGAACAACAGTTGCTGGTAAGTAACCATGTTTTCTCCATCGCGTGATTGCTCATATCCATTCCACTTAGGTGATTACAAAGCCTGGAGGTGGGTAGGAGTTACCGGCGAGCTGCCCGCAGCACGGCTCTGCCGAATCCCACATACCCTGTCACCTGCTAGGCAATGGTGCTTGAGCGCTGGTTGAGTGCGCTATGATAATTCTTGAAAGCAGCACCTTTGCCTGCTTGTAGCCAAACTTGATGTAGGACATAATCCACAAGGAGATGCGCTGGGTAGAGACAGGTGAGCCTTTCATCCGGTCCACGACTGCAACAAAGAGCTGTGTCAATTCCCAGAACGGCTTCGTACGCTCGGTGTAAAAAGCCCAGGGCTCTTTTCATGTCCAGCGGATGCCATCTCCACTGCTCCTCTGAGCTGTGTGGTTTGGGAAAACACGGGGAGAAAAATATCTTGATTACAATGAAACTGGGAAACCACCTTGGGTAGGGAGGCCAGATGCGGCCTGGGCTGGATCTCGTTCTTATAGAACACAGTATAAGGGGCTCCGAGGTCCAGGACTTAATTCCGGAGACTTTCCTAGGTGAGGTAATGGCCACCAGGAAGGCTACCTTCTATGAAAGCATGAGTCGGGGCATGAAGTCATGGGATCAAAAGGGCATGGGGAGGAGGGGCGTGGGTCTCGAGAGGGCCAGGCTGACATCCCAGGGAGGCACCGGATCGCATACCCGTGGATAAAGCCTCTCCACCCCCTTGAGGCACCTGACCGATATGGGGAGGGAAGAACAGAGATCTCCCTACTAGTGGCTGATGGGAGGCCAGGTGGCCGCCAAAGGAACCTTTAGCGAGGCCTGAGCCAGACCCTGGAGCTTTATCTGGAGCAGATACCCCAGGGTTGCCTGCGATGGCGAGAGGCTTGGCGGAATGCCCCGGGACTCCACCCGAGAGGTAAACTGTTTCCGCTTAGTCCGATACACGACCTGTGTAGAAGGTTTCCTGCTGCCAAGCAAGACTTGCTGGCCCTGCACCGATCAGGCCCTCTCTCTCCTTCTGTGATCCACAGCACCTCCAGGCCCGGGTGCGACAGAAAGCTACAGTCCTGGGAGAGAAGGTCACGCTGCCTTGGAAGCTGCAAGGGCAGGGCAATCAATTGGTCCAGCAGCGTGCTGAACCAGTACTGCCTCGGCCAGGCCGGAGCGATGAATAAGACATCCGTGCTGTCTCGCCTTACTTCCAAGCAGGATATTGGGCCGGATCGGAATGGGGGAACGCTTCAGAAATCGGACCGGACTCTCGACCTTGGAGCGAGCAGAGCCTTGGGCACTTCGCATTTCAGTCTGCCGCGACCAGGTCCAGTTGGGGAATACCCCCCTTTTGGAGACCGTAGACACTACCTATGGGTGCCGCAACCAGTCACTGTGGGGTAGAAACGACCTGCTGAGGCGATCCGCCTCATCACTCCTCACTCCTGGGAGGTGAGAGGCAGTTAAGTGGAAATCGTGCCTCACTGCCAAATCTCACGGGTGGATTGCTTCCTTGCAGGGAGCTGGGGAGTGCACTCCTCTCTGCCTGCTTATGTACAGCACGGCTGCAGTGCTGTCCAGTCTGCACCAGTCGCGTCTGCACCAGTCTGCAGGTCAGGAATTGGAGGAGCACCCTGAACACTAGGCGAATAGCACTCATGTCCTTCTAGTGTAGGGCAGGGGAACTATGACCACCCGATTCAGTGGGTGACAGCTCGGCAGAATACCAAGGCCAACAACGCTTGAAGTGATCTGAGCCTCCGGCGAGCTAGTCTCTCTACATATGTGCAGGCCGCCATGTGGCCTAACAGCTAATGGCAGTGCCTGGCTATTGACGTGGGCATTGGTACAGCTGGGAGATGATATAGACCATCGCCCCGAAATGTGGCTGAGGCAGGAAGACTCTGGATTGGGGGGCATCCCAGATGGCCCCAATGAATTCTGTGTATTGCACTGGGGTTAGTGTAGACTTCTGCTCATTTCTGAGCCGTCCCAGCTTGCTGCACGTGGAGCAAGTGAGGGTCCTGGTCCCCTGTACTTGAGGCCTGGACCTGCCCCATATCACCTAATCATCCCGGTAAGGGGATGTTTGCGCACCCTTACATATCAGGTGAGCAGCCACTACCGCCATGCGTGAAGCAGAGTAAGCGCCTGATGCTGGGAAGGACGGGCACCCAAAGCATGCGTCCTGGAGGTCGAGAGCGACACACCAATCTCCCGGGTCCAGAGAAGGGATTATGGGGGTAGGGAAACCATGCAAAACCTGAGTTGTCTGACCTGCTGTTTAGCCAACGCAGGTTCAACACGAGTCTCAGATGTCCCTTGCCTTGGGGGTGAAGAAGTACTTCGGATAGGACCTTGTCCCCCTTCTGCCTTGAGGAACCATATCAGTGCTCCTATAATGAGGAGGGTGTCAGCCTCCTGCAAGAGGAGTTACTCATGAGAGGGGCCCCTGAAGAGGGACAAAGGTGAAAGACTTGGGAAACAGCATCATTTGCTGCTTCAGGCAGATGTGAACTAGGAGTGACTCATATCCTTCGAAACTTGAGTCCAAGCCTAAACCACCCAGCCCTCCTGGTGAACTTCAGGAAAGGGTGGGCAGATCCATTTCGGCAGTAGGGGCGTCCCCTCGGACGCGCCACCACCAGGGAAGGTGAGAACCACAGGCCAGCAAAGAGGTTTTGGACTACAGAGGGGGCCCTGTACGATTGCCCATCTGGGCCCCTGCTGGGGGCAGAGGACGAGATGGGTTGATTCCGTGCTCTAAATCCTTATCACTGTCCCTTGTTCTATAGGGTTGGAAGGGCCTAGAGGCCTTGGCTGCTGCTGCACCTGAGGCTGTGATTGCTGCCTGGGAAACCGGGGCATGTATAGGCCCAGGGAGCAAAGCATGGCCCCGGAGTCCCTCAGACCGTGCAACTTACAGCAGTCTGATTGGAGAAGAGGGCCAACCCATCGAATGAGAGGTCTGACTGCCGCCACAAGCACCTCCTCATGGAAATGGCGGAGGCTATGGCCCTACCTGCCGAGTCAGTAGCGTCACCAGTGTCTGGAGCGCTGCCCTAACCACTGTGATAACCTCATGCAGGACAGTGGCGAAGTCTGTGGCCTGGTCCTGGGGCAGGGTCTCAGCAAACCCCCTGAGGGAGTTCCACAAAATAAATTATATCTCCCCAGGAGAAACTGATGGCTGGCAATCCTGAACTGCAGGGTTGCCAGGCAATAAATCTTTGTCCCAAACAAATCAACCTTTTTGTTGACCTTGTTTTTGGGAGTGGAACCAGGCTGACCTTGCCTGTCCCACTGGTCGGCTATGTAAGCTGAGAGTACAGCACCAGGGTTCCCGGGCCGGGTGAGTGAACAATTACTCGAGCCCTTTGGCCGCGACATAATACTTCCTCCCGGCCACCTTCAACATAGAGGCAAATGAGGAAGGGATTTCCCACAGGGCCTTATAAATTTGAGAGCCCTATTGTGGACAGATAGGGCTACTCTCGCTAGGATAGTCGCCGCTGGCACTGAAGGCCAATGATACCCTCCTGGTGCGCATTGAACATCTCCTGTGGCGCGATGTGGTCCCAGGAGACTTCTTCGCCCAGGGAGGAGGAAGAGGACTGCTGAGGCCCGTCATAGAATCATAGGATATTAGAGTTGGAAGGGACCTCAGGAGGTCATCTAGTCCAACCTCCTGCCCAAAGCAGGATTATCCTCAGCTAAATCATCCCGGCGAGGGTTTTGTCAAGCCTCAGCTTAAAAACCTCTAAAGATGGAGATGCCACCACCTCCCTAGGTAACCCATTCCAATGCTTCACACTCTCCTAGTAAAAAACTTTTTCCTAATTTCCAACCTAGACCTCCCCCACTGCAACTTGAGACCATTGCTCCTTGTTCTGTCATCTGCCATCACTGAAAACAGCCTAGCTCCATCCTCCCTGGTACCCCCTTTCAGGTAGTTAAAGACTGCTATCAAATTCCCCCCTCATTCTTCTCTTTTGCAGACAGGCCTAGTTCTTTCAGCCTCTCTTCATAAGTCTTGTGCTCCAGCCCCCTAATCATTTTTGTTGCCCTCCGCTGGACTCTCTCCAATTTGTCTACATCCTTTTTGTAGTGGGGGGCCCAAAAATGGACACAATACTCCAAATGCGGCCTCACCAATGCCGAATAGAGGGGAATAATCACTTCCCACGATCTGCTGGCAATACTCTTACTAATGCAGCCCAATATGCCATTAGCCTTCTTGGCAACCAGGTCACACTGCTGACTCATATCCACCTTCTTATCCACTGTAACCCCCAGATCCTTTTCTGCAGAGCTGCTGCCTAGCTCATTGGTCCTGCGGGTGCTCCCCTGGATGCTGAAGCAATGTACCCATAGAGGGTCTCCTCCATGGGGTCTGATCCTCGCCTGAAGAGCGGTGCCTGACAGGGGATAGGGGCCCCAGTCCCATCTGGATGCTCCTGGGGGCCAATAAAGCCATGTTGCAGCCATTGTCCCTGGGTCAAACCCGGGCTGACTGCGCCACCTGCTGTGACGCTCGTATCCCAAGCCACTAGACCGGTGGTGCCGTGGCCGCCCTCTATCCCGAGTGCCATGCTCTGCCGAGGACAGTCCTCTCAACGCCTCTGGCGTGGAGGATGACGAGAACGTGCCTCTGCCACCACAAACGGTGCCAACGGACAGAGGCGCTCTCCGAAGAGCTGTCGGATCCGGAGTGCTGTCTCAGTACCAATGACTCTGCGGTGCCACTTACCTCATGGTGATCGGGACTGGCGCTGCTCTGGACTCCACGGTGCCGAGCCTGGCTCCGGCAGCCGGGTTCCGCGTCAGGGACTGCGTGGTAAAGGGTGTTTATGTGGCAACTGGGCTTTGTACCGTCTCGGTACGGGGTGGGCCCCTCAATGCCGAAACACCGGTGCCACCCCTTGGCCTGTGCTGCCTCCGGTGCGGAGACTTTCGACGGTAACCGGGTTCTACGTCACCCAGTGGAGACAGACTCCTCGGTGCTGGGTCCTCCAAAGGTGACCGGGTTCTGCGCTGCTTCGGTGCGGACGAACTCCACAGTACCGGGGATGCGGAGCAGAGCACTGCCTGGCAGCCCTCGCCTGGTGCCACCTCATGGCCTGTGCAGCTTCCGGTGCCGAGGACCGACGTCGGCGCTGAGAGGGGGGCTCCGCATTCCGAGTTGACGCAGGCTGGGTCGACGCCACCGACCTGGAGCGACTCCTGGGGGAGCGTCCTCACTCTACCCCCGGTGGCCGTCTGGCAGGAGATCTTCCTCCCCATACCAGGGATCTCCACCGGCCTTTGGGGGGACCCCACGCGGGCTTGCCCCGGGACACCGGCCCTTCTCCCTTGGCGCAGGGAGGGTGTAGAGGCAGTGTAAGCAGGCCGACAAAGCTCTTTTTGCCCAAAGCCTCCGGTGTCGATGGTGTTGGCAGGGGCACTCTCCCACTCCCAGGAGTCGCGGGTGGCTCCCTGCTCGGAGATGCAGGCACCGGAGAAGACTCGACAAGCCATGGCTGGTGCATCTCCGCCCTCAACCCTGCCCATACCCACGGTGCAGGGGAGTGTCGGCACTCCACATGCTGCTTCCTCTCCTTCAGCACTGGGGGGGGGGGGGGGGATCTGTTGCTCGGTGCCAAGCCAGCCTGGTGCCGGCAGTGCACTCTGCACCGAGATGATGCTCGGTGCCGAGCCAAGCCTGGTGCCGGCGATGCGCTCTGCACCGAGGTGACAGAGCGCTGCTTCCATGAAGAGGGCTTTATGTTTGATTCAAAAGCCCTGTGTAGCTTGTCTTTTTTCCTTTTTTTTTTCTTTTTAATTTTCCCCCTCCCAGCACTTAAAGTACCCATGGGGGGGGGTCCTAAATCCAGGCAGCCGGGACATGGCCTGAGCACCTTAAGTTTCTCAGGGATTTCTTATCTAACAACTACTTAAACTAACTACAGTACTTAGGAGAACAAAAAGATCAAATAAAGGGGAATGGCACTTGCGGAGAGCAAGTGCTAATTCCAGCAACCCTCAGGGGCGGAAAGAAGGGACTGAGGGGGTGTAGGGTCAGCTGTGCCCTATGTACCGCGGCATGAGTGCGGCACTCGAGGGGGCACCTGAGCCGACCCTACGGTGTCTGCTAAGGGGAAAAAGTTCCAGGAACCCGTGCACGGAGGCATGCACTCACCTAAGTGGAATGGATCTGAGCAATCACTCGAAGGGGAAAAATATATATGTTCTATATAATTTTTTCTTACTAAACATCTTAGAATTTTAAAGTAAAATTTATTTTCAAATCTGATCATTCTCCATATTTTACCATTTGTTTTTAGATGCTAATTCCTATGAAGTGTGAGGGGGCTTAAATTACATTTACTGGTATTTTCTGATCATGTACATCAGCATGGTGAGATAATCCTACTTTTGAGAGTCTGAACACATTTTCATTCCCTCCCTCCCAAGTCACTCTACAGGCATAGAATGTGAAAAGAATCCACAGTCTTGGGTGGGGGCCCAACTCGGAAACATAGGACATTGTAAGGTTTGCAGTGTGTCTGAAAGTCGCCTCTGTCTTTGTCCTTTGGGGAAATGCTACTGATGGCATCAGCCAGACCTGAAGTACTTTTATGGGCCTTGCTCCATGTACGTGTGTATACTCAATCTCAGGCAGATGTTTATAAGGAACTTACAAAAAATATCACACACGCTAGCCTGGGATGTTTACCTGTCAAACTGAGAATAAAGCACATTCCAGATAAGAACATAGGACTTATCACAGGCAACCCATGTGACATAAATCCATGCATAAACATATCAGATGAAAGAGATGGCACATTGAATTGGGATCTGACAGTAGGAAATCTATGCCGATAGTGTCCCTTTAAAGCAAATTAGCCTGTGTCATTATTTAAGTCCCAAATACCTAACAAACAGAGTTACTCTCAAATCTCTTCCTCTCCAGAAATATGTTCAGTATAATACACTAACTCTTTGGATTCTTATGAAGCCATTGCTCCTCTTGGAAATTTGTTCTGTAATTCAACCACACAGTGTGTGGACAGAAGAGCTGTCCAAATCACATCTTGGTTAGCTCTTTCTTAACTTCAGTCCATGGCTGTCTTTTTTTTGCAATTTGTTACACCCTTAAGACAGGTTGCTGGCACCTGTCCAGTCCTTTTCTTTCCTGTTTTTATCACAAGGAGTTCTCATTTGTCCCTTTTTCTTCCTTCCGCCGCTGCAGCCACTCCAGTGTGGTGGCAAGCTCTGAGTAACCTTCAAGTACAAACTTCAACCCCACAACATTTTCAGAATAATTTTTAGTTGCCCTTTGCTCCAGCCTCTCAGACTTACATTTCCAAATGAAAATCCATCAGAAATGTATACACCCTATGGAGATAGCACTAAAATCCTGCCTGCCAGTGTTTGCAGAGGTGGGGAGGCAAGGGGGGTAAATATTAACAGCACTTGTATAGAACTTTGTGCTTGCAAACCCCTGCAAAAACATGAATGAAATGAGCTATTTAGCATAAAAACAAACAAAAGAAAATCAAATGCAATAATGACATTATAGGCCATTTGACATTATAGGCCAATGACATTATAGGCCACTTTATGGCAAGTCTTGTGTAGAGAATGCCACGAGGTGGGACGGAAACTCAGACTCTCTTACACAGAGGCTGGCTGCACATCAACTGGCAGCATCTGAAACACTGCGGCTCTCACCACTAGTTTCTCTAAAGGGGAAAAGTAGAAAGGCAGAATTGGGGGGTGCAGTTTGTCAGAGCTGAATTAGTCCTGTGAGGTCAGGTGGGAAGAGGACAGAGCTTTATCCTATCAAAGGCAGAGCTGCTGAATTTTGTGCAGAGACACATGTGACATTTGAATGCAAATTTAATTAGATCATTTGCACATTTACAAATAATTTCCCCACCCTCAGCTGCCTCCATTCCATCCCCAATCCTTGCCAACTCCTGTCCCCCATTCTGTCTCTTTCAGGTCATGCCCTATTTAAGCCACTCCCTGGCTGTAGTATATTGTTGTAACTTCTCTTTAAAATTATTCCTGTGTAATCACAAGAGGGCTGCTGGCTATTCTCTCTCACATAATGCAGGCACAATCAGGAGGCGATGCCATCTTATCCATCTATAATAAAGAGAGTTGTGGTTTAAACTTTGTATCACTGGTCTCACTCTGGTTTCTTTGCTGAGTGTATTCACAAGGAAGATTCTCTTGGCTGCCTGCCTGTGCTTGTAAGCACTATGAGAAATGACTGTGCTTGTTAGGGGCACAGTGGATCAGTAAATAGTGTGAACTGCTACACATAGACAAGAAGCTTCAATCCACAGACCAGCAGGAACCAAAGAGAAGGTTCTGAGACAGAGTGAGCACAAAAAAAAAGAAACTGAAACTAAAGCCATTAAATTAGAAAACAATATTAAAACACGTACACACATACACACAGCCCTAGAACATGGAGGTTTGCAATCCACCTCCCATCTTTATCTTTCCTTGATTATCTCGCTGAGAATTGGAGGAGATGGGAACAGCGCTTCCACACGTACCTGAAAGTCTCAGGAACAGATAAAGAAGACATAAAAGAAGCAATTTTACTGCTGGTAGCAGGAACAGAAGGTCTGGAAGTTTATAACTCTCCCAGCAGTCAACTAGAAAGACTCCCACTTTGGACAAGGTCTTAACAATGCTTTGGAACTACTGTACCCTAAGGAAACTGGGGTGTTTGAACGATACCCACTCTGGTCTCACCCACATCTAGGAGAAGAACATACAGAGAAGTAAGGCACAGAATTGAGGCAAAACACAAGAAATGGTGGGTTTGGAATATGTAAAATGATAGGAGCAGAGATAAAATTATGTTCAGTGGCACCTATAAAGGACCAAAGGCAAGGTTGTTGAGGGAGTGTGATTTGGGCTTGCAAAAAGCAATAGCCATTTGCAGAGCCTCACAAGCCTTAAAGACGCTAACAAAGATGACGTCTCAGCCACGTAGTCATGAGTTCGTACGGGCTCTCACACAGAGCAGCACGGGCAGGGCCCAGCCACCTGAGAGTCAGCGCAAAGCAGACACACAAACAGCCTGCACCAGGGATGGGCAACTTTAAGCTAGCAGAGGGCCACGAAATTCACTAACCCCATTGGCAGGCCATACGGAAAAAAATTAAATTGTAAGCCACATTACTGAGGGGTGCAGTCTTTTAGTAGTGCTGCCTCATGCCGTTCCCCTTGCCCATCAACACAAGCTCACACCACTTAGCTCCAGTTACTACTCCCCTTTGGCTGATTGGCTCTCAGCCCACAAACAATCAGGTTCTGGCCAGGCTTCCCCTGGCAGGCACATCTCCACATGTGGATAGGAAGTACTCAGAGCTGGGTGGTGTGGGATGGAGCTGGAGCCTGTGCCCATGGGAGAACAGAGTGGAGACAGAAACTGTGCACAGAAGGATCCTGTGGGCCAGGTTGCAATGCCACTCAAATTTGGCTTGGTCCCTCTTCTATCATGCCAGCAGGTTACAACACCCAGCTCTGATTACTGCCTCCCCATTAGCAGAGATGTGTCTTGAACAACCAGGCAGGTGGCATGGGGGCCACAAGCTGATTGGCTGTGGGAGCTGGGAGAAATGGAAAGGCAATAACCAGAGCCAGGTAGCATGGTGTGATGCAGGGCGGTGTCTTCCCTTGCATGAGTGACAGAGAGGTCAATGGCATTGGAATCCAGTGCCTTGGCTCCTGCTCCCAGTCTTGGGCTCTGCTCCACTCCGTACCCTTCATAAACCCCCCTCATGTTAAGCACTGTGTGCCTGGAGCTCATAGGCCTGGGTACTAAGTGGGTGGGCCATGGCTATGCCCCTGTTCAGTCTCGCCCAAAAGAATATTTTCACTTTTCACCAGTCACTTGCGGATAAGCCAAATAAAACTGCTCTGGTGAGCTGGCTGTGGTCCCTAGGCTGCCAGTTGCCCATCCCTGGCTCACACAGAGAAACAGCACACCAGCCTTTGGTGTAACATGTCACAAATGTGGCCAATTAGACGACTATTTTTCTGTGTGCGGAGCTACAAACTTAGCCAAAAGAGAAAGCCGCAAATCTCTGGCTGAGCTAGAACATGAGCGATCTCTTCTTATAGACACAGTACCACAGGATCTTACAGAACCTTGGTATTCTACATTGTATACAAGGAATGTACCTATAAAGTTCAAGTTTGGGGCTGGGGCCAAAGCTAATGTTTTCTCAATTTAGCTTTGAAAAAGAGATCAGGTCCTATCCAGATAAAGCAGTCCAATGCTGCATGTAGAGCATAGGGCAGTCCCAGAATGGATTCTGAAAACGAAGTCACCCTCCCCATAGCTACGGCTGAGAGCAACATCTATTTTCAGTTCTTTACCACTAAGGCATCTACAACATCACTGTGAGGCAGAGAAGCTTGCTCAGCTAACCTAATATGCAGACTAGATATGCCGCACACCATGCTACCCAGCACTAACGAAGAATTGATTGCACAGTACCCAGAAGTCTTCAGGGACTAGGACAGTTCCACGGAAGCATCACATATATAAGGAGCCATTAGTCACCAATCATACACGTCTGCAGAAATGTACTTTGTGCAGTGGTAGAGAGACTCAAAGATGCACTCAGGCAACTAGAAAAGAAAGGGTCATAACCAAGTGAACGCATCCACTCTGCGGGTTAACAGCTTGGTCTTACCTGAGAAGAAAAATGGCAAGGTTAGGACTTTTTGGATCCACAAGATCTTAATATGGCTATGCTGAGGCACTATAATTCCATACCCGCAACAGCAGATGTTCAGTGCCAACTAGCTGATAAAAGCATATTCTCTATTCTACATGAGAAAGGTGGGTATTGGCAAGTCACGTCAGATAAGGAGTGAACTTAACTATGCATTTTCAATACCCCCTGGGGCTGATACAAGTTCTTCCATCTACCTTTTGGAATAAAGCCAGCTTGTGAAATATTTCCACAAAAGAACAATGAAACATTTGGAGATATGGCAGGCAGCCACAAAATAGCAGCAGAACTTGATCAGATATTACAGAAAGTGATAGCAAGGACTCAAACGGAGAAAATATCAAGTTCAACTCAGATAAAATCCAGTTCATGGTAAAAAGACAAATGCACGGGACACATTCTCTCATCACAAGGAATCAGGCCAGATGATAGTAAGACTGAAGCCACAGTTCACATGAAAACTCTGCAAGACAAGAAGGCATTACAGAGAATCCTAGGGATTATTAAATTCCTTGCACAGTGCATCCTAGCATCTTTGACTGCTTCACTGGGACAACCACTACATGAGAATGTAACTTGGCGATGATCCTAGGAACATGCGGCAGCAGCTAAAGTGCTCTGTAATGCGCCAATACTCAGATTCTAAGATCCCAACCATGCAGTCACCACAAAATCAGATGCATCCAAGGATGCTTTAGGAGCTTGCCTACTGTAAGACAGAGGCCCTGTTTCATATGCATCGTGAGCTCTGACAGAGGCAGGACAAAATTCTGCCCAAATTGAGATGGAACTACTGGCTACTGCCAACAAGAAATATCATCATTTCACGTATGGAGTATAGGTTGAGGTACAGTCTGATCATAACCATAATCATACTACAAAACCAGATGATTTGAGGCCACTTTTACACTTTGTTAAACAAACTGGAGGAAGACACACAGGAAGTTTCTATAGTGCAAGCCTGATATGATATATTGTAGGGCAGACCACCCAGAAGAAAAATGAATCCCAGACTGCATCCATACTGGGCTGTGAAAGACACTATTTCCTTACAACAAAGTTTGTTAATGGCTGGTGACATGATAATTATTCCTAACTATGCAAGGCAGGGAATTCTTAATTGCTTGTCTGAGTCACAACAAGGCATTCAGAGAATAAAAGCACAAATTAAGCAGATAATGTACTGGCCAGGTATGACCCACCACAGAATCGTTTACAGAAAGATGCAAAGTATGTCAGGAACATAGACCTAGTAACTAAAAATTAGTCTCATGAGATTCCTGATACCACAGCCCAAGACAGCTGCAGGTATTTTTGACTTCAGCAGACACTCATATCTAGTCCTAGTGGACTACTTCTCCAAATTTCCCGAAGTTCTGCTTCTGTCAGACAAGTCAGCATATACTGCTGAACAGAGAGCTGGATTGCAAGACGCAGCATCCCTTCAGAGAATTATAGTTTAAGCTGCACATCCCTGGTCTCACTCTGGGTTCCTGAAGTACCGAAGTTCTGGATACGCACAGGAAGACACTCTTGGCTGCCTAACCGTGTTAGAAGCATGACGCTCACCTCAATCCCCTGTCCCTCCCCTTCCCTGTCAGCTGCTGCCTCTTTCTTCTCTCCTGGAGGGCTCCACAGTTGCCTGGTGTTAGCATAAGGAATGGAGAACAGAGAGGCCACTTAACTGCCTGAAGCCAGGTGCTCACTGCAGCCCTTGACATCTGTGGAAAGAGCTGCAGCTTCTATCTGCAAACCAGCTGAGTGTCTAAGGATGCTGCTGGGTGAGGGACTGTGTGGCAGGGCTCCTATATGCAATATTTAGCAGAAAAGTAGAGGGAATCAGGGGGCAAAAGTAGACAGAAACAGGAGGAGGTGCTAACATTGCATCAGTCAAAAGAAGGGGTGTGTGAGGGAGAGGGGGGAGAGTGAGACAGAGAGAGAGATTTGGGGAAATGTTGCTGATGCAAGCCAGGAAAAGGAAAAGGAGCTGCACCCCACTACCCCTCTATTGCTCCAGTTTTCACACATTTAAACCCTGCTTGACTGCCCTGTTGAAGGATGATGGATCGTCAGTCCCAGTATCCCCCAAATTAAAAAAAAAGAAAAAAAGAGGACCAAAAATGCCACCATGGCTCAATAACAGAGGCAGTTAGAGACAAAAAGACATCTTTTAAAAATTGGAAGTCAAAACAGAAAGCCAAGTCAAGTGTAAAAGTATAATCAGGCAGGCCAAAAAAGAATTTGAAGAGCAACTAGCAAAAGAAACAAAAACTAACAGCAATTCTTTTTTAAAAGTACAACAGAAGCAGGATGGCTGGCAAACAGGGGCCCCTGGACGACTGAAGTGAAAAAAGGAGCACTCAAGGAAGACAAGGCCACTGCAGAGAAGCTAAATTAATTCTCTGTGTCGGTCTTCACTGCACAGGATGAGAAGGAGATTCCCACACCTGAGCCGTTCTTTTTAGGTGACAAATCTGAGGAACTGTCCCAGACTGAGGTGTCAACAGAGGAGGTTTTGGAACAAATTGATAAATTAAACAGTAATAAGAGTCACTAGTGGTATTCACCCAAGATTCTGATGGAACTCAAATATGAAATTGCAGAACTACTAACTGTGGCATGTAAGTTAGTTGGTTAGTTAGTCTCCTATTACACCTCTGGCATTTAGTGCAGTGATAAAGCTCCTCCACTCCTGTCTGTTTCTGACAAGTCTTTCACTGGTTTCCCAGCTGTGCCCCAGGTTTTTCAGCTCACCTTCCACAGCTCTTCACCATGTTGTTTTCGGGCAGCATTGATTTTGCTTGCCTTCAGGTGTCCATCTGATTGCTATTCTGGTGATGGATTCAACTTCAATCCAAGACACGTGGCCAGTCCCTTTCTAATGCCTTCTGGTAACGATGGTGCTCATACCTTCTTGGCTATAGTGTATAAATAGACTTTGATTTGAAATTGAGATTTGTTATTTGAAATGTAACCTGCCGCTTAAATAAATTAACACTGGAGAATAGCCAATATCATGACAATTTTTTAAAAAAATCTCCAGAGGCGATCCTGGCAATTAAAAGCTACTAAGCCTAACTTCAGTACCAGGCAAATAGGTTAAAACTATAGTAAAGAACAGAATTATCACACACATAGATGAAAATAATACGTTGGGGAAGAATCACCACATGTTTTGTAAAGTGAAATCATGCCTCGCCAATCTATTAGAATTCTTTGAGGGTGTCAACAAACATTTGGACAAGATTGATCCAGTGTATATAGTGTACTTGGACTTTCAAAAAGCCTTTAACAAGGTCCTTTCACCTTGATTTAAAACAAACAAAAGGAGGTACTTCTTCACACAATGCTGAGTCTACCTGGGGAACCCGTTGCTATGAAATATTGTGAAGGCTAAAAGTACAACTGGGTTCAAAAGAGAATTAGGTAAGTTTATGGATGATACGTCCATCAGTGGCTATTACCCAAGATGGTGAGGGATGCAATCCTATGCTCCAGGTGTCCCTAAACCTCTGACTTCCAGAAGCTGGTCTGGAAGTGAATATGAGGACTTCAGGCACAAAATTAATTGATTTGGGATTGAGGGTGCAAAACTGATGTGGAATTTTAGGCACAAAATTAATAGAGATGGGGATGGGCAAATTTGTATCTCTGACTATAAATTGGCAATATTTGTTCTCAAATACATTGAGGGTGGGCAGGGGAGTTCAAAAGCAGAACACTGCTACCCCCCGACACACACACTATTTAAAATCATTTTGAAAAAGCAAAGCTCATGATTTTGGAGCCAGTCTTATGATTATTTGGGTCTGAATCATGATTTTTGAACTTCCTGGAAATCCTAGTTCCTAGAATAATGTAACTCAGCAACACAGGCCATATGCAAAATTTTCTTCTCCTATTTTCCCTCGGTAGTTGCAGGGTTGTATGTTTTAGATTCTGTGGTTACATGCATTGCATGCCATAGTAAAGACAGAGACTACCGGTCAAGTTATCATTGGTGCAGAAAGCATAATGTTTGCATTTTATAGACTGTTTTATTTATTATGCATTTAATTCCTTTTAAGGGAAAGGGGGAAGAAAAGCCACCCACACATCATATTCATATTTAAATGGCTTCAATTAGCTTTGAAAGTTAACACCTTCTTGAGGTGGGTGGCACCAAAGAGGGCTCTAAATTACCTCATCTGGGGCTGGGACTTTTTGGTCTCAAGAGTTTTTTGTTAAACCTGGTTAATGGGAAGCAGTACATCAGATTACACTGAGATGGCTACATTGACACAACAGCAAGAGATAGGAACTAATACTGAAAGCTTACCTTTTGCAGACTTTTTCAGTAACAATTACTGAGGAAATGTTATATGGCCCCATTATCATAGTATCTAAGTTCCTCACAGTCTTTAATGCATTTTTCCTCACAGCACTCCTGTGAGGTAGGGAAGTGCTATTATCCCCATTATACAGGTGGGGAACTGAACCACACAGAGACTAACTGACTTGCCCAGGGTCACACAGGAAGTCTGTGGAAGAGCAGAGAATTTGCCCTAGATTTCTAAAGTCCTAGGATAAGGCCCTAAGATTGGACTATCCTCTCTTTCTATGTCAGTCTTCTGAATCCTAGGCTACGACTGCATTGACTTGACTGTCCTTCTCCTTATCTCAGGAACCACATTTTTTCTATATTCATAAAGTTCTCTGGTCCTTAATGGTAAGACAGGTTTTGGGGTGTCTTCCTTGAGACATTTGCTTCTGCTGGTGCAGGTCTAATTATGTATCAGTACCTTTTCACTGGCTGAACTGTTGGGATTGTCCTTGTTAACTCACCTAATGGAGGTTTATATTTTTCAAGTCCAAGGTTGTGAGTTCCATTCCTGGTGCACGTCGTTTGGCAGTTAGCGGGAGCCCATGCTATCCATATGTATGCAGTCACAGACCATTACCTTTTTACTGGGCTAACTATAAATAAAATGGACCCATTTTATTTTTAGTTAGCCAAATAAAAATGTATCACTTACAACTTCTTTTATTCTGAAAGAGGAGGCCTCAAGAATGACAGGGACAGTGCTCATGATCCTAATGAATGAATACTATAACCCCATAGCCAGTTAATCACTTCTCAGCTGACTCAGAAGCGCTGCTTCACTGCTTGTTAAATGTAATCACTGAAACCTATTGTCCCATGGTCCTTTCTTCTCTTATTTCATATTGCCACCAGTTACTGAAGTACTATTTTCTTCAACATTTACAGCGTATGCTATTGATATGAAAACAAATCTGCAACCAAAAATTTCAAATTTGGGTCCCTAAAATTTAGGTTCCTAAATCCACATTCGGACACACCAAAAAAAAGCAAAAAAAAAGCTAAGCACTTACAGCTCCCATCAACCTCAGCTGAATTTGTGAGTGCTCAGCACTTCTGAAAAATCAAACGATTTAATCCTAAGTATGAATTTAGGAGTCTAACTTTAAGCCCTCATGTTTGAAAATACGGCTAAAATATTGAATTTGGGTAGCAATAATTCATGTTCTGGTCAATCAAAGTTGATCAGAAGTCTTTGTGTAATCTTGTAAATACATTCAAATACATGTGCCAACTGCCTGTATGTACCAAAAGTCTGCACCCAATTCTTTTTCATATGTTTGCCACAGAAACAGTTCTACAAGACTTTTTCTCTTCCTCATGTCTTTATTTCATGAAATAAAGTTAATTTAAAAAATGGAAGAAGAGACACACAGCATTCTGATAGTTTTCCTATGGGGATAATTTTACTAGTGATTTGCGCTATAGTTACTGGTAAATCACTGAGAGTGCTAATGAAAAATTAAATGATATTTGAAAAATTGCATTTGGCAACATAACATTAGCATAAAATGAAAGGAAAGAAACACGCGGGTACTGCTGGAAATGAGAAGCTCAAATTATTGGCTATGGAATTCATCTAAGTATATAGTATGTTCATTTATTCAGAGACTAACCTGAATTACAGTAACATTTAACTCATTTTAGACCTGTGCTTGTGAGAGGTACTATCCGAATGGGGCATTACTTTCTCACAGGCCAAGTGCAATATACAGATAGTGTAATATAAGCGTGCTATTCCTCAGCACTCTCACACAACCAATTGACCACCCCAGGGGTACAATGTAATTCAGTCTCCCATCAGCTCACTGCGTGGGTGTTGCTCCTCACTGTTCAATTATTTCAAATCGAGCAGAATTAAATGTGGTATTTTTGTGATGTGGAATGACGTTTGCCAGTGACCAAAGTGAAACTAATAAACTAATTTCACTTAAAGCCTCAGGCAGATATTCAAGTCCCAGAGTAAAAAAAAAAAGAAGAAGAAGAAGACTGCAGCTACTTTATCTATTTGTTCCCCAAATGCCCTTGCAATTTACTGTCTTTAATTCAATTTTTATTCACAGAATGTTTTGGGGAAATATTAGGAACCAGCAAGAGTATATGACCCTATATGACTGTGAGTCGTGCAGAAACTTCTCAAGAGGCAATAGATGCTGTTCTTTTGTTCCATGAAATATATATAGTATTCGCCCTGCCAGTTGCAAATTTATCCAGTAGATGTCAATACCAGCAAAAAATATGTTTTAAGTCAACTTTAACAGCAACACCAGTCACTTCAATTTACAGGAGTGTATCAGAGGGACGTTTAATCTTTGGAGGCATCAAATCTTTATTAGTTTCTACTGTCTTATTCCTGCATCTTCAGAATCATCTCATGATAACAATACCCAGAGTTTTTGGATCATTTCTTTTTTGCTTTCAGAATAAACTTTGCCTGGTTTTCTGCACAACGGAAACATTGCTAATACACACTTTATCGTTTTCAGAAGAGATAAGAGCAAGTTTTTTTGGAGGGGTGGGTGGGTGGAAGGGCACGCGTTTGCTACAAATCAGCTACTACATGCAGAATTCTCATAATTACTAAATATAATCGGAAGATGCCTGCTATCTTTTGACCTTTCACCGCATGGTTAAGCAATGCAATAATTTCATGGATTTTGCTCCTTCCTCAAGAAGCTCCTTAGCACAGTGACCTGAGAATTCCATCTTGACCTCAGGTCAACAGATGCATGTTGGCTCTGCTGTTTTTAAATACCCTGAGGACAGTCTGTTGTAAGCCTTTTAGCATTATTATCACTCAAGCTACTGAATTTCCTGCCAAGTTTTAACCATGCAAAAAACAAGGCCATTTCTGTTGACACTTTTAAATCTAGTATTGAGACCTGACTGCTTGAACAGTTTGTGTGTAGAAATTATAGCATAGATTTCTGTTTTTATTTATTTTTATTTGAATCTTGTGTTTCTATTCTGCCATGTTTGTATCTACCTAGTCTGCAGCAGTCATGTACTTCATGTACATTACATTGGTTTAGCATCATTGCCACTTAGTTATTTCTGTTATACTCTTTTGGGGGTGGAGGAGAAGAAGTGGGAATCTATGGATCCTCTTCCTGCTTGGTTGGTCTTTTCTTTTTTCCATCCTCAACTACAAATATCAAAAGGAAAACCAACTATGTATATAAATACCTTGTGATGGACTAAATTAGATATATTAAAAACAAACAATTGTACTGAGCTAATGGTACAAACGTGTAAAGCAATGCATTTTCAGAGTGGCATAAAAAGTGACAAGTAGTCCAAAATTCTGAAAGTATTAGGATGTTGATGGGGACATATAACTCTTGCCACTCTTAAAAGGAGCATATGCCCACAACAGCTGTAGCGAACCTATGGTATACTGTTTAAATTCTTCTAGAAATTCTGGACCTATGGAGAAGCAGGGGCAATGTCATAGGTCCAAGTCTGCAAAGCAGTGCAACTTAATTGGCTGTCTGATGTCAGCACCAGAGCCAGCGACGACAATGACCCTAACACTATACCCCCCCAGTGACCAGTCATAATGTTCTGTAGCATCTGAGAGGATAAAGTCAGTTCTAGGCACTGGGAAAAGAGATCAAATGCAAAAATCTAATTTTGCTATCTTGAACTATGAAATGATGTAGCCAGAGACAATGCTTTCAAGGCCCCACATCCTGGTAAATAATTTGCAATTACATGGACACGTTAAAACTTAAAAATACCCATGCGTAAAATACCCGTACTGTAAATAGAATATTAGAGTTGGGAGGGACCTCAAAAGGTCATCTAGTCAAACCCCCTGCTCAAAGCAGGACTAACCTCAGCTAAATCATCCAAGCAAGGGCTTTCTCAAGCCGCATCTTAAAAACCTCTAAAGATTCCATGGTAGTATACCTAGGTAGAAGGTAAAGCACAGATCATAGGTACACCAAGGATTCAATGTATTGCATGAACAAATCTATTTATTTATTCTTTGACTCTAGGTCCCACCAAAGAATCAGTGAAAGCGAGCCCATGACACCTTTTGGTTCATGAAATCTGATCCTTTGCATTTTGCAGGATGACCCATTACATCATTTCCATCAGTCACATAGACATTTTTTTTTACGGGCCAGAAAGCACAGGGACCATTACGATAATCTAGTCTAACATTCTGCATAAACACAGGCCATACAGTTTCAATTTTTGTTATCCCACACAACACCTTGTGGATAAACGATGTGCTGAAAGAAATCCTGCTTATTCTAAACTTATCCAGCCTGTTTATAGCTGGAGGGTTTGAGGCTCTATAAGCTGTGTTAGGCCATTCCAGTGACCAATGGATCTTAGTTGTTAAGATCTTTTCCTAATAAACTAGCCTAAATTAATCTTTCCTCAGCTTCAAACCATTCCGACTGAGGTTTCTTATCATCTTCCAAGAAGGCAAATAACTCCCTTATGTCCTTAACATGAGCTTGTTTGCACTAGGCCTGTGCAATTCACAGTGGCTAGGAAGCTCTTGGATGAGTAAAGCAGAGCAGAGAAAAGACTGAAAGCTCATCTCTTCCAGAAGTCAGAGCCTCAAACAGGATCCAGGCACAGCACCTCGGTAGAAATCTAGCAAGAGGATGGCAGGGAGGCTGGACCCCTCTGATCCCCAGTGAAGTTGAACACACACAGAACACAGAGTTTCCAAACTCATGCAGATGTGGTGCCACGTAAGTTGCATTACTGCCTATAACCAGTGGATTTCCTGTATTTTATGAGTACTGGCATCCAGAAAGGCTATAAGATTGATTCGGCACACATTTTAAAATAGATAGTCTATTATTAGACATGCTTTTCTCAAACATTCCCATACTGGCTCCATTACATATTGTGGCCAGTTAAACAGAATAATTTGTTCAGGAATTTCCTCGCTCTTCTTCACCATCCTTCTTACGGGGAGGTTCTTGGCTTTGTCTTTCTCCAGTCAAGTCCATCTCCTGAATCTCATGATTTACTGCATGTTATTTTCAGTGCTTCCATGATTTCTTCTTCTAATCCATCGGAGATGAACTCCCAAATGCATTTAATTTGGAATGGTTGGTAGAATTTTGTCAGATGTCTTTTTCCATCATCCCTTTGCTCTTGGTCTCCACAGTTACATTAGGTGGCAAATTTTCCTATACAAGTTTCTCCAGTTTCCTCATCTTATAAAATAATTATAAGCATTTATATAGCACTTTTCATCTTCAAATCATTTTACAAACATTAATATGAATTCCCATGGCATCCCTATTATTCTCAATCCCATTTTACAGGTAGGCAAACAGGCACACAGGTCTGGGACTAGATTATAGGACCTCCTGACTCTCAACGCCATGCTAAAAACTAGAACACAATTATCTTAACACAAAACTTGCACTCTTGTGGATACAACTCTAATGCCTTTGGATATTCTGAAATGTGGGAAAAAGATGATGGTATCTGGAGGAAATTGAAGAGAAAGGGACAACAGAAACCCACAAAGAACAGCACCTAAAAACTATCCACGTGGTAACTTTGACTCTTGTACCCTGAAGTTGTCTAGCAGTGCCCTACAGTGAAAACTACCACAGACATAATATTTAGTGTTAGCAAAAGCGATCATCTTCACAGATAGGGGTACAATTAATCCATCAGGTAACATTTTCTGAGACATATTTTCCCAACTATTACACAAACCAAAAACACAGACTTTCAAGTCAGAGAAAAATTTGCAATTTAAAACAACTGTAGTGTGTTTCAAAATGGCTTCACTAAAGAGCTTAGTATTTGATAAGGAGATTACAGTATATTCAATTGCACTGAGCAAAAGCCTTTTAAAATAAAGTACAGGAATACTGATGCTAGGATTTGCAGCAAGATAACTAAAAGCTAATCGGTCATTTGAAGAAGTGCACCTTCCTGCGTATGGTTTTCAGGAACCAGTCATATTTGCAAACTGGAATTTTTACCTTCAGCATTTCTTCTGTCCAGGCATGAAATCTAAATCAAGTCTGTATGTAACGTTAACTGTATGTCTCTGTCTAACGGGGTTCTATGGGAACAAGTGCAGAGTGTTAGGTTGGTACTGTAGGTCCACTTTATTGCATCAAAAGAAGTTTTAATCTCCAAAAGAAAGCTCACCCATTCTCCAGGGATGGGCCCACAAAACCAGCACATACTATTTGGCACCCACTCACTATTCATAAAACAACCTAATCATCCTCTAGTGACTCATGACTATGTTAAAGTTTCTTGTTAACACCTCATCTCAGTACAAAAACAAATGCAGCTTAGATTCACCGACAGCTCATCAGCCCATCCTCTGCATTGAGGGTGATCGCCAGACTTCACACAGAATGGATCTGGCCCTTACCCAGGTACACCTGAAGCAGCACAGGTCAGTGATATTGTCTATATGAAATACTGGATTCCTTATGCTCATAGGGTTAGATTCAGCTCAGATTTAAGCTGACTTCTTCTGGTGTGCACCCAGATGTAAGGTCCCCGCAATGGATGGAGGATTGAGGATGGAAGAGGAAAGTTAGGTGGCAGAAAGCAAGGTATATGGTGCTGTCAAAACACAGAATCCTGTTGGCACACAGAAGGAAGCTACTATCTGTGGTACTTATATGGCCTCCCCATCACCGTAGTTCCTGAGCACCTCATAATATTTAATGTATTTATTCTCACAACACCTGTGTAAAGGTAGGGAAGTCCTTTTAAACCCATTTTACAGATGGGGAACTGAGGCACACGGAGGCTAATTGACATGGCCAGTGTCACACAGGAAATCTGTAGCTGAGCAGAAATCCCAGATCTTCCATGTTCTAGGGCACTGCTCTGAGCACCGGCCCATCCTTTTTAAGGTCAACCACCTCCTCCCCTCTCTGCCATTGTCTCTCTACTTCAGCCTCACTCTATTCTCCATAAGATCCTCCTCTTTTCCCCTCTCTTCTCCCTGCCTTATCCTTTTCCCCTTTTATGTTTGGAACCCTAGGAATAAATACTGCCCCCAAAGGGGGAGAGCACTAGCTCAAAAGTGTTGGTGGTAAGGTTGGGGGGTGAGAACAAAGCCATGGACATGTTGATTCGGCATATTTCTTCAGCCATCTCTCTGCTAGCTGGCTTCCTAAAGCTGCTTCCCTACACAAACAGACCAAACCGCGGGGAGGACACTTGTGCTTTCAGCCCCTCTATCCTTTGGGAAGAAGCCATTAAATGGAGGCAGGCCAGGCACAGAGCAGTAATTTAGGGAACCTGCCCCATCTCACTAAAGCACCCACATACCACATAAAGCACATGTTTCTGAATTATCAGTAAGACAGAGGCTGTTCTTGCCATTCCCGTTCCACAGATTAGAGGATTTACAGAGGCTGGTAAAATACTGTGTAGCACTGCCATAAAATAGCACAGACAACACACAAGTCTGAGAAAAGCTATGCCATTATAATATGTAGCTTTTCTGTAATAAATTACACTGCCCAGCTAAAGTACAGGTTACAGTAAAGTCTACAGAACTCAATTCATGTTGTGTCAGTAATCTGAATATGGAAGAAAAAAATCTAATTTCCCCTAGGAATTTTATACATTAGCAAAATGACCGAGATTTAATTGCTTTGAGAAAAAAATTATTCATACAGTCATTTAAAAGAAGAAATATGACTGTGCAGTCCTTTCAGCTGTGGAAATAGCAAATAACACTGAATTTAAGCACTTTTCAGAAACCAATGAAGCCCAGCTTGCTGCTACTATCTGTCTTTTAATCTTGTGGCATTGTTTCTCTGAAAGATCCAATAAAACCTAGCTATCCTGCTCCATTGCATGCAAGTAGTTTAAAGGTGACCTGGAAAGTTATTAAAATAAAAAATAAAGAGAGCTTGAGCAACATGGGCTGAAAGCCCTAAGGAACCAGAGAGGCAAAGCGTTCTGCATATGGAGCTTTAAATACTAACATGGACAAAACCAAACCCCCAAAATGAACGTATCTCATGAAATATGGCCCTTATGTAATGCGGTAAGTGCTCAGTGCGATGCCCCAGCATTCACTCTCGTGGGGACTGCACGCTATGAAACACAGCTGTAAATGACTTCTGGGAATTGGGTGACAGAGGTGTAGACCTGATGCTTAATGCGCTAGTGGAAGGTGCTCAGATACTATGGGGATAAATGCAGTACAAGAACTTGTACAGAGCAGAACTGAAGAATTGGGTAATGTTTTAAACGGGGAGGGTGGGAAACTCTACTGAAGTTATTAATGTGATCCTTTCCACCCCTCTCTGCTGTCCTCTTACTTGTATCATACTACGCATGAGGTTGTCTACGGCTAGACATAGGGACCTTGATCTCATACCCATATTCAGACAACTGTAGGACACTTCTGCGACTGAACCAGGGGCCTCGAGAGCTAAAAGCATGAGCCGCTACGGAGCCAAGGCTGCATAGCTGGAGGCTGAAACAATTCACATCCTCCGTGGCTATGCACAAATGCGGCGTACCAGCTGCGCTCTGGCCTAGAGAGGAATAAAGACGCACTGTGGGTTGAGAAGGCCATGTTTCTTGGCCTTTGCTGGCCATGCTCAGCCTGGGAGGCAGGCATAAAAGGAAGCATCCCAGCTCAGTCTGGGCTGGTGGCTGAAGGGGAAGGACACAGACTGTCAGCTCTCTCCAGGGAGCTGCAGCAGACGCCAGCCCCAGAGCTAAGCCACACCAAGCCCCAGGCAGATGCGAGGCTACCAGACAAACCCTGAGGAGGCAACCGAGCTGCTAGGAGTTCACCAGTTGGGGACCCTGGAAGCCCTGGGAAATCATGGACCTTTGCCACCGAAGACAGGGTAGGAAGTAGCCCAGAGGACTTGAACGGTGTCAGGGTAGGTGAATTGAGGTACCACTCAGTGTGTTTCAAGAGAATCCCTGCTGATTTGTGGCATGTGACCCCTCCCCACGGACAAGGCCCTGGGCTGGGGCTCAGAGGAGGAGGGAGGGGCTGAGCCCCCCAACTCAGGTGCTGCGCCTCCCTTGGCGCACTTCCCCACTACCCCAAAGGCCATTAGGCCACGCCGCCATGACAGAAGGGCTACTTTACTGACTTTGACCGTTGGGATGCGCTGCCTTGAACAGGAGTGCCACTTTGTTGACCCTGACTAGATGGTTTTTCCCCGCCTTCCCATCTGCAAGTGACCTGATGCCCATGATGGGGCATATCAGCCCGCAACAGGGACCTAAAACAGATATTCATCTGTGGGCTACATCTTCATGCTGCTGTCTACAGTCTATATGTTTCCTCCCCCGTGCTGACTGGCTGTTTGCTACCACACCTTCCACCCCCTCCCTCATGATCTCTGCAGTTCAGCTTCACTCTAACCACCCTCCATGCTCCCCTGTCCAAACCCTTCACCCTCCTCCCCTCTGTGTCTCCTTTTTCTTCCCTTATCTGTGGATTAGCTAGTGCCCCCCCACGAACCCTCCACTCAAAACAATGAAAAATTCCAACAACAACAAAAAGCCCCTCCCTCTCAAAATAATGGAACTCACATGGCTGCAAATCCTCACTCTGTTTACTCTGCTTACAGTCATATTCCTTTCCACTATCCTTTTTCCGTCTTGTCTGTCTATGTAGATTGTACATAGCCCTGCCTTCAGGGCAGAGACTGTGCTATTCTGTGTTCATCCAGTGCCTGTCACAGTAGGCTCTCGGTTGATGCTTAGGCACTACCATAATACAAATAAATGAAAATAATGGTAACAAAGGCTTAAACATAAATAACTGTAGAAAACCAAACCCATGTGCCAATCACTCTGCCTGTGTACTGACTCACTTTCCTTTTCCTTTCTTTTATTTTTTAGTCTTTATATAGTATACTGGTTAATACAGGATCTGTTTCTTAATGTGTGCTTGTACAATGCCTAGTACATCGGGAATGCTGGTTTTTTTTGGCTTCTACTGCAAAAAAGAATAAAATATTCATTATAACAGTAAAGTTTCATGGGTTTTGTAATGTTATTTTTCTTTAAATACTATATAAAATAAGGATATTGAAAGCTCCAGGAATCACTGCAATAAAGACTGGTAGAAATTAGATCATAGAACCATGGGACTTTTATTTAATGCCTTTCACCGAAGATCTCAGATTGTTTTAACAAAATTAATTTATCGTCACAACAGCCTTGTGCACACAGTATATTAAGCATTATGTTGATTTCACAGACACAGAAATCAAGGGCATAAACAGTTGAAATGACTTGCCCAAAGTTACACAGCTTTAATGCTTCCTATACACCAAACTGATGAAGGCTTCGATCCTGCAAAGACGTATGAGATTCACTTTGAGCAGGCGAGTAATCAAAGCAAAGTCAATGAGACTATTCATCTGCTTAATGCTAAGCCATCTGCTTGAAGCTAAGCATGTGTGTAAATCTTACAGGATGAGAGCCATTGCCCAAAAGACTCTCAGTCCCTGCCTACTACCTAGCCCCTTTGCCACTACTTTTGTGACGATCTGCAAAACCGCTTTATACTCTCTGAACAACAGCAAAACGTTAGGCCAAAAGGAGGCCCGAGCTCACGGCGCAAAAAGATTTTGGTAAGCTGGTAGCATTAGACAGAAACAAAAATATATACATTTCAGCTACAAAAAGGCGTGTGGGGAGCACGTGGGGTATCAATGATGGTGAAACAGAGGAGGACATTTCAGGAAGAAATGTAATTGTTGAGCTTGTAAGAGGGCATTTCAACCCAAACTGATAAAAAAGATGTTAGTTCTACAAGAAAAAAGTAACTTGATGGTATGCTTTTCAAATTTTAATTCTGTTCTCTTGTGAGGAGCACACATCCACCCCCATGAGTCTTAGCCAGTTTATCAATTTACTAGAGACAGTTTCAGCAGCAGCTAGGGAGAAAAAAAATTGAATTCATGGAGTTAGATACTAACAGTACAATCCATCCCATGGTTATTCCTGGGATACCTGCACACTTGGATCCACCAATAAGGCGAAGAAACATGTTGTTATTGTTTTCCAAGTAACAGCAAAGTGCTGGCTCTCAACCCAATGTTTTTGTTTGTATGTTAAATTTCTGCATTATGCTTGCAACACATGCATACACATCAGTTACTGGAAACGTGATAGCCAATAAACACTCAGCTCTGTGCAATGTTTCACAAACAGATTTTCATATTGCTTATTTATTGAGGGCCAAAATGTGCCTTGGTACTGGCTTCCATTTATTGGGGTGCTGTGGAGCCCCCAGTCTGAGCTCCCAAAGAGAATGTGCCCCCAGGAAGTAATTGCCACAGACAAGCTCTCCTTTAGATAGCATGTGCAAGCTCATGGAGCGCTTTGAAAATAAAGACTACAGTCAAATTAAAGGCTTTGTTCAGTGGGAAGGGAATGCAGAGAATGAAGCACCAGGGCGATATGTTTTTGGCAGCCTGTTTTGCTAAGTAGGTGGGCTGCTGCATTCAGAGCCAATTAGAGTTCATCTTTTTCTTCCTTAGGTACAATGCGTTGCAGTACAACTATGACCTTTCTTCCCTTCACTGCATCTGTTTACTGTGGCTGCTCACTTTTACTATTGGCAAGAGAGATATTTAACAAAGCAGGCCATTCCCTAGTTACAAGTACTGCATATCATCATTTGGTGTACCTACACATATAGTAATGAAATATAACTCTGTTAAAAGTCAGATCACATCCTGCGAGAAATTTTTGATGGCTGTGCTATAAAATAAGGCACTGGGACACAACATAGCTCAGAACATTGCAATACTGGGAGAAAAAAACAATAGGATAAAAACACGGTTTGAAGGCTTGAAGTTAGAGATGGGCTCAAACTGCAAGAAACCAAGCAGCAACCAGATTTTGAAACTCCGCACCCCAAATTCAACACTTGAGTTTTTTTGGTTTGGCCCCCTAATAGATGGAGCTGTTTGCAACAATTCAGCTCATGATGTGGTTTTGAATTTCATACAGCACCAAAACTTCAGATATGTTCAGATCTGGGGGTTTGCCTCAGTCCCTTCTCTAATTAAAGTACTTTTTTTTTTCAAACATGCTACCTGAGACTGATGATGTTACTTCAGGTCATATGTGCCACACTTCTAACTGCTTTTGAATACTCTTAATAGTGCCACAGTGATATCTGCAGCTTATTATTATTACAGAAGCAGTAGGGTCATGGTATTCTCTCTAAAATACTTCTGTAATGGAGTGGATTAATTTAATGAGTGCCAACTACTGCAGAGGAAGTGACAATGATTTGATGTTTTGGTACAATTAAGACTCATTAGCCAGTGACTTTTTTCCTACTTGTCTGACACCATAACATATACAGATCAGATTTAAAAGTTCCAAATTTATTTCTAGTCTTTTCTTTAAAAAATGAGGAAAGTGGAAATGAGAAAAAGCCAAGCATTCGATTGCTTACTGCTGGCCTACTTTAGGAATATCATCCACAATCCCTTGTGAGAGCTATGGGATGTGTCTTATGATATGATAAATTACTGGAGAGGGCAAACATTACTAGAGATTATGCAGTATTAAGCCTTCAGGCATGGCTAAAACTACAATATTTCTGGCAAATGATAATCTAACCCAGTTGCATACCTGAGTCAAATTTTGCATGAAATGTCAAAGACTCAGGGGAAGGCAACCATGAGAAACACTCAGACTAACCTTCATTTAAAGGGGAAAAGTAAAGGTACAATTAGGACTGAAGCTGAAACATCCTGTCACCTGATGAAGACATGAATAGGAGTTTGAAGCCCAAATTCAAATGGGGGACCTAGAGGTCTGGTTTTAGAATTTTCTGGAATTCAACCTTGGTTGGAATGCTGCTTAAAGCCTAGGAATCGACTGAGTTCATTTCCCCAATATATCAAAAGCCTTAATGCTCATGGTGACTTGTTGCAAATTTGAGAAGTTGGAAGAAAATTTAAACCCTGAAAGGATTATCCAAGCTCTTCTTCCCCTCCAAGTCTTTGAACACCTAGCCAACTCCTCAGTGATCTCCTCCGTGGAATCTTTTTTTTTCCTTAGGAAAACAACTGTCATGATATAAATGAAGAATGTGTACTAGAATATTCTCTCCTTAACAGTTAAAAAGGCTAAAAAAGATATTGTCAACTTAGTTGAGGTTTAAAAAAAAAACCCAGAACCCAAAACAAGCATTTATTTATTTTGACTTGAAAGAGCAGGCGTACTTGCTGAACTGCGGGTTATAATAGAAATATTTTCAGGAAATTAAAAGGAAAAGAACAACCAAAATAGCAATTTTATGAAATAAACATTCCTCTACACTTTTTGAAGTCCGAACACAACAACATTGTGCTCAGGCAAAATAACCAAAAAGTTACATTTGCTATCAATAAAGTGAAGCGACCAATCAAATTTCTTTGTGCAACCTGAGTAGTTAGAAAATAAACAGCACATATAATGAGAATCAAATTTGATTTATAAATATTTCAGTTTTGATAAACTTTGTATCTTCACAGTTTGTCCTTTTAATACTATGTTATGGTACCTTTTTCAATGATTTTCTGGGTCCTCTCTAATTTTTCTTTAAGAAAAATATTAAAAGTTACAGTTTTTCAGTTATTCGTTAAAATTAACATAGGATCCAACAGTGCGAAGTGCTGTACAGGTATATAACAAAGAAGACAGTTACAAAGTGCATGGTAAGAGTGTAAAAATTATCCAAATATGGTAAAAACATTCCAAGGAGAAAGAAATGGAGAGAATTCCTTGTCCAACCTCAAGACTTAGAAGAAAACAGAAAAGAAAAGAAAACAAAATCAATACAGCTTCTGGTTGTTGTTGCAAATTCAGCATCACTCAATTCTATTCTACATAATCAGGGCTGGTTATAGACACAAGCCCATTTGCCAAGACAGACACAAAAACAATGAATTATGAGTGTCCAAAAAGACAGTCTATGACCTCCTTGGATCCATGGCTCAAGTCATGGCCGTCTTAAGATAACAGAAAAAATCAACAGGTAGGGGAAGGGAAAGAGGCGTCTCAGCAGGAAGAATTGACAGCTTTAGACCCAATCATTCCAGGGCAAAAAGCATCATGGTGTGAGGACTGACCTTTTCTGAACCCTTATGCTCCCCAAACTCACATTAACATACCTTTGTAGAAAATACTTCTCCCAAAAATATTCCAAGAGTCTGGTTTTAGGATACCAATGATTTTGCTCGGAAAATGTACAGTACCTGCAAAATGGCATTATGCGCATCAGATATTTCTCTCTCTGTATTATGATAACATATGTATGTGTTTTATATAATAGGCCTTTAATGCAGATATGGTGCAGACTAAACGACGCTGCAAACATCTTTCAGCAGCGGGTAGGGCACGTATGCGCATCGCCTCCCTAGCATGGGTATAAACAGCGGTGCAGCTGCTGAGATATGGCATAGGTGAGTTCGGACACGCCTGAAGGGTGTCAGTATTATGCGAGTATGTATACATGGCTCTCTGCTCACCCATGCTGTGCATTCCCATACATACTGCTATACTGTCCCGCTGCCTCCTTGCTGCTGGAACCCTCCCCCCATCAAAGGGAACGATTCCTGTAGTGGGGAGGCAGCAGGGAAAGATTCCAACAGCCAAGAAAGGCTCTGGTTGTTTCCCTCCTGGCAGCGCCTTTCCTTGCAGCAGTGAAAGGCTGTAGCAATGGGGAGCTGCCAAAATCTTTCCCTGCTACCGGAGTCTTTCAATGACACCTATAGCCACACACCACAGTGTGCATGCAGCTTGCTTTTCACTGTGGCATGTAGCTCCACATACCATACATGCTGCCGCTAGTGGTGTGTAGTGCAGATGTAGCCTAAGACTTTATAATGTTGGTGTACTGAATTAAACCTGCTGATAGGCAGGGCTGAAGATCCCACTCCATCCTTCGCTCAGCCTTACTGTGATCAGGTGCAACAGCTCAGGGGACCCAAGATATGTGAGCATTTTTAAGTGAGCTACATCTCTGTGAACAGCCACTTGTGTTACTGCGACTAAGTGGAGATATTCTTAATGTTTTCTCGGAATACTGTGCATGTCCCTCAGTTTCCTGTATGCTACTCATGTATTTTGGTGATGAGACCAGGGTATGTGATCATTACAGAAGACCACTAGAGGGCAGGTAGGCCTTCCTCTAGCTGCACGTACACAGACAATGGCCAGGGCCCCTCTTCCCTGGGGCCAACTGGCTGAGACAGGTTGCAACAGGATGCGGCAAGAAGAAACAAGGAGAGGTGACCACTTTACCTGGGAAAGAGACAAAGGACTGGGGAGGGGCCAAGCGGGCATGTCTGAGGCTGGCAGCAGGACAAGCCAATCCTCTTTGGGGGATCCCCAGAAGCAGAGCCCAAGAAGGGGTCTCTGGATCTTCCCCGGAAGGTTGTTGGGATAACTTTCTGATTCATCTGCTAGCAAAGTCTATTCTACGCTGTGTTCCTGAGAACTAATAAACCCATCCGATTTCCACGCTGGTTGCAAATCACTTTTGACTGCAAGACGGGTGCATGGTCTCTTTGGGGACATGTAATGAGGACTCAATAGGGACAGCTCGCAGCGAAACAGGGCTGCTGAACGCTCTGAGGCCAGATTCGGAAGGCAGTTGCACTGGTGTGAGGGGCCCTGAGGGGAGACCCACTTTGCTAGAGTCCTGTCTGGCATCACCCCGAGTGGTTCCAGAGCACCTTTCCAGTGGGAGTGCGTCACAGTTATGGACAAACTGACAAGACGGAATGCTCTTGTGTGGTAGGGTTTTCCGGTCAGACTCTTGATGCTGCTTCAAGAGGTTTATTTGAACATTTTTTAATGTTCTTATGTAAATGACCTCATTTGTGACAGGAAAAAGGGGGTCGGGTCATAAAGTCCAACCATAGTAGCTAATAATCTCCATATAGACCCCATGCAACATGGGCTACAACAGGTCAATCAATCACCAAGTAAGGTTTTAAATGGCCACTTGCCAAGATTATCTGGGTATCTATCACTTAATCCTTTCCCTGACACTACAATGGCCTCGGACCCTGGTGTACCTCGGTCCCTCCTGCTCTCTTCCTGTGGCATAGAATAGTCTAGGCTCCTGTGGGCTGATGTGGTCTAATTTCAGATGTTGGGTTCAGTGTGTAGGTGCTGGGAGATATTAGTGGCCTATGATATACAGGGTCAGACCAGATAATCAGTGGTCCCTTCTGACCTTAAACTCTATGAAAAAGAACAGTTTGGGAGCAATTCTTTAGAGCAAGCAGGAGAACAATAACTTGCCATCTGATATCTAACTTTCAGACATAACAGAAAAACCCAATATAGCTCTGCTGTAAATCAACAGTACTGTATGTCAGAAGACTTACAATTTAAAAATGATTCAAAAGCACTTTCCCTCCATTGAGCACAAAATTCAATCAATATATTTTTATAGCTAAATGAATACTTGAGTAAAGTTTGAATAAAGATGATTTTGGAAGCATGTGCTCTTAAGTATTTTTTACATTCATATTTTAAATCTCCCATTAAAAAAATCCCCATTAAAACGCAGAAAATAATATATAATCAAAGCAACTTTTTAAGGTCCCCATACAGGTTTGTTGTCCCTCTTCCAAACCAAAACTCTATAAAATCAATGTAATCACCTTTTATATTGATCGGTGCATTTATAAGCCATGCAAATCTAAAATTTTTGCTGACTCCAACTCCTTTCGAAAATCCTTCCTTCAGTGCAAATCAGGCCTGTTCCAGAGCTCTTCCCGCTACCACCAGGAGCAACCTAAATGTATCCTGAACTCTTCCACCTTCTTCCTTCCACCCTGGAATGGCCTACAGGAGAACTGGCTCACTTCTTGGCATACAAATTTCTTTCATTGGTACGGACTTCTTTCCACTGTTGGCCGCATTTTGTGGGACCCACTAATAGGCCAAAAGGAGAATTAATGTCCACATAAAAAACTGCAGCAATTCTGACCACATCACTCCTCACAGCAAATCCTTTTATTGGCTCCCTCTCCAAGTTTACAACTGCACATTCTTGCCTTCAAAGCTCTGCATAGATCTACTCCTGCCTATGTTTCCTGTCCCTTCTCTTCCTAGTACCCCATCTTCCCTGGCACCTGCCACTCTCTCTGTATCCTTATCTCGTTCTCACCTTTGTTGCCTCCTCCACATTGCCCTTTTCACCTGGATTTCCATGCTCTACTTTTCCAACTCACTGCTCAGTCATGAAGCCTAGCAATGCTAATCTGCCACTCATTATTTATTATACATTAAAGTAACACACACACATCCACTCCTCCTCACTCAGTTACATCACTGTGATTACACCTCTGATCTGGGCGGTGCTGCATTTGTGAACTGTTGTTTATTATTATTTGTCTCTCTAGAAGAAGGAACCTTCCCCCCGACCCATCCGTTCTGTACAGAGCAGCATGCACTGTTACTGCTCGACAAACAATTTGTCACCGGCTCAGTCGATAACTACACAAGTGACCATTTTGCCCAGTACAAACTACATCACTTTGACTGGAAACAAAAGTATTAAAATAACTCAGGAGGATTTATACACCATCTGATTTTTGTCCACAAAGGAGGAGGAAGATGAGAGGTGAGCTGTAGGGTCTGATTTTCAGACGTGGACAGAATCTGCAGATCTTACCTACTTCAATGGGAGCTGCAGGAGCCCAGGACTTGAGGGGAAGCCTGGGTTCTCAAGTGGGGCATCCAAAATTAGCAGGCTCTTCTGCAAGATTGGCTCTTAACTTCTCTGCCGCACTTTCCCCATCTACGTTGTACATGCGGCCAAAACTTCCCCATCTTTCAGATGTGCTTTAAGTGTTATTTAATAAAATGCTCGGAAGATGGTAAGCACAATGCGGTTGGCAAAGTATTATGACAGCTTCTCCTAATGAGAAGCAGCAGTCTTAAAGCAGAAAAGCAGCCACTGCCCTCAGGTAAAAAAAAAAATTGCCTTCGGGTAAAATAATTCAATTGTGCAACGTCACAGCATATCTCCAAGCTTTGAACTATATGTCATGGCACGGTCCCATGAACCATTTTTACCCTTAGACAGTATCTTATTGACCTCGGAGCCAGGCAATATTTAGATTATGTTAAAATCTCGTAACACAGGAGGAATTTCATACATAAGATCAATAGTTTCCTGCTTTATTTCCTACAGTGCAAAGAATCAGAGCTACTGAAAATCAAGGCAGCATTCCAGCAAACCAGTTAAGGAAGTTGCCAGGTATCCACTCCTGGCAGAAATCTGTAGTAAAGGTTCTAGAATATTTTTTGGGGGTGGGCATGGGAGAAAAGCCAATGTTTTATATTAGTTATTCGGAAGCTCTGATTTTTTAAAACATATTTGAATTTTTGAACAATGTAATGTTCTAATCGATGTTATAAATAAATGCTTTACCAGAGTTACCTGGTATGTTTTTAAAGCTGTGTTTCATAGGCATATTTATAGGGCAATATTATTATACATGTTCAATACACAGCTAGAGATTTTCAGAGTTCCTGAGCAACCACAGGCTTCACTAGCTTTCCTGGAAGCAGCAGCTGCTCATGACCTCTGAAAATCAGACCAACAGTTGTGGTTTTGGGTGCTTGGAAAGTCTACCTGCCACCACTGACTAACCAGAACATAACCCTTCCCATGCCAGAGGCTGATGTATAAAATTTGTGGGGGCCCAGAAGGATCGAAGGGAAATCGCTTGATTGCTGTGGTTGCTGATAGCAGCTTTACCAAGCAACTGCTTCAGACTCACTCAAAGGGCAAAATTCATAGACAGAAATCTAAACTTCAAAATTTTAATATACAGAAAATTCCCTCTCCCACCCCTTTTTTAAAAAAAATAAATGAAGGTGTTATTTTTTTTAATTGGGCTTAAAAAAAAGTTAGAGGGCCTGAAATTTATTAATTTACATTTATGCTTGTTTTGCTTTAAGGGGAAGGTTTATGTTCTGGTTGGTCAGTGGTGGCAAGGAGATCTTCCAACCACCCAAAACCACAACTGTTGGTCTGATTTTCAAAGGTGATGAGCAGCTTCCAAGGAAGCTAGTGAAACCCGGGGTTCCTCAGGACCTCTGAAAATCTCTAGCTGTGTATTGAACATGTATAATAATATTTCCCTATAAATATGCCTATGAAACACAGCTAAAAACATACGAGGAGACTCTGGTAAAACATTTATTTATATATATCAGGAATGTTGGTTTTCCCGGGGAGTCTCTGAGAGGGCTAGAGGATGTTTATTATTAGCTCTTATCTTCTTAACAGAAGGTGCAAGTCTGTTGAATCTTTAACAAAGGCTTCCTTTGGCCAAAATATTAGCACTGGTCTTGTACTGAAATATCAAAATCTATATAGCTGTTCCAGGACACCACAGTGTGTGGGAACTTGTATTTCACAATAAAAGTTATTAATGATGGACTTAGAAAGTGTGTTTTAGATAACTCAGCTTTAACTACTTTCATTCTGAGGTCAGAAGGTCTGTGCACCATCTTGCACCAAAATAACTGACTAAATTGGTTTTCAAAATCTATTAAATTAAATCAGTGGAAGTTTGTGTGAAGATCAGATCTTAGTTAGGCACTGAAGGGAAACAGAAATTGACAACAACAAAAAAGTTCTAAACAGTTTGAATAAAACTCCATTTTCCTTTTAAAAGTTCACTATTGCACTAGCTCTCCAGTCAAGTTTTCCAGGCTAGAAAGGCTGACCCTCTCTTTCTAATGTTAAAAGCAAGTAGAGAAAGACTCCTAAAAAGTTGCTTTAAACGAATCAAAACAAAAACATCAGCAGCAGCAGCAAAATCACCACACTTTCAGGTCTCCCTTTCACGTGATCCTAAATCATCATATTTTACTTTGTATCACCTACATTTTTGTGTTTTTAAATGTACGTCAAGGGGACACAAAGTTCTGGATGGGTGCCCTTGGGTGGGATGTTTGTCTAAGACTGAAATTTAAACAACCAACCAAGTAAAAAAAAAAAAGAACATAAAGCCCATTTTCCCCTTGGCAGGTCTTGCTTAATGCCCAGAACATCAAAAACAGTTCAACCATTTCTTTTAAACTTTGAAGAAAATTTCTATCCAGCCTTCAGAGTAAGCCTGGAAATTTTTAGACCAAATCAATTTTTCTTAGCAAAAATTATAGGAAACGGTGGGGGAGGCTTCAAAACGGATTTTTGAAATCTGGAGGCAACTTTAGCTAGAACAAGACTACTCTCTCCCCATAATATCCAGTGCATCTCATATTTCCTCCCCTACGTGCATTAAAAATGAGTTCTCATGCTACCACAGCACTGTGTGAATTATGTTTTGCACTAATGTTGAAAAAAGTGATGCAGCTATTTCTAAACTATTGAAAGTAATATTTAGTTTCTCCTCTTTAGTTTTATACTGACTTCTCAGATGCTACTTCTGAGAACTAGGGTAGGGGAAGGACCAGCGAACAGATCTAATGTAAGCACATCAATTTTAAAAACAGCTTTTTATGTTCCTTGAGATGAAAATGCATGCAACATGACTAATTTAGAACTGGAGCAACATTCCACAGCCCCTCCCTTCGTCAGATAAGTTGCGTCCCGTAGGCTGTGATTATAGTAAAACTCAAGGTTTATCAAAGTCAAGCACTGCAGGAAGTGACGTTGGTGATCCATTCAAAATATTGCTGCCCCGATCATTTTCCTAGCTTGTCATTTTGACACTGTCACCCATCTCTTGCATTCCTCCACTGGCTTGTCCTTCTCCATTACATCAAACAAATGACAACCTTCCAATATGAGTGGTGTGGTGTAGCGGTAACTGGAGTCTAGCAGACTACTCCAGTTTGTGAGCCTAACTGTGAGAAAGCGCATAAAAGTTCATAAACAACAGGGGGCAAACAACCTAATTAGTTTTAAATGGAGTTGACAAATTTATGAACAGGACGTTATGAGAAGGTTGCCTGTGATAGCAGCGGACTCGACGTGATGACCCAGGAGGTCCCTTGCAGTCTTATGTCCCTATGTGGTTCTTTACCTATGTATGTCCTTGTACTTGTACTTGCAAGGCTCATCTCAGCCCATCTCCACCCTACCCATCATCTCTTATATACTGCTGAAATGTTGAGGCTGCCTCTGACCATCCCATGATGCCAGCCTCCATCACCCACCTGCTAAGTTTTCAAACAAGCTTTTTCCCATGCTGCCGTCAAATGTGGGAGGTGCTCCCTGTAAACATCCAGAAAGCCACCTCCTCGTTACAAATCCCTCCAAATCTCTCTCCTTTATCACAATGTCTACAAAAAACTTGACAAAGTTTAGGCAGCTGGTATACTTGCTGACCAGTGTTCATCTCATTGTCCTTATGCTCCTCTGTCCATGTTCACGCCTGGGGTGTCTAGGGACTTCCAAGAGACAAATGATAAATAACAAAATTTAAATTACTTTCAAATTATTCTAAAAATGTGGCCATTAAACGAGTCCAGGTCCCTTTTTGCTCACCCTTAAGGATAATGCTGTTTCCCTTTTCTGTAGTCCAAATTTAGATCTTGTCAATTCTACCTCGGAACTCTCTGCATTTCTGTGGTGGATGAAGTGGCTCCTCTACGGAGCCTGTAAAGGGCTCTGGGATCTTCCAGGATGAAAGGTAAGGTCCCAGTGCCAGAAAGTCTAGAACCGAGGTGCCTTGGGTGGCTCTATCCTTTAGATTACACTGTGATAGCATGGGGCCCAGAGAGGGAAGCTTAGCTTTGGGTAGAGATGAAGTAAAGAGCTGGTGTGATATTGTGTACTGGCTATGTAAGAACTCAACTTCAGTACCAAAAGCTCTCCTTATCCGTACTGAAACGTGAAGGGAACTATATGCTGCTGGTGTTTCAATGAAAGCTGTGTTTTATTCTACTGTAAAATATTTCTCTCTCACACACACACACACTCCCCTCTCTACTGCCAAACCAATGGCAGCAAATCCACCTCCACAGCAGTTTTATTGTGAAACTGGAAGTAAGCAATCAGGCAACAGTGGAGGAGGGGAAAAAATAAAGCAAATACCAGGCCTGCGCTGTTCCTGTAAGCCAAGGACACTGTTTCACCCTAGCCCACCCCACCCCACCGAGAGGGAGAAGCTGTTTTCACCACCACCACCTGGCTCTGGAGCCCGGGAAAGAAAGCACCCTACTGATGCTGCTACAAGAAACTGAAGGTTGCAGCCAAAGCCTGGCCTGGAGGTGGAGGGGGAGTCAGGCGCACTCTGAGGATTTTTAAAGGGCCACAGCCTGTGCACCAATCTGGCCCAAGCTTTGTCTATGGCTGCGCTCCTGGGTCCTGCCAAACCTCTAGGAGTGCGAGGGGCGGGGCAGCCGTCTGGCATCAACCCCTTGCTATGTGCTGCCTCTAGAGCGTGGCAAGTAACGCACTGAGCCAGGTGAGCTCTGAGGAGAGACGGCTGAGGGCTGGTCTTTTAGTGCCAAGGATGCAGGGCAGACCCCCCGCAAGCTCAGCCCAAAGGCAAGAAACAGGACCAGGGCAGGGAGCTGCTTGCAAATCAGACAGTGCTGCCAGGCGCCATCTGTGCAGAGATCTCTCCCAGCCTCAGCTAGAAGACCCTGACCGCAGGGTATTGTACCATAATGGTTTGTTCAGAGTTATGAACATTTCCGAGTTCTGAACAACCTCCATTCCTGAGCTGTTCGTATCTTGGAGGTTCTACTGCATAAATAACCATCTCATAATGAAGAATACCTGCCAGCCAGTCTATATTGTATCAACAGAGCAGCGATTATCACAGTGGTATCGTACATTTTAACACACTCTGTAAAAGTGAAGGAGAATGAGAATCAAGCTTATAAAACACTCAAAAGTACAATGAATATTGGCCATGTCTTAAATTCACGTCTGTCACTTTCAGTTTAATGTTATACTAAAAGAACCCCAAAGGAAGTGAGCTCCAGAGGAGAATCTAACCTTCAGTAATTTCTGCAACTATGTGCAGTTTATTTAATATTTCACTTCAAAGGAAATGTTTGGAAATTAGAATAATGTATTGTATTGATTCATAGGATTTGTCAATACTGGTTGAAAGTATTTAAACAAAAACGTAAAGTGTTGTACATTTCATGCTTTGGCGATGGGGTTAGCTTTGCTTCCTTTCGAAAATATTAATACAAACACTGGGTCAGATTCACACAGGTGTGAGGGGACTGGTTGGTTGCTTATTTTAGTAATATACCACGGCATTTAAATTGGATAGTATTAGGTTAATATTCTTATTTATATTACCATCACCCTTTTAGATTATTAAAAGGGAGCAAGATTTAAAAATATCTAATTAACTGCTCACCATTTATGCATTTACTTTCTGCAGTTCACTTTGTTTGGAAAGTGAAGATAAAATAGTCTGTTTCACACATTTCATAAGTGATTTCACTTTGTAGTACTCATGCACTAGCACAGATTGTTTAGATTGCCAATAATGAATGTAACTGAAAAGCCATGGCATGAGAGACTTATAGTGGAAAAATTATACATATTTTACATGTTTTACTTAAAGAAAAAAATACAAGAGATGAATACAAGAGCTTTTCTCCCCTAACGAGAGGAAGTTGGCAAGTGTGAGTGAAGAAAACTGTTAGACCCAAAGAAAACTTTTTTCATTAGGATTTTGTTTTTAAAGCTTCATTTTTTATTATTAGGTTTAAGGAAAAACCTTTCCTGTAAGCCTAATTTTGGAGACTCACATACCGAACAGTGCGACTTCACTCACCAACGTGGATATTTGTTTTCTGCAAATATATTCTCACTTACTAGAAATGTTTTTAAAAGACAAATGTATTCTAAAGAGTTAAATTGTGTGCTGATGAGCCATTATTAAATGGACAAAGGGGGCAGGTATCTATACATACTGCCAAAGAGTTACACTCTTTGTGAGACAGTAATAGAACACTAGCTATTAGGAACCCTAATTCCTATTGCTGGAAGCAGAATGTTGTCTAGTGATTACAAACCATCTAACCAAGGGTAACAATGGCCCTGTTTGGGTCATCTTCTGGAATGGAACCCAGGACCTATGGATGTAAAAGCATGATCCTCTGACACCTGAGCTGAAGAATCAGGCCTTTTAGCATAGTGGCATTAGCAGAATCACATCTCTATATTTAGAAGGTGACAAAGAGCCACAATGCACTAGCATGCACAAGCACCTAATTTGGCATGTTCCTTGTGAAAATCAGTGTGGTAAAGCAGATGAGACTTGCATCTGTTATATGAAAACCCCGAGTCCTAATACTACTTATGCCTGAGTTGACTTTGTGCAAGCACTCACCATCACACCTATTAAAATGGTGGCATGCTAATTACTTTCCCAAAGAAGTAATATGAGATCTTGATAACATAAAGGATTGTGAAGACATTCTGTAAGAGGGCTCTCTATGTGCTCCAAAAACACATTAAAGCTGGAACTTATCACAGAGCTCCGAGCTCTCACAAGCTTAGTTGACTAGCTCTTGCTCATATAGAGTCCAACTGATCACCATGTGGGGTTTTGAAGGAATTTTCCTCCATGTCAGATTGAGAGTGATCTTGAGAAGCCAACTGGTTCATTGTATCATTCATTTATTGTGTGATGTTATAATTAACTCATATGCTATGTCATACATAATCATTGTATGATAATAGATACCTAATACATACTTATCCCTTCTAACTACTGATCAGACCATACTTCTATAATTCTACAATTTAAATCGAAGGCCCGTTCTACACTTACCTTCGGGATTCGGCAGCAGTCAACGGGAGATAGAGAAACGCAAGTGACGTAAATCACTTGAGTATCTCCCGTCGACTTTGCAGCGTCTCCTCCGCGTGGCGTCTACACTGCACGCTGTTCCCTTCGACGCAGCGCTATGACACTTACCAGGGTGGTTTTCTTGCATCACTTGCTGGATCAACTGAGCTGGTCTACAGAGACCACTCAGTCGATCCAGAGCAATCCATCTGACGGTGGCAAATTTGCCGCTGTCGGTTTAGACTCAGCCTAAGAAAGGAGGCCTGAAATGCAAGGCCTACAGGCTGAGACCTGTAAAATGTCATCTTAGCTAGACCATAGGCATAAGAAATGCTTGACATAAGTAAGTGACCAAATAATGATCTTATGCCACAAGATTATGGGAAAAGATGTACCAATGGGTGGTATTGCAAAAAATTAACTGTAAGAATAATTTTGACTACAAGATACCCGGTAGTCACATTGTTCTAACACATGTCCTAATCGCCAAGTAGGTGTTGTGTCAATGCTAATGAGAAAAAAAGGAAATATAAGCAACCTATAGAAAATGGGGTACCCCAATATTCTTGGGGGACACAATACAAATAAGGAAAAAGAGGGTGGACGCTTTCACGCACATGCGCAGAGTATTGGATATAATCAGAACCACAAAAGAGGGCTCCAAGATTGGGTAAAAATGAGATCCCTGTGGGAAAACTCCAGCAGGAACTATCCCTCTACTGAGACTCAATTGGCAAGGCAGCCATCAGAACTTAAGAATGTGAGTATGACTATATCTGTAACTTGTGCATAGGTCTTCATAAAATTTCCATATGCTTGGGTAATCATAGCCTTAATTTTAACGTCAATAAAACTTGTAAAACAGACTAGACCTTGTACGTGTAAATGTAGGTGTGGTCACTTTCCTTGGTCTTTATGTGTTCCTAGAGGCTCTAAATCTGAAGCAAGTAGGAGATGAGACTTTCGCTCTGTAGGGCTTGAAACTATAGCCACCGGAACCAAAGCCATGGTGGTGTAATACAGCATTACTAAGTTCTCTTTAAATAAAAGGCTACACTTAGGAGTTTTTCACCTTCCTCTGTACAGTGGTATGTGGGCCACTTGCTGGAATTACCTTGTTATATCTCCCTTAATCAATTCCCTCCCATTGCAGGGGCCTCAAGCATAGATACATCTCGATCCCACCTATTCTCTACCTGTGGCACATAATGGTATCGTCACCTGTGGCACATAATAGAATAGTTTCCTGTGGACTATAATACTTTGGTGTAATTTTGGTTGTTGGGTTTAGTGTTGCTGCCCTCTTATATGCATGAGGTCAGACTAAATCAGCGTGTCCCTTATGACTTTCAACTCTCTGAAAACCCCCCCACCAAACATCATGAGACTGATAATAAAATCACTGGAGTTGGCAATGTTGAGGGTTGGGTCCTTCAGATCCTGTTTTTCAAACCCAATTGTTGAGCAAGTTTATCACCATTATGCTTCCCTTAATCCACTCAGAGCAGATTTCCTTTTAAGAAAACACCATGGAGTACCTGTATGCTAAGCAGATCAGTGCTGAAAGTATCCATTAGTTTACAATTTTTCAATTCATTCCCTTCAGGAGCAAACATCATGGAATTTTATACTATGACTAGTGCTATGTGCCTGATAACTAGTATTTATTAACTTCAAGGCACTACATGATTCCTCACCCACATAAATCAACACTCTCATTCCTCCCCCTGGATTATCTCAGTATTTAATCTCATTCCAACTTCCCTACGTACAGACCCTTTGCATCTCTCTCACTTACCCTCTAAAAGTTTTTCATGCCTCTTTTATATCTGGTATGACCTCCCTCTTCTGACACGTCAAATGACGTATCTATCTCTTCCTTCAAATCCTTCAGACATACAATGATATGCCAACACAGATATACATGATGCTTTATGATTATTAAGCAGACAAGATTTCTGCCCCAAAGAGTTTACACTTTAAATAAGCTTGTAAACTAAGGCTGAGCTATTATCACGTGTTGTGTATCTAACCTGCCTTGACTGAGATTGAATTGGAATACAGGCTTCTTCCACAGGGGTAATATCTTCCTTTCTGTATAGTATAAGGCATAAAGTCAGTGCTCAACAAACACTAATAATATTTTCCTCCCAATGATAACAACAGTTGCTTCTCAGTTACGTAAAGAAACATGTCCCATTACTTTCCTGAACAGAGGTTCTTTTTTAAAGTAAATGTTAGACTGAAATTATTACAGTACTACTGAGTTACCATTAATTAAAAGTAAGGAAGATTTACTGCATCAAACAGTGATTCTGTAACAGATCCAATATCAAGAAGTGTACAGCATATTGCACTTAGTAATTAACTGGCTAGTACATACATCTTAGATCACAGCTTTTTGAGTTTCATAAGCCCTGCAGTGTTTTTGCACCATGTAATTATTTGATTGCCTATATAGTTGGATGGAATCTGTAGGCAACAAGTGCATGTAAGAAAATAGATCTTAGATGGAGTTCCAGACGGAACTCCCCTTCCCCATATTTTACAATAAACTCCACAATAAACTGCATTTCAGCTGAGAATAAGCATTATTTTGTAGTGCTAACTTTTGTACATTCAGTATTAGAAAGACCATCTGCAACAACATTATCTAGGGGCTCTCAACAATGTTATGGAATCTTGCATTGCTAATAGCTAACAGAGATTTTTCCTTTAGTTCCAGTGATAGGTCATCTTGCTCCAACTCTGGAGTTGTATCTTTCCTGCTACTGTGAATTCACAAATACCCCTGGTGTGAAGTGAAATGAGAACCTTGAAGTCCAAGGTGGGCAAAGAGTTGTTACAACTTCTGTGTAAGCAACAGTAAGATCTATCAAGTTGCTTCAAGTGACTTCAGTGCTTGAAAAATGTACTAGATTAATAGTATTTAACAATGAAGTCTTCCTTCCACTGGAAAAGGAAAAAGGAAATCCATCAGCAGCAGCCCTTTAAACTGCCCCATCAACATGCATCAACACAGAAACAAGGCAATGCTCACAAAAGCTGTCCAATGTATCACACACAACAGTATTAAATTCCCAGATTTGGGTACTTATTATTAATCATGCAAACATATACGAAGTTCCTTAACAATCATACTTCTTCTAAAAAAATATGCAATTTTGAAATAGCTAATTTCTGAGACTAATAAAATCATTACTTCTCATCACTGATGATGGCTATTTGTGCAAGAGGGACAGTATGAAATGAACTGAGACCAAACTCATTTCACATTGTCCAAATGGCTACTTATCAATCATGAAATGGCACCAGCTTTCCATCACTGTTGGCTCAGATTTCAAACCAGTGACCTGGAGATGAAAGGCTATGAATTCCATTACCAGTTTCTTGAGCTCTCCATTGCACAAACAGGAAAACAAAACACCCTGTATCGTTTCTCAGGAGAAGGACTGAGGGCATTTTTCTAGGAAAATCTTACATTTAGTTGGAGCTGTAACTATGGCCAGTGGAGTCAATTTGATATTGATCCATTTCATGAGACATTCTGCCACCCCACCTAATGTCAGGTGACTAGGGCCAGGAAATAGAGACCAGTCTATAACCAGCACTCCGATGTGAAACGTATTATTGAAGTTACCACGTAACTCCAAAGCTTCTTTTAGATGGTGCACAAATTTCTGCACATATGCAAGGCAAATGTTATGAATTCTACACAGCTTCAGATTTGATATTTGAAAGCTCATACCAGCTTCAAGCTCGGTCATGCTTACGGCAAATGAGAGTTACATTTCTAGTTGTACCCTTCCTATATCAAATCATATAAAATTTATAGATTCAGAACTGCATAGGCACAAAGGGAACCAGGAAGGATGTGCTAGAACTCCCGAGTAAAAGAAAAGCTTGCTTTTCCCACCCCCCCAAAAGCCTTCCCCTTTAGAGCCTGTCACTTACAGACGCCTCCGGCATTTAAATATATTCCATGCATTTGTGGAACTATTTTCCAGAACAAAATGTTGTCATTCATCAGGAGCAGTGCAGTTTGCAGTGTGAACAATTCGCTTTCGTTAAGTGCCATATGGTTGCCCGTAGGAAAATGCCAACATGTTTCAACTCTACAGCTGGGCCATGGTTCCTTTATTCATTGTGCAGATGGTTGTAATTGACACGACTACGAAAACAGGCTCAAGCACTTCTGTAGGATCATTAGAGTAATTAGTTATTAAATACAGTTACCATTTTTAGAAAGCAGGTTTCAATGCTTGGCTTGTAAGATGCAATATTTTGCTATCATGAGATAGGCTAAATGTTATAGGGAGGGGGAAAGGAGGTGGTCTTTTTATTATTTTATTCACAAGGCTAGGAGAACTGCAGGAGCAAAGCAAAAGAAAAAATTACAGGCTAAAACAGGAAGTACTTTAAAATGATCTTCTAGTGCAACAGCATAAAACACTTTTGGGACAGAGATAAGTCAAGAACAAATCCGGTAAAAACAAAACCGAAAGCCAGAAGCTACAAATGTATCTCTGTTACCTAATCCCAGGGATGGATATAACCTTACACATAAATTATTATCATTCCAAGGGCTGATCTTGCCTGATCAGGTGTATTTATTTTAATTATTATGAAGCAGGCAAGCACCCATCCCATATTCTTGGTGCACTTACATCATTCAATTTTCAGGGTAAATATCAGAACAAGCTGCTCTTCCGACTGCAAAAGTACTCTTACGTTAACAGGATCAGGCCATTACAGGTCCTTCTTAAGCAGCTTTTTGCCACTAGGACAGCAAAGGAACACCCCATAATATACACGAGGTTAGCCTTCAGGTCAAATGTGTAGGTAAAGATGTGATAAAGCACCCAGTAAGTCAGAGACATTTGGTCTCCCTTGATGCTACAGAGTAACATCCAGCTGTCATTGCCTACCAAAAAGATATAAACTACAACTATACTTGGAATTATAGCACAGTAAGGAAGGTTTGTATAGGTTTTAAATCTCAATTTTAGGTGTTTATGATGCTACTCGAAATATTTGCTGCAGGCCGAAATCTGGGAAGAGGTCCCATATAAAAAACACAGACACTTTCTTATATGACTGGTAAAAAAAGATATACCTAAATACAGGACCTCCCCCCACACAATAGTAACATACAAAAGATGTGTTAAATTTCTTGAGTTAGATTTTGTTAAAGTACAACATGTACATATATAACTTTAATAATCAATAACAACAATAGCACTGTAAATCTTAAAAGCAGATACACCATTAAATTGAAGTTATTTCTTTCAGGCTGATGTTGTGTGCTTACAGCTGAAACAGGTTTTATGACTATTTTCAGATGAGATGTAAAACGGAGATCGCGAACACTATGGTCAGATTCATGGCACTTATCCCATGGTAGGAATGTTAATCCTAGGTTTCTTGGCCAACTTTCAACTCAGATAATTACATTCTGCTCTTCTACATTCCACAGGGTTTCAATTAGATATAATATTTTTCTTCAATGTCTGTCCTACAGTGTCAAGCAGTGTTTCTGTGTGCTGCTCAAAGATTACCATCTCCTACCCCAGAGCTGCCTGCATTACATTGCTGGGTGGAATTATTCATGCATTTACAGTTTATAAAGTGTTGTAGCGCTTTCAGTACGCAAAATGAGTACATTTAGCTGTTTAAAGCTTAATTTTGTAAAGGTTTTTTTTGGTCTATGATATGGACAACTGGGCTTTAAATGTGGGTCTTTTCCTTAATACACAGAAACTTGGTTACCATAAATGAACAACTATTCTGCCAATTCCCGAAATACAAATTATAGACAGATTTTTAGCACACTAACACAGTTCTCACATGCAGCAGCTGAACAGTCTAATCTAAGAATTAAGAATTTTAGATATTTTATTATTTACCTGCAGGCTAGTGTGCAATTTTCAGAGTCTCTGAATACTTTATCTGATAGATCTTAATAGCTTGGAAGGTTATGTTAATCAATATTAAGTTGAGCCATGAAGGGGATTTCTAACATTTAAGTAACTTTTTTCCTGAGAACAGAGTAGGAAAATCAATACACCATAGCTCAATCCATTTAATTTATCCAAGAGAAGGTAGAGAGGTGACTTTACCAGGGTCTAAGTATCTACATGGGGAAAAGATTTCTGAAAGTAGATACCTGCTGTGTATTCTATAATATAGATGTCAACCCTCCAAGATTCTTGGTAATTGTCTTGTAGGAGGGTCTTAGTAGCAATTTGGCAATTGGCGTAGACCCGCAAGAGTTCCCAAATGTTTTTAGTGTGGACTACATCTTACAGAGATATTTTCTTATGGCTCACCTCCTCTCCCATTTGCCATCTTATCCCTGTTCACAATCAGATAACAATCCTGTAGCAAGTACAGCAATTGCTTTCATGGAAAATTAATTCCTTGCAAATTATGTATTTTAATGTAACTTAGCAGGTGGAAATATGCTATTAGCCCAATTTCTGCAGCCCACCAGCTGTTTGGAAACCAATGTATAGCTAACTATGGAGTAAAACTGAAAGACTTATCAGGACGCTTAAACTGTTAAAAAAAGGAAAACAAAAAACTCAAAGTCCAACAACAAGTTGGTGTGCTAGATGACATAAGAATCACTAGGTCAAATTCTATGGCCTGTGTTATGCAGAAAGTCAAACTAGATGATCATAACTTTCCGTTCTGGTTTTCAAAAATATGAAATCAGGTTATCATTGGGGTACAGCATACGTGGATTCAGACGTCAGAGTGTAAAAATGAGTGATGGCACTCTCCCAAGCTCCACCCACTCATGATATGAAAATGAAATGCCACTATCATTAGATTGAACAAATCTTCAAAACAGATCTTCAAAAGAAGATCCTCCTCTTCTTTAGTAAGCCTCTATCAGCAGTGAAACAGTTAATGATGGCATGTAAATCATCATCCTGTCTTCGCAATTAACACCCTCCCAAAAATTAATTTAAAAAGGCAGTTCACAGCAATCAGAACTATCATTTCAGGATGCCTGTAGATTCTGGAAAATACCATGACATTGGTTCACATTTTGAAAGTTGTGTTCACCATTTATAGAATCATAGAAAATTAGGGTTGGAAGGGACCTCAGTAGATCATCTAGTCCAACTCCTGCCCAAAGCAGGACCAACCCCAACTAAATCATCCCTGCCAAGGCTTTGTCAAGCCCACCTTAAAAACCTCTAAGGATGGAGATTCTACCACCTCCCTAGGTAACCTATTCCAGTGCTTCACCAAATTCATAATGGCTAGAGGCAAATGATTTTTAAAATGCTGGCTCAGACTATGGAACACAAGGTGAAGCCTCCAGAGAAAAAGAGCCACCTTGCTGAAGTTTGGCAAGGTGGCTCTGTTAGACTCCTTAGTTTATCATCTGCATTGCTATATTATAATAGCTAACAAGAACTGAAATTTAGAGTTAAAAAGTGAAAGAAACAACACATACACACACGCGCAAAGGAACTGTTGTCAAAAGCTAAACTATTTTATAAATGTGGTAATCAGAACTTCATGAAAATCTACATTTCTAAAATAAGAAGTGTGGCAGCGGACAGCACCAGGCAATGCAACAATCTGAATGTTTGTGTGTTGCATGCACACATAAAGTTTAAGCCCACAACTTGATAAGTCTCTCCATTACTTCCTATTTGTTTTGGTGCCGAAACACTTTACTGAGAATTTTAACATCTCTGCAGCTTTTTCAGCTGATAGAGTACCTATCAGACACAAACACGAGTCGTATATTCATTTTTCCTTCTCCACCTTGTGCAGATATAATTGTCAATTTCACTAAATGGAATGTTTTTTATCTTACTGAAAAAGAATAGAAAATAGAACATAAAGGAATAGATTAGAGGGGAAAAGAGAGGAATAAAAACAACCATGCAAAAAAAAGAAAGTTAATACAACTTTAGAAAATCTGAACTCTTGTTCCCCATAGATTAAGGCTAAGCATTCTGACACTATAGGTTTTGATTTCAAGGTCTAATCAACTCCCTAACTATTGCAACCTTCTTATCGATTGAAAGAGTGAGGAAGGCGTGAAGCAATTGTAAACTGAAAGAGTTAACAAAATAAGCTAAATTTTAAAAAAATATAGTACTATTATGGTCCTTTTATAATGTCAGTAGGAAGTTGTTAGGCTGTCATTCCACAGATGTTCATCCACACATATACAAGAACACAAACAAATCCCAGGGGATCCCTAACGTCATGTGTGGCATACATAAATGTGAAAATTCTTCATTCATCACACGTTTCCTCTTCCTCTTGCTGCAGCAACAACCCAGGGAATAAAAAGGATGCCACTTCCAAAAGAATTAACCTAGCAGAGGAAATGTGGACTAGCCTATTAAACAACAACGCAATCCAGGAAGTGGACAAGCAAAATCATACTGAAATTATAATATAGTATCTAATATTGGGTAGAACAATTATTTTTATATACTACAGGTCTACAGATTCCCATCTGTTCTACTGTATTTTTTCTTTGTCTTTCAAGAAGAAAATAGAAACAATTTTACCATATTGTTACAATATTTCCTTTCAACAATAGTTGAATGTTTCTTTTAGATTGTAGGAAAAAGGCATTTAGACAAAAAAAAAAAAAAAAGCGCCTAATAATCAATTTCCTACTTTAAACAAAAAAATTCATAATCTGCATTACTACAGGTTCACATGGCCAGGATCTTTATTCCCCACAAACCCACAAAGGTTGTCTTAAAAATGAAATTCTACCCATGGTACTCAGGACCTAAGTCCAAAAGGTAAGAAGAATTTCTTCCTTGTGTAAGGGATCTATTAGCCTCTACTGAAACTTAGTGGGTCTTTTTGGGTGACCATCTCTGGAGGAAGCAGGACCCTGAAACAGACACAACCCTAGGGCCAGTGGAGAGAGGCTAACTCAGGCAGGCCTGGGCAGGGCGGGGCTGAGCGAAGGAGGAAGCAGACAGGAGCTGGGAAGCCAGAGGGAGCACAGAAAGCTGAGCTGAGCTGAGCTGAACCACAGCAGCAGAGCCAGAGGGGCACCCCAGAGAGCCGAGCTAAGCAGAGCTGAGCACAGCTGTACAGTGCAGAGCGAAACAGGAGCTGGGGCTGGAGCCTTCTGGAGCCAGGTGCGGTGAGCTGGGGAGAGCGAGCGGGACCCAGGGGGTGTGTGGCTACTGCATCCCTGCAGCGTAGCCAGGGCCTGGACAGTGGGCCTGTGACGTGTGACACAGACTGGGAACCCCCTTACACCGCAGAGACGCTGTTTGTGTTGTCCCTGTGCCAGGGGCAGTGTTGGGTGTTTCCCTTGAACCTTTCTCCTCTTTTCTTATTTTTTATTTGAGTTTTGATTGCTGTTTGTGTAATAAATTGTGTTGCTTTGCACTGTGTGCAAGGATTAGTGGGTCACGGACGCGCCGAGTGCAGAGTTAGTACCCGAAGTGAGGACACCCTAGCCTCTGCCCTAAGGGACCACGGCAAGATGGGGCAAGAGGAATCCTGGGCCCAGCCTCGTCGAGGTTACAGGGACCCACCACACAGGAGAGTGGGAGGGGAGCCCTCAAGGTCAGGTGGGCCTCTGGGTGAAGAGAGTGGCAGCAGGGACTTAGATCCTTTTGCTGGCCAACTCTACCGGGATAGTACATAAGCAAGGAAAGTTCCCCACAATAGCGCGTCCATTCCCCCGCTTACACTTGAATAAGTCTGAAAGTATGTTTGTAAGTAACTCTTCTTAATAAAATGGGCAATTATGAGCAAAGAGTCCTATTCTGCAACACTTACCAGGAGGATCACAAAGTTAATGTGGTTGTGCGTATGAGTAAGAGCTCCAGAACTGGGCCCTAAAAGTGTATTAGGGGCCATCTTGTTATAGTGTGGCACTCTTTGCAACCACAAGGGGCACTGTCAGGTCCTCAACCAAACAAGAGTTACTGCAGAGACACTTCCTCCTTTCCTTCTACAGATGTGCAGTGATAAAGGCTATGACAATGACTGATTGGGAGACAGCTGGGGGGAGAACGGTTTTGAGCAGGAAAAATTAAATTACCTGGGATCACAGAGCTGGGCGGAGCAACAAGTTTCTCTGTTCACATTAGTATGTGTGCATAGGTGTGCACATGCAAGTGTATACATACACTTGTGTTAAGATGTTTTGTTAGTGTTGCCAGTTCTAGTGATTTTGTTGCAACTGTCATGATATTTGGTGTTTCTCTTAAAGCACCAGTTCTTAGAAGCATGTGGCTAGGAAGGCTAAACTTTCACTAAAAAGAAAATGTAAGATTCAAACCCTCATGCTTTCAGAGAAAAGATTAGGAAATATCACCTTACTATACCCTAAAGACAAATGTAAAAATTTAAAAAACCAACCTCATGATTTTCAATCCAATCTCATGGGATTGACAATATTGTAAATATTATTCCTTAAGGGAAACCCAGACTGGAACATCTAACTTGATTATCATGACTGTGATAAAACTCTTCCAATTTCTAAAACTAGTCTTAAAATAAAAATAAAGAGTATGGGTGGTAGGTTAGGATGAGAATTTTTTTACACATTATCTTTTATACATACACATAGAATCTTTTTACACATACTTTCATCTACAGCTACTATGAAATTATAACATATTAACATAATATATATATTTACATATAAATATTATATATACAAATATTATATATATAATTATAGCATATTAACTAATTGATGACTACATGTAACTGCTTCCTTATTGAGCATGATAAACTAGAACGATGCAATATTTTTAAGATTCCAAACTTGTACTTCAAAACCATCACCGACAAAAATCAGCATCACACAGATCAAGAGAGGAGTTAAGGGCTACACAGGCCAACAATTTGCTAACAAATGATTAATTACATCATTGGTTAGAAACTAATCCCTCTCTTTCAGGGTTTGACAGTGTTTGAGGTGATCAAGAAAAAAGAAAAACTAAAAAGGGAGAATGAGATAGATAATTAGAGAAACAAAAGTAAAAGAAATAGGGTTTAGTTCACTGCTTCTAATTCACAGGATAGTATTTATAGATGTAAGGGTCACTGTTAGCCTCCTTGGTAAACAGCAGCAGCTGGTTCAAAATCTGCCTCTAGGATTTCATTCATTTTACTGCTGACAAATACACTCAGTGAATCAATGCCAGCATAATGTATCATCTGCACACAGACATAAAAAAAATAGAACGATCTGAAAAAATAACCTAGACACTATGGAGTGAAAGAAGATATTCAGCCTAATTTCTAACCTATTTAAGTATCGGCAGTTTGGAAATGCTGTAGGCAGCATGTGTGAGCTTATCAGTGGTCACATTCTTCCTTGCATTCTGCTCAACATCATTTAAATGCAAGTTATTCTCTGTATGATAAAGAACATTTTACTTCTGAATACAAAACACTGAGGCTACCAAAAGTTACCTCCTGGGAATCTCCTTAGAACTCATATTAGTGACCTCTTTGTCCTACTCCAACCAGAATTAGCTGCATGTCATCCAACAATTAATCTTGTATCTCATTGCTTAACTTTCATCATCCGCTATGATACTTCAATAAGGCCGTAATAATAGTGGCACTGTCATTTCTGGAAGCTTTTTGTCAGTCTGTTATGGCTACAAATCTGCACTATGTACTTGAAGCACAATTATGAGAAAGGGTAAGGACTGAGAACAAGGTTTGCGGTCACTGCAATGCACGAGAACAGATGATGAGGGTGGCTTTATAAATATGATGTGCCTTATTCCATCATTGTAGTTTATGGATTTCTGGAAAAGGTATGGAACTTAAAGAATTGTTTTGAGTATGTAGAAGAAAACGGGGGAGTTCCTTATAGTGTAAGCCCAAAGCTTGATTCCGTTATATGGAGTCTATGTAAAATACCCTTATTCTTTTGGTACGTGACAAACCACCAAAACAGTTTCTGTGAGGCTTTGTATTTTGGGTATGTAGGGTGACCTGTTCACTACTGATAAGTTGTCCAAAACTAACATCTGGTCATTGATTATCCTGTTTGTAAAGTTACCAAATATCCTGTAAAACTGTTGCTATTGTTGAAGTGAACATGATTGAAGATCACTGTTTAAAGTAACATCAGCAAATGTTCTGAAACAGAAAGATTCAGTGTTAAATGATGGTGTTTTGTAATTGTAGTGAATGTTTTAAATAAAAAGAAATGTTATTGTTTTTGAAGGACACTTGCATCTTCCAGTTACAAGTTTTAAGCAAACGTTAAGCGATTAGTGTGTAAATAGATGACTGAGTGATGTGTGTATGTGAGATCAGGGAGTGACAAAGAAAGGTGCCAGCATTAGATGTGAAGATAACAACTTTTATGACCCAGATGGTCAAAGAATGCCCACCCTGATGACCCTGGGATCCCCCTTGAAGGACGAAAACAAGATGAATTCTAATAAACAACAATAGTCACGCTTGCAAAATATGGGTGATTCATAATCACACCAAGACACAGATGCAGCATGACGAAGCAGAACCCATAGAATGGCGTAAGAGCTTACTCTTATAAAAGGGGACGAAAAGACGAGGACTTTGGGTTTGGTTCTACAATCATCCTCCAGAAGCATCGGTGCGCACCGGCAGACCCTTGCTCCTTCCCTCATGTCTTAGCCACCTGGTCAGTGGACTAATAAGAGCAACTGAGGCTGGTAACTATACTTCATCTTTGTAGAACTGTGTGTGTGTGCGCACGCAATTGCTTTTTGAAATATCTGTATTCACAATAAATGTGGCGTATTGCCTTGTCCCCCCTGAATAAGATCCTGCTGTTTATTTTATAACAATAGCAATTTTTCAAGACTGTGAGTAGGCTCTTTGGAATACAGCTACAATAATAAAAGGCTACTTAAATTGATCCAATATGTCCTTACAAAGTGGATCTGTATGTTAAATACGTATATCAGCACTTCATGAACAGAAACAGTATGTGCATGATTACTGCTTAGGCTACATTATTCCCTGTTCAGTGGAACATGATGCAACGGTTATGCATCATCTGAGACCACCACATGGGATGTGTTTGCTGAATCAGCTGTCTCATGTCAAGTCACATGACTCATGGTGCCTATATACTCCGGTGTTTGGTGTGCTATAAACAAAAGACAGAGAATGAACATATACTTTTGGAATGTGAAATGATGCTTTCAGAGGAACACTGATTGTTTCAGCGTGTGCGACTGAACGCCAGATAATGATACACCAGAGGTCTTTCTCTGAAGCTGACTGACCAGTTGGAGAATGATAAAAGGTTTTAAGGGATGCTCAAACCAACACATTACATGCTTGCACCTTTATTGAGTCTGAGGATTACGACTACAACATGATTTGGCAGAAGAAACAGAATAGCCAAGGAAACTTTGCATGCAGGAGAGGCATAAAAGTAACCATAGGGGATAGGTGTTCACCTAGATCTCAACACTTCACAGCGCTGACAGTAGCAACAGTTTCCAGACTCAGGATTTACATACATCAACATCTGGAGAAAACTGGAACAGGCTTTCCTGTGCACCAATCCAGCCAACAGCTGAGCAGGCATTTCATGTCCCACCCTCCCAGAGATATTATATATATCAACACTTAATTCTCACCACCTTCCAGCTCACAACCCGCTCTGCCGTAATAATTAGCAATAAAACAATCACACAACAATTTACACGCACACAGAGCAATCTGTTTTCAGGGTCTGCTCCTGTCTGTGTCACACAACACAGGGTATCATCCTGGTCTTTGTGGAGCTGCTGGCCAGCTGAGCTGGTGGAACTGACAGCAGGCTGAGTGAACGTTTATGTCCCATTAGATGGTCCTGAGGCCTGTCACACAATGTTATTGCCACCTTGCCCTCCATGAAGCCTCCAGTGAGCAACCCCTGGAGTGTAACACACATACTCCCTCCCCTGCCCAGCACATGCATGCAGTCAGACCCCGCGTAGAATAAGACTCTGAGCACAGACACAAGTAGTAAGCTTACAGGCTACACAGCTGAACTGCCATCAAACGGCTACCGATCCAGGCTGCAGGGTTGTCTGTCTCACTGCCTCTCATGTTACTAAGCTACCGCTTAGTACCTTTTATTGAGCAATCACCAACCCGGGTGCTATCAATCCGAGTGCTCTCTGCAGTAGCCTGGGCATCTCCGCTCTGTCCAGCTGTGAACTGATCTGGTGTCTTCCTAAAAATCAAGTGACTGATGGCCATAGCATTTCCAGACTTTGAAGGCCAGTCCTGGGTATCTGTGAGAGACTTACAGCCACAAGAAAAATAAAATCAGTGAGGAGTTTTCAACCCTAGTGACTGGTGTACATTAGTTACGTTGGTTTACATTTTGAAGGTTATTTGCAAAGAAGAAAGGGCTAGACACTTTTTAAAAATGTCCAGTTAAATATAAGCTTAAGTTTTCCTTTCTGCGTTTAAACAGCCATCCCTCCCACACATGCACCTCCATCCGTTGTCACAGGTCAGCACCGCTAGCGTGGTGAGCAAGTCCGCAGAGATCCAGTGTGCTAATAAAAAATGCAGCATGCCTGCATTTTTTTAAGTGAACCTTCCAAGGTTTAATTGCAGATGCCTGCTGGAGATGTAGCATCACCGTCTAATGAATCAGACAATGGTTAAGACATGTAACAGTGTGTGTCAGGGGTTAACTGCTTGTACACTCTTCTCCATCGCCCACCCATGTGGTGCCCAGCCTAACACTGCACTTTGCCTCAATAATTTAATAGACTACGGGGTAGAGAAGGACTGGTACCCAACTGCTGTCCCCTTACTGTTAAATCAGGAGGAAGCAAAAGTCTGTATTCGGAACTATCTCAAGGCATGTTAAAAATCCCAAAAGCAGATGATTGATTACAAGAACTTTATGATCACTGTCCTGGAAAGGTTCGACATAGGACCCAACACAGGCCTAGGGTCAGAAGCGTGCATTGGGTTAGATTAGCATGTGCAAGAAGGGTTATCACTGGCTGGGACTGTCAACAAAAATACCTCTTTTGCAAAACTTCCCTTCTTCCTCCCATGCTTTTATTTAGGGAGAGAAGAGTCAACTATCATCAGAACCCTTCATTTACCAAATTTTGAAACATGTCATTAGGTGGATTGCACACTGATTTACAGTGTAATCCAGCAGTCTTTAAAGCAACTGGTTACTAATCTAAAGGATATTTATGCTGTAAATATTTTTACAAGTGGGTGAGCGCTGGAACCCCTTCACCTGCCTTCCATAGGCACTCTAGAGAACTGCTATCAAAGCCTCCTATGATCATTTCCTGGCTGTGACAGAAGGACTGAAATACCTCCACACTCTCCTTGACCTTTTAGCTACCATTTATATATACTGTTCATAATTTCTTCTTCCCTAATATTCTTGGCTTCCACAACTCTCTTGTCTTGGTTCTGCTGCTACTTTTCAGGCTGCTCTGTCAGTATTTCCTCACAGCAGAGGAGATGAGAGGAAGAGATCACCCAAAGACTCAATGTAGAGAGAAAAGATAAGGAGGTGAAGAACACTGAGGGTCTCCAATAGATGGTGACTGGGAGAGCAGAAATTGCTGTCAAAGCAGACGCGGAAAATGTGGCTGGAGAAATTGGAGGATAACCAAGACAAGACAGAGTGGCAGAACCAAGGAAAGACAAAATGTCAAGTATGAAGGAGAGATTAACAGTATCAGAAGCAGCATAAAACTAAAGAAAGATGGAATTCAGGCCTTCAGACCTAGTTTGGAGACATCCACTAGAACTTTGATGAGAGCAGTTCACATGGGAGAAAGAGAGAAAACGCCAGGCTGGGGGCAAAACTAGCAGTGAATCTGCAGTGAAGAAGTTAATGTGACTATTCTTGACATCCTGCTCAACATGTTTATATAAGTGAAGAGGACAAAAGGAGATAGGACAGTAGTTAGAGACACAAAGGATATATCACGGGCTTTTCCCAGAATACCAAGGCACATTTGTACACTTTTGAAACAAAAAGGTTTAGCATGAGGAAGTAGAAAGAATAGCAGGACAAAGGAGGAACAGTTAAGGTAGATAGAGGAGTTGGAAAAAGTGTAAGATCTCAAGTTTGGTGACTGAGAAAAAGGAAAGGAAATTGGAAGACGAGCATGGTGGCAGAGGGGAGTAAATGGGAGAGAAGAAGGTCATTCCAGATCCTGATAGTCTTCTCCTTTAAGATGTTGGCAAGATCCTGGATATGAGACAGATGATGTAGGGGGGAAAATGGCTTGAGGAGGTAGTTGAAGGTGATGAACAGGCTTGGATACAAAAGGCATTGGACTCAAGGAGGGAGAAACAGTTGCTTTGTGAGTGAGAGGGCAGTGGTAAAAGAAGAAAACTTGCATGTAGTGGAGGAAATCTACGGGGTTATGGGATTTGTACAATAGTAGGAACAGAAAAAACAGGTAAGAGAGATTAGCTAAGGCCAGGGTTTTGTGGGATGACATTGAAGTGAGAGAAAGGGGAAGAAAAGTTAATTGTGGAGGAGAAAATGGGGTTCAGAGAGGAGAGGAGAACATGCCTAGCAGAGAATTCAGGGATATTGCTGCATAAGAAGTCACAGAAGAGGCAGGAAGAAAGTTTAGGTGTTGGAGGGAAGCATACAATACTGATGGAAATATGATAGTGATCAGAAGCGGAGTTCTGTGATAAATAGGTAAGAGAAGGAGCAGTGCTGGTGGAACAAGGTTCAACAAGGGGCCATTTTCATGCACGACAGAACTGATTCAGGGTCGAAGGTTAGATGAGGATGTGAGGGCCAGAATGTAGGAGGCTAAATGGCCAGATGGAATGCCAGTGTGAAAATTAATGTCATAGAAGATGAGAGAGGAAGAATCTGATCCAGCAAACAGAACGGATCGCTGGTCTGGAGAGAACCCCAGTCTTTAGGGAAAGATTGAAAGGACTGGGCTACTGAGGCCCAGTAACACTGCATTCTTATTCTGAGACGAAGCCGTAACGAACTTATAACCACAAGGAATCTCTCTGCATGAGGATTTCAAGGACTGCTCCTGCCAGAATCTATGTTAGAGGTGGGGTGAACTCTGGTAAGCTTATTAGCATGCATGTGGGTTCTTTTTATTGTTTTTAATGTTTTCTCTGTAGTGCTTTTACCATAAGAATAAAACAGGTTTGCACAGAAAGAGCTGTGTAGTACGTATAACTGTTTACAAGCACTCTGTTATCAGTCTCTGAAGAAAAATCAGGTGTTTTTGAGCAGCCTGTCTCTCCTGGGAACAACACAGTGAAGTCAGGGAACCATGCAGCCTGGAAATACCCCAGTCAGAAGAGTAAGATGCAGGTCTCCACCCAAAAACGCAACAGCTGGGGAGCTGGAAGCCTGACACCGGTTGCCCTGCTGGACCATTAAAGGAAAATACAAGGTACAGTTCCCCTGAGCAGTGATAGTGTTGACAATTATACAACTAAATGTCCTTAAGCTGATGAAAAATTGTACACTATATAATGTATTTATCCTATATTTGATAACCTCTAATAAAATTATCAAATGTTTAAAAAGAACTATAGTCATTCAAATGGCTCTTTCAAAATTCCTGAGGGCTTTAATTATGATAGCAGTAGATTGCATCAAACTCACATTTCCCCAGCAACGCTCCCTAAACTGCAGCTTGAGAACCTTATGGAATTGACCAGGATCTAGGATCCTGTCCCTGCTAACATTGGTGTTTTGCATGCAGTGGCTATAGCAGCAGTATGAAACAGAGCAATTGTGAGTGCAATTCTACACAGACAAGAGCAAAATCTAAGTCCAGTCTCTCCTTCAGCTTCCAGTACAACATAAAAAAAGCTATAAATATGAGAAGGGAGAGAACCAGGACAGCGGTTGAGAAATGGAGAGGATGCATGGGACTAAAGAGGTCAGACTGATGGAGCGTTCCCAACACCATGACTAATTTTTTTTAACAAGAACATTTTCTAATTAATATATCAGCAAGAAGTATAATCTATGGAAGAGAAGGAGTCTCTCCACACCCTTTCATATTTCTTCCTCTCCACCTAATTAGTAAATTTAAGCCCTTATCCTCTACATAACACGCTCAGCAAAAACAAGTTATACAGAAAGTGCATCCCAAGGTGCCTGCTAACCTCTCTTGCTCAGGGGGATTGATGCTAAGGTTCTAAAAAACTACAACCTCTGGCTCCTGCATTGTGTTTCCTTGTTACACTGCTCTGCTCTGGTAAAAGATGAGTATAATGGACTAAAATCCTAATCTGTGAAAGCACGCTGGGCCAGTGCTTCACAGATCAGGATTTTAGTCCATTTCACTTTGCTGCTTCCAGTGCACAAAGCAGAGCGGCATGTCAGGGAAGAACAAAATAAAAAATCCCACAATATGCAAAGACAGAGACACAAATGCAAACAGAGGGCTAAGGGGAGGCAACATAATATGAAGGAAAACAGTAGAGAACAGGATGAATAGGAACCTTGGGGCCATTCCCTCCCCAATATCATAATATCTTTACACACAAGAAATCCAGTTTTCTGAGAGTTTGAATGACCCAGAGAATGTTTCTAATTATTTGGTTTGAAAAAATAATATAAAGGATAGGAAAATCCTGACTACACCTGTGTTGTGTTAAAGAGAATCTATTAAAATTTCATGAAGTGGTTTTCCTTCTCCTTTTACTCCCCTTAACATTAAAAAAAATCAAATTATACTGTCAAGGCTGGAAGAGCTGAAATTTGATCTACTGGCTCAGTTTTTATTTGAATGCACGTTTTACCATCCCTCATACCTGAGACTGGTGTAACACATAGAAAGGTGCACTGGGGGGTTCAGTCACTCAGCAGGTTTTTTTTAAATTCAAGGCACACTGGTCGCTATTAAAAGAACACCAGACCTACATAGACCAACGATAACTGACCAGTGACTGCAATAACTCCAACTTCATGCATGTTAACTATTGACACCTGTGTGCTGCAGGCCTCGTTAATGGGACAAAGCTGGATTTTCCAGTCATTAGGAGCAGTATGATTGTAACTAATAGTATTTTTAAAAAGCTATTTTTCGCCTATGAACTTTGACAATCTCTCTTTTCCTGAATTTTTTCTCAATTTCAGATCTCACAGGGGTTATCTACACTGCCAAAAAACTACTCTAAGTCACCCACGGCAAGCTAAGAATACCCTTACACAGGATTGATATTATATACCGGTAATGCTCGGAGACATGAAAGCTGACTGATCTTCATCCTTTGGGAAAGTTTCGACAGGACATCAGCTGTCCAGTGGACTGCTAACCTAGAACACCTTGGCAGGCCAGGTCATGAATCTGACACTGACCAGCAGATTAGCAGTAGTGATCCAACTTAATCTTGTGGTTAAGATTCGGGAGACACTGGCTTTGTCACCAGTCTCTGCTACTAGCTCGTTCTAATCTTTGGCAGTTAACTGATCTATTAAACATGGAAGATATTTCTGACCTGCCTTTGTAAATGGATTTTAGAACCTTGGCTGGAAGGCACTGTGCGAGTACTACTATTACTTGACATGCTGTCTGTGCTTTTTGATTAAACCAAAATGGGAAATTATGTTACATATCCACCCTTAAACTGCCAAATGGATTAGCTGGCCAATCTACAATAAATAGTCTGGCATCCCTATTCTCCAATCTGTTCAAGTGTTTTTGGAACCAAGAATGGTCTAGCTCGGTTTAAATGGTAATCATATGATCTTACAGGCCCACTGGAAAGAATCAGCATGGAATAAATCTAATGCTGCATCATATTTAGGGAAGAAGGACTTTTATCAGAAGGACTTTAATGAATGCTGTGAATTCCACTTTTTTTGGGGGGAGGGGAGTCTGAGCAACACTGTAGGAAACAAAAATTATGGGAGAGATGAAATTAAAAATGGAACCAAAGCTAAAGTAAATAAAAACACTTTTCACAGACTCTCTTAGGGAACTGAAAGGTGGGCCTGACAATAATGGAAGTGAGAAATTAAGTCTTTAAAGGGGGAGAAACAGTACAGAAAAAAAAAGAGAGACCGATTTCCACTGCCATTTATCCCAACCAGAGTATTCATTTTCAGCCCTGAGGGAGGGGGGTTCCCCAGGATGGACATGTAACACCATTAATCCTTCCATGCTGTCTGGGAAGAGGAAAAAAGGAGGGAAAGCAAATTCCTGCAGCCCTGAAAGGGATACAGCTTGCTTACTTCCTTGTGCTGCTCCAGTTGTGCTGGCTGGCGAATTGGGACAGAAGGAAATTAAACAGAAGAAAAAAGGAAACAAGGCCCAGATTCTCCCAGTTGCCATCCACTAGTTCAGAGAGAAAATGTCCAGAGAGCAAGGGTTGCACTCTTCACCAGCCTAATGGATATGGGTAAGTTGGTCTTAGCCAAGCAGTGCAGTGGAATGGGGCTTACTCCCTGTTGGGATGGTGCTGAATCACCATATAGTATCAGAATGGACAAGTTTGGTGACCCTGAGTGCTAGAGGATTCTGGGAAAGGACCTTGTAGCACTAGAGTGTGGAAAATCACTGAACAGGCCATCCTTGCACTTGGCATCAACATGTGTCACACATGTTTGTCCTGACCCTGCGTAAGCAGCTATGCTGATTTGGAAGACCAATGGTCATGGTCAGCCAGTGGCCAGATCGCCTGGTGTGTACATGTGGAGGCATGTAATGGCGAATCTGGGGCTAGCTGACATGGGTCAACTGACCCTATAGAATGATGTTACAGATGCCTGGAGGGGAGTAATCCACGATAAGTGAATATCAGCCAATCCCTGCAGCCCCCTCCCAAATTATGAATTAACTGGAATATGCAACATAATTTGCTGGCAAAACATATTTTGCATTTTTGGGGGACATGTGACTTCTTTGGGAAGAGAGGTAAGTACTAGGAAGATCACATGGTATCCAGCTTTTCTATGTATATCTCACATATCTAAGGGGGCTGGTGGTATTGCCGGACAGAAGAAGGATTAAGACCAGAGGGCCTCAGGGTACCCAAAACCCCACTACAAGGGACACAGAAAATAGACATAGGATCTGAGGAAACCTGAAGAAGGAAGAAACAGTCTTCACCTAGAAGTGGTAGCTATCCTGCTTTGCTTACCAATCAAGATACTGTGTGGGGCCAGCATAGTTACTGAGGGTTTATGCATGGGAAATTAAGGCTTACTAAGGAGAGGCATTGTATAGTCCTTTCTATTTGTCTGTGATACCTGCTTTGCAATAAACAACAGCTCTGCATTGAAGATATTGACTTTTGGCCTTCCCTGGTATGGTTACTCGGTGTCCAGCGGTGGGCATATGAATTGATCTGAGCTGATCCCCGGCTCAACACTCCCCTTCTGTGGGTGAGTAAGAGGCACAATTTAGCTTTAAGACAACTATCCAAGGTCACCCTGGAACTCAGCATCCAGGTCAGGCATGGAACCCATGTCTTCCTACCAGTGCTGTGCTTCAGCCACTGGACTAATGACTAGCATTTGTGCTTTTATCCTGCTACTGGGACACTACAGGAATAGCATGTCAGGGGCATTTATGGGAGTAGTGTTGTCATAAGGTCTCTGTCAAGTCTTTTCCCTGCTGTAACCTAACATGAGAACAGGGCCGTCAACTCACCAGTCTGAAGCAATAGCCCACTGTACCCCATGAGCCCTAAAACCACGTTCTCAGATAAAACAGTCTCAAGTACTCAAACTCACATTCTGAGGTAATTAGACGAGGACCTGTGCTCTGCTCACGCTCCTGAAACTGGGAAGCCTTCAACACCCTAATGCTGGGTCAGGAGAGGGGAAGAAGCAGCAGGGGAATCATAGAATATGAGAGGTGGAAGGGACCGCAGGAGGTATCTAGTCCAACCCCCTGCTCAAAGCAGGACTAACCTCAGCTAAATCATCCCAGCGAGGGATTTGTCAAGCCGCAGCTTAAAAACCTGTAAAGATGGAGATGCCACCACCTCCCTAGGTAACCCATTCCAAAGCTTCACATCCTCCTAGTGAAAAACTTTCTCCTAATCTCCAACCTAGACCTCCCCCACTGCAACTTGAGACCGTTGCTCCTTGTTCTGTCATCTGCCACCACTGAAAACAGCCTAGCTCCATCCTCTCTGGAGCCCCCTTTCAGGTAGTTAAAGGCTGGTATCAAATCCCCCCTCATTCTTCTCTTCTGCAGACTAAATAGGCCTAGTTCTTTCGGCCTCTCCTCATAAGTCTTGTGCTCCAGCCCCCTTATCATTTTTGTTGCCCTCCACTGGACTGTCTCCAACTTGTCCACATCCTTTTTGTAGTGGGGGGCCCAAAACCGGACACACTACTCCAAATGCGGCCTCACCAATGCCGAATAGAGGGGAATAATCACTTCCCGTGATCTGCTGGCAATACTCTTACTAATGCAGCCCAATATGCCATTAGCCTTCTTGGCAACCAGGGCACACTGCTGACTCATATCCAGCTTCTTATCCACTGTAACGCCTAGATCCTTTTCTGCAGAACTGCTGCCTAGCCCATCGGTCCCCAGTCTGTAGCTGTGCATGGGATTCTTCCGTCCTAAGTGCAGGACTCTGATCAACAGATCCATCCTAGTCTCAGAGCCTCAGAGCTTTGGATTCTAGGCAAACACTAACTGGGGGGGAAAAATGAAGCTTGTTAACAAGTATTGACTTGTTTCCACACTCCATCTCCAAGACCTTTTCCGCGTCTCCAGAGACACAGTGGCCTATCACCATTACCTTTGCAACAACAGCCTTGGGATGAAGAAGTACAAACAAGCCACTTGAGTCAGGCCTGATCAGTCACTCTTTATAATACTCTGCTACAGACTATATATATATAGTGACAAGGTGGGGCAGGGGGGAGGGGGAGAGATATTCCGCCCTCGTGGGTCTCGCGCTCTCCCGGCCTGGCCGGTGGTGCAGCTGGGGAAGGGTCAAGGGAGGGGCTGGGACCCGCTCTGCCCCTGTGTACTGCTACCTTCCCTTCGGGGTAGTCCGTGGTCCGCTCCCTGCTTCCCCAGCCAGGTGTTCTGCCCTTCGGGGCTGCGGTAGCAACCATGGAAGCTGCAAGCCTCTGTAGGCTGCAGGCCGCAGGCCGCAGGCTGCAGCCTGCCAGCTCCAAGCCGCCAACTCCAACTGCAGGCTTTCGAGCTGCAAACCTCCAAAGCTGTAAACTGTAACTGTGACTCCAAACTATAACTCCAACCTCCGTCCTCCACACCTCCTCTCTCCAAACTCCACAACCCACCCTGCCTGCCCCTGCAGGCTTTTAAGTGTTTGGGGCGGGGCTCCTTAATTGGCCCCAGGTGTCCTAATTAGTTAAACAGCCCCAGGTGGCCTAATTGCCTAATCAGCCCCAGCTGAATTACCCAGGGAATAGGGCTTTGTTGAGCCTGGGGCTAATATACATGCCTTCTAATACTTTCTCATAGCCGTCCGGCCTGACCCTGTCACAATATATATATATATATCTGTATGTGTTGCTACATTGAATCAGGTTTAGCTTCTATTTACAGAGCTCTTTTTATTAGGAGCAAACTGCTTTTCAAGTACCTTAACAACTGTCACCTAGATGTTCATTTGCTCTTTGTACTCGGCCTAACACTTCAGGACATGTTAAAAATCACACATAAAAGTTATAGTAACCTAACCACCAGGAAACAAGCATCTTTTAAAGGTTTGACTTCAACCACTAATGGATTTCTTCCTAAATTAGGAAACGTTTATATACTGCTGATTTACTGCAGGTGTGGTAACTAAATTTATACTCACACACCAGCTGCAAGCAAATCAAGAAAAAAGCTTCATAAATCAGTTTAAGTCACAGAGGACTTGATGTCATTTGGGCTGAGACAGAATTTCCACACACAAGTGAACAAAACAAAGGGGAATTTATAATTTTCTCTGTCATGGCTCATAATTTTTAAAGGTTAGAATTTCATGGCCACACTGGAATGGAATTTTATGTGTTTACATGGAGTGGAAATAAGGTATCCTCCAGCAAATGGTTTACAGACTCCCTCTTCAGGCACCAAAATAACCCAAATGTAACTGTTTTGCCAAGGGTATTGACTAATTGAATCCTCTGACTTCCCAATACACTTTTTTTGACTAACTCCCCAATAAACTTCTTTTTGAGAGAGAGATCAATGCTTTTCACTTTTTCTTTCCTCCAGGAAGACGATTCTTAAGCAACAGATACTTTTCCCTTTTAAAAACCCCAATACATTTTGTTTTTGTGCAGGTTCACTTCTGCAAGAGATCAACAATGGAGTCAGGAACATTCTATAACAAGAAGCCACAGTTACTCTATCCAAGAAACATGAGGTGGCAGAGATCCAACATGGCTAGTGCTCAAGGTGAAACAAAAGGGTGGGAATGCATTCACAAGTTAATTGTCAATTATGGAAGGCTGCTGGCATGAATTTTGGGTACATGCACAGGAGTATTACCTGGGAATCCTTCTTGATTGAGCTGTATTCCATGCAGAAGCAATGACTGTACATTTTTAAAGGAATTATGTATCACTGAAGAAGGGAAAACAGCATAATCAGACCAATATCAGTTAATTGAAAGGACCATGGATGCAGAATTCTTGATACAAGACAGCAACCACAAAGGTACCAAACTGACTGTGATCTCACAGGAGAGCAACAATAGAAAGGACGTAGGAGCCCTTACTGCATATGTCTGATTTACCTCTTCTACAGAGGAGAGGACAGGGAATGAACTGCTAGTGCAATCTTTTGGGTGTATTCAAAGGCTACCAAAAAGGTGTTAATTGTCATATTTACTTCTGTGATGTGGGCATGCTAACAACTCATTTCCTGTACCACAAGTCACAAGAAACCACGCACAGAGGGCAAGGACTTTAGGTTTCTACTGACCTAGGCTGGTTTTGCCAAGTGACCAGGAAGTGATGCATTCAGTTATTATCATTCCCCTGTGCCATGTTGTGCTAACTTTACAGTATCTTCCTCTTTAGGCTAGATCTACCTGACTTGCTGTGCTTTTATGAAAAGCCTGTGAGCAAACAGGAGCGAACTGTTTCTTGGCTTGTGTGACTAAAGAATGACACAGCACATTCACTTTTTAGCATATACCCCCCATGTGACTGCAATGAATAAAACGAGAGCTCAAATCTCAGGCTTGGTCTTTAGCTCCTAATAATGCGATACCACAGTAGTGTGGGAAGAACTAAAGATTAATGCCAGTGCAGCTGCTGTTCCTGCTGTATTTCTGAGGAAAGGGAGATGAGCTTCTGGCCAATGCTTTCAGAGTGACATCATCAGCTGAGCCAGCCAAGAACAGAGGGAACACATGAGAAACTAAAAAAGAACACTCTCCCTGACAAAGTAAATAGTCATGCATGGCCTTTGCAGACAAAGTCCCTTGTCCTAAATTATTCAAAATCTATAGGGCCACAGCAGTTTGAGCTAGGTTTAAAGATTCAAAGTAAATAGCTCAGTGGTTAGGGTTCAAACCTTGCTCTGCCACTGTCATCCTGAGTGACCTTGAGCAAGTCACTTAAAAGCATGTCTACATTTTGAGATGGGGTGTAATTCCCGGATCAAGGAGACATATTCATCCCAGCTCTGATCAAGTTAGTGTACTAGTGAGAGAGTGTAGCTGCAATATGTGAGGGGTCGGAGTGGTTGCCTTGTATGTACTCAGGGCAGCTAGCAATTCTCACTGCCATGACTACACTATTTTTTTAAAATTAGCACGTATCTCCTCAAGTTGGGAATTACACCCCAGCTCAAAGTGGTAACATACACTTAGGTCTGGTATATGCTAAAAAGTTAGGCCAACCTAGCTATGTTGCACAGGGGTGTGAAAAATCCATACCCGAGTGACGTAGTTAAGCTGACCTAACCCCTAGTACGGACAGTGTTAGTTTGACAGAAGATTCTTTCCGTTGACCTAGCTACAACCTGTCAGCCAGGGAAGTGAACTTCAACAAGACAGCCCCTCCAATTGCTGTAATGAGTGTCTACAATGAAGCGCTACAATGAATCACAGAAGATTAGGGTTGGAACGAACCTCAGGAAGTCCAACCTCATGCTTGAAAAAGGACCAACCCCAACTAAAACATCCCAGCCAAGGCTTTGTCAAGCCACACCTTAAAAACCGTTAAGGATGGAGATTCCACTACCTCTCTAGGTAACCCATTCCAGTGCTTCACCACTCTCCTAGTTACAAAGTTTTTCCAAATATCCAGACTAAACCTCCCCCACTGCAACTTGAGACCATTGCTCCTAGTTCTGTCATCTACTACCACTGAGCACAGCCTAGCTGCATCCTCCCTGGAACTCCCTTTCAGATAGTTAAAGGCTGCTATCAAATCCCCCCTCATTCTTCTCTTCTGCAGACTAAACAAATCTAGTTTCCTCAGCCTCTCCTCATAAGTCATGTGCTCTAGCCTCCAAATTGTTTTCAGTGCCGAACAGTTCTCTGGGTCTACTGGCAATGCTCCTACTAATACAGCCCAATATGCCGTTAGCCTAGGCAACAAGAGCACACAATTGACTCATATCCAGCTTCTGGTCCACTTTAACCCGCAGGGCCTTTTCTGGAGAACTGCTGCCTTGCCAGTTGGCTCCCATCCTGTAGCTGTGCATGGGATTCTTCCATCCTAACTGCAGGACTGTGCACTTGTCCTTATTGAACCTCATCTGATTTCTTTTGGCTCAATCTTCTAATTTATCTAAGTCACTCTATATCATATCCTGGCCCTCCAGGGATCCCCAGCTTAGTGTCATCTGCAAATTTGCTGAGTGTGCTATCCAAATCATTAATGAAAATGTTGAACAAAACAGGCCCCAGGACCGACTCCTGGGATACTCTGCTTGTTATCAGCTGCCAGCTAGACATCAGGCCGTTGATCACTACCCGTTGAGCCCAATGACTCTATCCATCTTATAGTCCATTCATCCAACACAAACTTCTGTAATTTGCTAATAAGAATACTGTGGGAGACCATATAAAAAACTGTTAAAGTCAAAGTATATCACATCCACCACTTTCCCCACATCCATCATAGAAGGAAATCAGGTTGGTCAGGCATGACTTGCCTTGGTGAATCCATGCTGACTGTTCCTATTCACCTTCCTCTCTTCCAAGTGTCTCAAAATGGATTCATTGCAGACCTGCTCCATGATTTTTCCAGCAACTGAAGTGAGGCTGACCAATCTGTAAATCCCCAGATCCTCCTTCTTCCCTTTTTTGAAGATGGGCACTATATTTGCCTTTTTCCAATCATCTGGGACCTCCCCCAATCGCCACAAGTTTTCAAAGATAATGGCCAATGGCTCTGCAATCACATAAGCCAAGTCCCTGAGCACCCTTGGATGCCTGCACATGGCCCCATGGACTTGTGCATGTTCAGCTTTTCTAAATAGTCCTGAACCTGTTCTTTTTGCACTGAGGGCTGCTCACCACCTCCCCATTCTGTGCTGCCTGGTGCAGTAGTCTGGGAGCTGACCTTGTCTGTGAGGACAGAGGCAAAAAAAGCATTTAGTACCTCAGCTTTTTCCACATCATCCTGTCAATAGGTTGCCACCCTCATTCATAAGGGGCTCACACATTCCCTGACCTTCTTCTTGTTACTAATGTATCTGTAGAAACCCTACTTGTTATCCTTCACATTCCTTGCTAGGTACAACTCCAGTTGTGATTTGGTCTTTCTGATTTCACTCCTGCATGCCCAAGCAGTATTTTTATACTCCTCCCTAGTCATCTAACCAAGCTTCCACATCTTATAAGCTTCCTTTTTGTGTTTAAGCTCACCAAAGACTTCTTTTTTAAGCCAAGCTGATTGCCTACACAGAGGGACGGTTTATTCCTGCTCCCTCAGTAAAGTTTCTTTAAAATCCAGTCAGCTCTCTTGGACTCCCTTCCTCCTCTTATTAGCCTCCCAGTGGATCCTGACCATCAGCTCCCTGAGGGAGTCAAAGTCTACTTTTCTGAAGTCCAGGATCTGTATCAAACTGTTCCCTTTTTGTCAGGATCCTGAACTCGACCATCTCATCGTCACTGCTGCCCAGGTTACCACCCACTTCTACTTCCCTTATCAATTCGTCCCTGTTTGTGAGCAGCACGTCAAGAGGAGAACGGCCTCTATTAGGTTCCTCCAGCACTTGCACGAGGAAGTTGTCCACAACGTTCTCCAAAAACTTCCTGGATTGTTTGTGCTCTGCTGTATTGCTCTTCCAGCAGATGTCAGGGTGATTGAAGTCCCCCATGAGAACCAGGTTCTGTGATCTGGAAAATTCCACTGGTCTGAAGAAAGCCTCATCTACCTCAGCCTCCTGGTCTGGTGGTCTACAATGATACAGCTGCAGCATCTCTCTGGCTCAGATCCACAAAGGGACTTAAGTGCTGCAATGCTGAGCATTGCAACAGCTAACTTTCACATGCCTAGCAAATCACAGGAGCAAAACCATGATCCGCAAAGCCTGAATTAGGCACCTATTCTCCTATTCAGTGCACGGGAAAGACAGAATGGGATCCAAAAAGCCACTACACTTGGCCACCTCATCTAGCCAATAGGAAGCCACCTAAACTAGCCAATAGGCGAAGCCAATAAGAGCAGGGTGCATTAAGCTCCACCTCATTCATGGAAATAGGCTGCAGGGAGGTGCCTCTCTCTGGTTAATGATCCACAGTCCGGAACCCCTCTCTCGGTGTCAGGCAGCTTACATGCTTGAGTGGTTTCTTGTGAGAATGAATTAGGTGCCCGCCTCACTCCACATAAAACAGGAGGGAAGGAAAGGTGATGTGGATGAGCACCCTTGCTCATCCTATTACTTTTAGCCCAGTGGATAGCACACTCACCTGAGATGTGGGTCAGCCACGTTCAGTTCCTTCTTTTGCCTTAGTGAGAGGAAAGATTTGAATAGGCATCGCCCAACTTTCAGGACAGTGCTCAAACCACTGACCTATGCGATACCCTGAAGTGGAGCTCCTCCTGAAAGCGTTCCATTGTGAATGTCTAATTAAAATGGAGCAGGAAGATGGGCCTTGCGTCTACCACCTCCCAAGTGGGGGCTCTAACCACCAGACTAGAATAATTCTCTCTCTCTGGTCCAATGAGTCTTTTAAATTATTTATTCACAGTAGAACAGGTGAGACTGAAAGGTCTCCACATCAGAATATCCAAAATCCAAATGGTTACAGCACTCTGCTGAGAGGTGGGTGATCTCCGTTCATAGCCCTTCTCCGCCTCAGGAATTGTCTTTTGGGATGTTGCCTATGTTATAAGAAGGTCAGAACAGATTGTCACAATAGCCCCTTCTGGCTCTGGAATCTATGAATGATCTGCCCAGGGAGGAGTTAACACTGTCAGGGGTGTTTTATCTCCTCTGTCCATTGTTGAGCTGGTGGGAGGCTGCTACATAGTACAATGTGATCACTCTCCTTTTTTTAAGACTCAAGCACAGCTTTTCCTCCATTTAAAAAAAAAATTGTCTATGATTCTAGATAATTTGAGGAAAGCTTTTTCTTGGTTCCCTGTATTTTGGATGTTGAAAGAGAAAGTGCCTCTATCTCAACCTCTCTATCACACTGGCTGCAAAAGTCATGCCTCCCTGGGTTTACCCTGTGCTTTTGTGCCTCCCAATTTCCACCTCCAGTTCATGATCATCAATTCTGTATTTGGTGAGACTCTGCCATAATTCTGCACACTTCACTATGGTGAAATATCTGCTAGTGTGAAGTTCTGTGCACAGATCTGGAGCATTACATTCATTTCAGAAAACTGAGAACTAAGAACATATATCCAAAAAGCAGGCTGATGGTAAAACCAATTGGAAAGAGGGATTAACTCTCATCTTCTCTGATACTGCATTATTATCAAATCCATTTTATAGATGGGTTCCATAGGATGGTTGGCACCTATGGAAAATAAAGCTACTTATTTAATTCTCTAGCTTTAGAGAGCCATGTTTGGACATTCTGGTCCTAAGTGACCAACCCCAGGCCGCAGAGGAAGTTGCTCTGACCCAGACTGGCATCAGGAATTCCTGAGTGCCCTTCTCTATCCAACACAATCCAGCCTCTTGAAGCTAGGTCGTGCCTTTCTATGTACACAATTGCCAAGCTGATCAGTAGCGTGTGGGCTCTAACTGATAGTGGGCTAGCAGTCTGCAGACACAGTCACACAAACTCTGTGATCTAAGAAAATACACTAAGTTTTAAAAAACAGACACCAATAAAAACACAAAGAGATGCCCCTACCGCCCCAAGAAGTCTATCTGACCACATTATGAATAAACGTGTTCTTTAAGTGCTCAGGCAGTACACGGATGTGGCAGGCACAGCTACTAACATGGGGAAATGTTGGCTTGGTTCTACTTGTGCACTCTAGATCTCCAAAGCCTTTTACAAATATTAATCAATTGTCTCCCTTTTATAGATGGGGAAACGGAGGCACAGAGCAGTTAAGTGACTTGTCACAAAGGGGCTGGAGAGAATGAGTGGCAGCACCTGGCAAAGAAACAAAGATCGCCTGATTCCTAATCTGATGCTAATTCCTCAGACTATGTAGGGTGAAATCCTGGCCTGCCCTCAATGGGTCCAGCATTTCAACCACAGTCCCCACAACACACTTGCCAGTAAATAAGAAGGGCAGCAATCTGGTGGCACATCTTCAGCAACCTCAGAAACAGTTATTTTTAATCCCTTGCATGATCGGTAGTAACATCTCCCCCAGGTCTAATGCATTATCCATCTGTATAGGGCTCCCCTTTCGGTCCCCGTTTGTTCTGTTTTCTCTCTTCTTAACCATAGCAATTACCTGCTTCCCCCATCCTTTCTCAACGCTTCCCTCCATCCCTGGGTCTTTGATACATTCCCTTCCCTTCCTGATCTGAAGACCGGTAAGCACTGCAGGTGAAGCGTGTTAGCTCCGTGTCTGCTGCTAATTGGGCTCACAGGCTCATTCAGACAGTGCTGGCAAATGACACACTGAATTAATCAGAAACTTGGATTCATAAGAGAACGTCCACATTGATGGAGGGCGAGCAGAGATGTGCTGGTGAGGCTTGAAAACGAAGCACTTACCAAAAGAAGAATGGCTGCTTCTACTTATTCTAGGTACTTCTGCACTCCCCATTACTGGATTATCTGAGCACATCACAGTCTTTAATTAGAGGATAAATACAACACCCTTTTGTGGTAGGGAAGTCCTATTATCCCTACTTAACAGATGGGGAACTAAGACATAGAGGCCAAGCTCCACAAAGGGACTCAAGCTCTAAGGGTATGTCTACACAGCCATTAGACACCAGCAGCTGGCCTGTGTCTGCTGACCTGAGCTCATGGGGTTTAGGGGCTGTTTAACAACAGTGTAGAGGTTTGGGCTCAGGCTGAAGTCTGAGCTCTGGGACACTGCAGCCCGGGCTCCAGACCGAGCCTGGATCAATACACTGCAATTAAACAGCCCTTTAGCCCTGGCCCCAGGAATCTGAGTCAGCTGGCATGGGCCAGCTGCGGGTGTCTAATTGCACTGTAGAGATACCTGGAATCTGAGCTGCACGCTCCACTGCAATCCACAATACTCCCGCCTAACCCTGTAGGTGCCTAAACTCACTCAGCTCCTAAGTTTTCAGACAAAAAGTTCCCTGAGTGCCTAAGTTACTGCTTCTGGGCACATACACTGCTGGCGCCCTCTAGGTGTCCAGAAGCCTTTCTTCCCAAACCCAGAGCACTCCACAAATGGGGTAAGACGGGTATTCACTGCCAATCATAGCTACCTTCAACGTATACCTGAGCCATCTGTCACTTTTTCCCTCCACTGTAATTCTAGCAACACTTATAGAGCTCATCATCCTGTAAAAGTATCACTGAATTGAATTTTCTCTAGTTTAGTACAGTGGTTCTCAAACTTTCCAGAACACTGTTACCCTTTCAGAAGTCCGATTTGTCTAGCGTACCCCCCAATTTCACCTCACTTAAAAACTACTTGCTTACAAAATCAGACCTAAAATACAAAAATCCCAGCACTCTATTACTGAAAAATTGCTTACTTTCTCATTTTGTCTGTATGACATTTCAGTTTGTACTCACTTTGATAGTGCTTTTTACGTAGCCTGTTATAAAATGGGCAAATATCTAGGTGACTTGATGTATCCCCTGGAAGACTTCTGCATACTCCTAAGGGTACACATACGCCTGGTTGAGAAGCACTGGTTTAGTAGATGACGTCAGCATATTATATATGGATCACAGTCCATTTTTTTGGTCAGACAAGATGCAGCTCCGATTTCATAGACATACCCAGGCTAGTGTTCCTTATTTAGTGAAAGAATTCCAAACCCTTTCCTTTTACTCCTTGACATCTCTAACAGATATAGTTTCATTCGTTACAAAGTTTTCTCTATTTATTTAATGCAACTCACATGACTAAAGAAGAGGCTTCCGTAACTATAGTGATTGTTTGGAGAATTGGTTGTACAGCCCCGTCACTCAGTTAATAGATTCAACTAATACTTTTACATTCATATTTCATGACCATCCAAAGTTTGAAGTTAGATTTTGGAGAATCTGCTTTCTCTCTGTATATGAAAGCAAGAATCCAAAGTTTACACTAGGATAAAATGCCTGGAGTCAAGAAGAGTACAAGACGTACAGTATTCTTTCATAAGGGCAACTTCAATACTTTGATTAAAAGCCTAAAGATCCCTCTGTGTTGCTCATTATGTTTGCTAAGTAGTCTTAAAAGAAAGTTTTAGGGTCCACCTATACCAGGTGTTTTTGTTCAGATATAGTTATACTGATGTAGAGATGCAGTGTAAATGGATTCCAACAATATAGCCAGTGGAGTGAACCCACACTGTGGGTTTGGTTCATGTATTGCTACACTGGTGTAGCTACACTGATGGAAATATCTCCGGAACATACATGTCCTTAGCTGGTTCAAAATCTGGATCAAAACCTTTTATGTTAAGTAACACACTGGTTACCAACTCCTGATACTTAAGAAAGTTGCTAGTGTGGGTGGGTTAATGGCAATTTACAGCCTTTTCCACTGGCCGGGAAAAGGAATAACTCATCTACGAAGAATCTTTTGGGTGAAATTCTCATATTCTCCTATTCCCATTGTTTAGGCCTAGAAAGCACAAACCATGAGTTAACAAGGGAGAAAGTGAACAGCAGTGGGTGTTGTCTTCCAATTTTAGCTGGTTATTCAAAAGCCATGATTTATTTAAAAAAAAAAAAGGAGCATCAGCAGTGAAGCTTTATTAATGATGAATTAAGGCATGTTTGTGAAGGATCATACACTCCCCTAGCTAACAGGAATGTTGGGAGGATTAGTTTGTAGAGTGCTTTGAATGTGTGAAGTGCTATATCATTTGACAATCCAAGGTATAAATGATATCTAGATATGCCTCGACCTCCAGAAAAAAGGAAAAGTTAGTGTACTGCAAACAAACTATGCATGTAAATAAGCAATAAAAGCCATTATATCAAGAATACACAGACTATATAGAGAATAATATCTCAGCTGCCTCTCTCCTTTCACAGCTTGCAGTTTTACAAAATTTGGGTTTTGTGCTCTTCATTCAACGTGTGAAACAATGACATGGGCTTTACGCAGAAGTGAACAGAAAAAATGAACAGTGAGATCCAGGTGCAGCCTTTAATGGGAAAAACAAAAAACAAAATTACAGTATATTCTGAATGATGAATTCAGTTCAGATGTTCATCCACACTTCTCAGAACCCATTTTACAGCTTTCACTGATGACCAATAGCACAAGAAGCACCCAATATTTGATCTTTAACATGTGCTTCAAAACAACCAAAGAATGAGAATGCTGCCTGTAGAAAGCGTAACTCTGAGTTCACTTGCTAAAGTTCCTCCCTTGGTTATCCAAGGAAAGAAAAAAATATGGTTCCAAGAAATGAAAAAAGAAGTGGAAAATCTGATGTGAAACTACTCAGGATAAAAACAGGCAATTTTATTGTATGCCTCTATGAAGCGCTGCAATTTCACTCAGTGTAATTACAGATGCCTAGCTACTTACAAATCTCCTCACACACTGCGTAGAGGAATACAATTTTTGGATGTCCAAATTACAAGAGACCATAATGCACAAAAGCAATAAACACAGGTCTGTCAGCAATCAGATAACACTTATCGTAAACAATGGCTTTTGCTATTTATTATATTTGAAACAGGTTCAGCTTCTATGTCTTAAAAGATTTGGTTATTTTTGTTTTTTGTGGAGCTTCCAGCAGTTGGCTGAGGCAAGATAAAGTGCTTAACCAGAAGAGTTTCAGAAATAGGGCCAATTTTGCATTAAACACATGATATAAATGGCCATGCACTAACATGGAGCTTTGAAAAAAGACATCAACAGCTTGCAGAATTCCCTGCCCACCTCCCCACAACCTCTGCTTAACACCCAGTGCTTCCTCTTTGTGCCAATTTTTCTTGGTTACTAATTGCCACAGCATCCCTATTGTCCCTAATCCACAGCATGAACAACCAGCTAGGTTGCGCTGATACCAATGTTTGTCACAGGTCACGGCTTAGAGCTGGATCCATACCTTGCCACCAGCTGTAACGAAGGCTGTGGTGCATGCCAAGGCAGAAGTGGTTTACTTTAATGAGTTGCTGGGCCAACATCACTTCCAGTCACATGCCCAGAAAGGACAGACAAGTTCTCATACAATATACTGCAAAAGAATTCACCACCAAAGTCAGTGCTACATGAGAGTCTGTGTAAAGTGAGTTTGCAGCATGGCCACTCTAGCTAGGCTAACACAAGAGAAATGACTTGAGTGTAGATTACTCAAGTTAACTGCAGTGAAGATGCATCCAGAGAGCACCTCAGAGACTGCGAGGTGAGGAGCAGTCACTACTCATCAGATTCAGAAGCCACATAGCAACAGACCATGAGCCAAGATTCCACTTCTCCCCTCCTAGCTCTAGGATCTCCTGTGGAGCTGGGCTCCATGGCACGCAGGAGGCGAGGAATCTCTGCCCAGGCTCTCCAAATTCATAACAGTTCTGCTGCAACAGACTCCCTCCTCAGTAACAGTGAGTCAAGAGTGGCTCTTCAGTGGCCCATGTTAGTCCCCATGAAATCAGTCACAGTTTTACCATTAACATCAGTGAGCTAAAATTTAGCTGTAAGGAAGTTGCAGTAGACCTGATATTATATATATATATATATATATATACATACACACACATACATACACACACACACATACAAACACACTCTGAAATCTCATAAAGGGATTTTTTCTACCTGTAGCTCTTTGATTTTAAATACATTTAGCAGTTATATTTTTTTCCGATAAAAGAAAAATTGGGAGAACTACTGTAGATTAGCAAAAAAGCAGGTTAGTGGAATGTTAAGATTCAGAATTTAAAATGTACTTGTCAGAAAACACCAAACTGTAATTCCTGTAACAATTGTAATGAACCCTTTGCGCATATGCAGAATTTTGTATTGCTGTATATAGTAAGAAATGTATTTCTTAATATACATGTGGTATGACAGAATTACACTTACAGTGGGAACCATAACTTTGAATTTTCTGACTTTTGTACATTAAATTCACAACCATAATGTTGCATTACCTTTGAATTCTCTTGCTTTAAAATAAAAGAAGGAAAACAGCAAGTGATCAGACACTGAAATAACCGCACTTGAGTTCTGCTGTGTTTCCATGTGTAATTTTACTAACAGGGTTCATTTATCTGATTCATATACTTAACTTTAGGATTACATACTGACATAAACATATCTGTATTGATATGTAACATACTCAGACCCAGCAGTACATATAATCGAAGCCTGACATTAAAATTTTTGAGAAATCTCACATGCACATTGTGCATGTTCAAATACTTACTAATTACTTCAGCTCTCTCAGAAAGGTACTTGTCTTTACTGAGAACTAAGTGCACGGCAAGTTAGAAGATTTTTTTGGATTGTTTTGCTTTAAAAACAAGGCTGCTTTGAATTATTAGAGGACAAAAAAAATAGTACGTGGTAAAATTCCTTTGACATGTCTGATATTTTTTCACTATTGTGTTTTTCAAACTCCACCAGTCTCTTCTCCCTTCCACCTCCCCCAAAATAATTAGACTTTGGACCATGGACACAGCAGGAGAAGCCAATGGATAATTTTGTCTAAACCCTGTATGTGTTTGAAAAGAGGAGTTTATAATGAACGTGGCTTTTTTATTCTTTCTACATCATTTCAAAACTAACATCCAGATTTTATAAAACAGGTCCGGCCCTTGATGCTTATAGGATCCGACAAGGAATTTCACCCCTCTGCAGGGACTGAGATTTTGACACCTCTGGCAATAACTGGCAGAGTTTAATTTTTTTCTAGTTTCACAGTTTGCAAGTCTTGTTCTGCAATGCCATGCACTTATTTGGTACTGACTGTTCTTACTCTAATCACTTTTCGGGAGGATAGAACAAGGAAACACAATCTCTTCCTGGATTCAGATCTTTTTCTCCCTTGGATAAAAAAAATTGGGGCCGGATCCACAAAGGGATTTAGGTGTTGCATTGCTCAGCATCACAGTGCTTACTTTTAGATGCCTCGAAAATCATAGGAACAACACAGTGATCCCCAAAGTCTTAGTTAGGCCCCTAGCCTCTCTATGAAATGAATGGGGAGAGAAAGGCTGCTCAGAATGAGAGCCACAGTTAGCCACAGTGGAAATCACTGGGCGAGAAAGAGAGAGAGAATGATTCTATAAACCCGTGGTTAGGGTAGCCACCTAGGAGGAAGGAGACCCAGTTTCCCTTCCCCTGCTTTCCCTTATCATTTAGCATCACTTCTATTTCGTGCTTAGACAAGGTCCCCTAAGCAGCTGAGGAACCACACTAGCCACGACCACATCGAAACACTGTTGTTGCAAGCAGGGTTCTAGCACTGTTTACCTTACTACACTGGACGGAGCTATTACTGGCCAAGAACCACATTAGAACAGGATTATAAAGTCATACTGTGACTATAGGCTATCTAAGGTTCCATCTAAGCTACTGAATGTTACAATATGGGAAGGCTCATTTTACAACATTAGAGTTCCCAACAAATTTAAGCATTCCAGTCAGCCTGTACTACACTGCCAGAAAGAACCTTGTTTGACACACCTTGGGTGCGATCATACTGTAACAAGGTCTTGCCACGTGGTAGCTTTCTGCTGTGTAGACCTAAGAGAGGGTATTCTTAGTATGGTTTGGCAAGTACACTTTAAATATTCATGTCAGAAATGATCAAGGAAACCATAATCAAATCCTGTTAACATCTGTGTTTAAACAACTACTTTCATTAATAGAAAAATATATATATTGTGTAAGTATTTTTTATAATGCTTTTGTTACTCTGTTATGAAAGCCTTTTTTAAGGAAGCTATTGAGTAAATAAGTGGTGAGATTTATGGAAGGGTTCTTCCCCCCCCCATTTGTTTAGATTTATACAATTGTAGGTCACTATATTTAACCTACCTGTAGTGAGGGGTGTGGCCTCCCTCTCAGACGGACGAGGGCACCCCACCTGCCCCCTGGTGGGCAGAACAAGAACAGCCACACCCAATTAACAGGAAGCAGAAGGGTGGGACAAGAAGTATAAAGGGAGAGCCCTACAGCCCAGTTGGGCTCGAGCTGCCGGAGAAGGATATCTCTCCACCACCAGTGGGGTGGAGCGCGAGCACTAAATCATCAGGACAGAGGAAGAGCTGCCAGAGCAGCCTGCCACCTGGGACACCAAGGAACTGTGGGGGCTACCTCTAGTTGTCTACCCCGAGCAGACCAGTGACAACCCCGAAAGCCTGGTAACCTATGATGAAGTGGTAGGAAGTAGACTAGGGAAAGCAGACAATAGTCTAAATTGTGTTGTGGCCCGATATTAGGCCAGTGTGCTTCAGATAGAACCCCACTGATCCAATGGTGGAAACTTCCTCCACACTTAGGGGCCCTGAGTTGGGACACAGTGGAGTTGGGTAGGCCTGTGTCCCCATACCCTCCTTGATGCCCCTCCCTGGGGATGGTGGCTACCCCACTGTAGGCCAGGAGACCTGCTTGCTCAGGGCCTAGTGCCATAGACTGCCTAATGCTCTGCCTCAGCCTCAGGAGCCCAAGTCCATGGACTGCTTGCTAGCTCTGCCCCTTGCCTGAGGGCCAAGAGTGATAGATTGCGTTTTGGCTCTGCCTGTGGGTCAGGGGTGATAGATTGCTTCTTGCCCTGCTCTTCCTGAGGGGTAGGGCCCTGAGACAGCTAATTCTCCAATTTCAAGCCTGTCTCTTTAAATGCAAGCAGCAAGGTGGGTGTGGCCTCCCTCCTAGATGGACAAGGAGGGGTGACCCCAAACATCCTACACTACTGAACGATGGAAGTCTAGACATTAATAGTGTCCATCACTACATTGTCTGATTTTGTATGGCACTATATACAAACGTTAACTAAAATAATCATTGAGCGTACTCCATGAATAGAATTGTTCACTAATGGTGCAACTGCAAACACTAACTGTATCAGCAGATGAAATTCCCAATATGACAGTATAATCCTGAATTTCCTGTCCAAAATTAGAATAAATGTCTTCAGGACAGTGTTCAACTGTTCAGTGTAAGGCTGTCTGCCTTTCTTAATGCAGTTTTTTATCTGTAATTACAGTTTCCACAAGCTGAGATGTTTTCCTTATGTACACCAATCCATAGTGACGTTTAAAGTGATAAATAGACTGTCACATGCAGTACTCTAATATGACAGTTTTTTCTTAACCCAGAATAGGAGTCAGAGAGAGAAGAGAACTTGCCTCCAATCATATTGTTACACTCTTCACAGTTTATGGCTGGCATGCATCCAGTTTGTGGTTGTGATAAGAAATGTGTAATCCTATTATAGAGGGAAGAGTCAGAATGTACAAATAGATCTCAGAAATGGGTGCCTCTTCTGTAAGATTACTCCTTTTCACCATAATAGTTCTGCAAGTAGGTCTAGACAGTACCTCTTTGCTATTCTCCTCACTGTTAGGTAACAGCTAGCTGTCAGAATAATTCACCACACATGGGCTGGTATTTCTGCACTAGACAAAATGCAGCACAGTTACTTACAAGTGCAATGTTAATTAAAATAATATCTACAAGCCTAAGTAGAGTTGTATGAGAAGATGTATTGTGCTGCCTGAAAGACATCAGGTTTGGGAGTGATATGTCTGGCAGTCTTACCACTTTGTGATACAAGGTCATCAGATCTCACAAGCGAGGCAGGTTTGAGGAGGATCAGTTCTTTACACACAGAAGAGCTTCATTACCTACTTAGGTGCTATGGGGAGTTTGCCAGGTGACTCTCTGGGTTGCATTCCTCCCTTGGCAGCAATGTTGAACCAGCTTCCCAGCTGGGGGTTAAGGAGTCAATGAAAACACAGTCTTTGCATATCAGATGTAAAACCAAAGTTCTATACAGATATCCGCTGCCACGTCTGTCAGATTAGGGGAGCCACACATGATTTTGTGGGGTAAATTAAGAATTCGGTGTAGCTAAAGTCCTGGATAATTCCATTCTGTTTAACAATTCCTTCTTCCCCTTTTTCTTCACTTCCTGAAACAAACTGGTGTATAACATCACTGTGGCTCTGATTCAAGAAAACACTTATGTACATCCTTAACTTTATGCACATGCTTCACTCCTATTCACTTAAGAAGATTCTGTGTAGCCAAGGGACGTCCTGGAAGATGACACATTCCCGATTCAGGGCCTACATGCTGATAAATTTCTGAATTCCATACCACAAAGTACTGTATTTTAATGGTGAGTGATATGATTTTGGGGAATCTGTCTATAGCCGATGAATACTGGATGATACTGGAGACTTTCTGTATCCGTGTCAGACTGCTAACTCCATTTTGAATGTGGAGCTCGGTTGTCTTTCCTGCTGTCTTTTGTCTCCACATTAAGTTAAAAACCACCAAAGGCAAAAGGAGACATTTTTTCATCTAGCACTGGCAAACAATGGAGAGTTGTCAATTTTTGAGAATTGCCCATTCAAATGGGACACCCTTAGACAAAGAAATGGCTGCCACCCACGGCACAAGAATTCTCAAGTCTGAACTCCAGAGGGAATTCCACCTGACAAAGGGCAGAGGAGGTTATAAAGGAGAAGTTCTCTCATTTTCCATTTTGGAGACAGAACAGAAGGGCACAGACACGTGCATGAGTACACTCCCAGAGAGACGCACCCCTGTGCACTCTGACTAATTCACTCCATGGTCTGAGGGTCTAGGCAGGTGGAATACCAGGTCTTAGTCTTCAAAAGGGGTGCTAGACAGAGGATATGCACCCTGAGAATGTGTCTAGAAACCCCCAGCCAGAGGCAGTGCCTTGACTCTGCTCAGATACAGGATGCGGCCTAGCAAGGATGATCCCAAATAGAGCAGCCTGATGAATGTCCAGCTGGGGAAGCTCTACTAGGGCTGTGTGACACACCTGTATTTTAGTGGGGAGCGATGTGACATCACAACCAGTGGGACGCTGAGAGCCTTAGATAGTTGACAGAGTCCTTTCAATTCCTCAGATGAAAGAGACTATAAACGGCAAAACATCAAAGACACCGACACTCAGACAAGGGTCACAGATGTGTCATGTTGGAGTGAAATACAGCAAATGAGGGCAAATGTTTTATGAGGATACTTCCCCACAGCCCATCTCCAGGAAAAGAATTCACAGGTAGGAGGTCTGATATTTCAGGGATGGTATGGGACTCAGAGGAGAGGAATAAAAAGGGACTGCTTATGCAGTTCTAGAATAAAGTGGTTCTGTAATTTAAAAATAACCAACAGACACGCCTAGATTACATCCTACATTTCATATATACACATACATTTCCACTTAAGTCAATGGGAGAATTTGTGCATGTAATCAGAATTTAACCTACTAAGTGGCTAAATTACCAGGTAATTTTTTAGTTTAGTATTATCTTATTGAGTCCAATTTTGAGCTTACATCATTCCTTTTACCCAGGACACTGAACAATACACAGAGAGTAAACTTTAAATAAAATAAAATAAAATAAAAAGTTAGATTGGTACTAAACAAAGCAACAAAAATCAGGAAACGTAATGATAGTGGCCCTTCATATGGAATCCACTTTATTAAAAACAATTTATACAAAAGGTGAGGAGTACATGTATTTCACAACTGTGTTACCAAAACAGCTTTCACACATTTTATGTTGTTAGTCTAAAAAAGAAATATCCCCTTTACAAAAATAATCTTAATCTGTTCCGAGAAGAGCCTATTATCTGATTGAGTCAGGGTCTATTGCAAATTTAAGAAAGAAGAGAGGACAAGTAGGATGATATGCATGTATTTGGTTTATAAGATTTAGGTGCAAGAATGGATGGAACAAGGAACTTTACAAAACTATTATTTATAACAGTGCATATAATAAAAAATATAAGAATGATCATACTGGGTCAGACCAATGGTCCATCTAGCCCAGTATCCTGTTTTCCAGGAGTGGCTAGTGTCAGATGCTTCGGAGGGAATGAACAGAACAGGGCAATTACTGAGTGATCCATCTCATCATCCAATTCTAGCTTCTGGCAGTCAGAGGCTTAGGGACACCCAGAGCATGGGGTAGTATCCTTCACTATATTGGCTAATAGCCATTGATGGATCTATCCTCCATGAATTTATATAATTCTTTTTTGAACTCATTTATGCTTTTGGACTTCACAACATCCCATGGCAACAAGTCCCACAGGTTGACTGTGCATTGTGTGAAATACTTCCTTATGTGCATTTTAAATCTGCAGCCTATTAATTTCATTGGGCTCTTGTGTTACATGAAGGAATAAATAAAAGTTCCTTATTCATTTTCTACACACCGTTCATGATTTTATAGACCTCTACCACATCCCCTATTAGTTGTCTCTTTTCTAAATTGAATAATCCCAGTTTTTTTAATCTCTCTTCATATGGAAGCTCTTCCACACCTCTAATTTTTGTTGTCCTCTGTAACTTTTCCAATTCTAATATACCATTTTTAAGACAGGGCGACCAGCTCTGAACACAGAATTCAAGGTGTGGATATACCATGGATTTATATAGTGGCATTATGATATTTACTGTCTTATCTACCCCTTTCTTAATAGTTCCTAACATGGTTAGCTTTTTTGACTGCCATTGCACATTGAGCAAATGTTTTCAGAGAACAATCCCCGATGACTCCAAAATTTCTTTACTGAGTGGTAACAACTAATTTAGAACGCATTACTTGGTATGTATAGTTGGGATTATTATTTCTAATGTGCACTATTTTACACTTATCAAAACACTGAATTTCATCTGCCATTTTGCTGCCTAATCATCCAGTTTGGTGAGATCCCTCTGTAACTCTTTGCAGTCAGCTTTGGACTTAACAATCTTGAGTAATTTTGTATCATCTGCAAACTTTGCCACCTCACTGTTTACTCCCTTTTCCAGATCATTTATGAATATGCTGAACAGCGCTGGTCCCAGTACAGATCCTTGGAGGACCCTGCTATTTATCTCTCTCCATTGTAAAAACTGACCATTTATTCCTACCTTTTGTGTCCTATCTTTTAAACGACCTAATGATCCATAAGAGGACCTTCCCTCGTACCCATGACTCCTTACTTTGCTTTGGAGCCTTTGCTGTGGGACCTTGTCAAAGGCTTTCCAAACCTTCAACTGGATCACCCTTGTCCATATGCTTACTGACATCCTCAAAATAATTCTAAAAGATTAGTGAGGCAAGATTTCCCATTACAAAAGCTATATTGACTCTTCCCCCAACATATGGTGCTCATCTATGTATCTGATAATTCTGTATTTTATTACAGTTTCAACTAATTTGCCTGGTATTGAATTAGGTTTACCAGCCAGCACCACCACTAGAGCCTTTTTTTTTTTTAAATCCAGTCATCTGGTATAGAGACTGATTTAAATGATAGCTTACATACCAGAGTTAGTAGTTCTGCAGTTTCATATACGAGTTCTTTCACAACTCTGCTGAATATCATCTGGTCCTGGAGACTTATAACTGTTGAAGTCATCCATTTATTCTAAAACCTCCTCTACTGACCCCTCAGTCTGGGACAGTTCCTCAGATCTATGACCTAAAAAGAATGGCTCAGTTGTGGGAATCTACACCACATCCTCTGTAGTGAAAACTGATGCAAATCATTCATTTAGCTTTTCTTGAAAGGCCTTGTCTTCCTTGAGTGCTTTAGCACCTCAACCATCCTGTGACCCCACTGATTATTGGGCAGACTTCTTCCTTCTGCTGTACTTCTTAAAAAATTGCTGTTTGTTAGTTCAGATTCTTTTTTGGCCTGCCTAATTATACTTTTACACTTGTTTATGCTGCTTTCTATTTTCCTCACTAGGATTTGACTTCCAATATTTAAAGGATGCCTTTTTGCCTCTAACCACCTTTTATTCTATTGTATAGCCATGGTGGTGTTATTTTAGTCCTCTTAAATTTTTTTAATTGCAGTATACATTTAATTTGATTATAAATACATTTTAATTATAAAATAGTTTCCATACAACTTGTTCCTTTTAATTTTCATTTAACTAGCTTCTTCATTTTTGTGTAGTTCCCCTTTTTGAAGTTAATTGTTACTATGGATTTCTTTGGTATTTACCTCCCTACAAGGATGTTACATTAAAATTATATTATGGTCATTATTACCAAGCGGTTCCAATCATATTCACCTCCTGGACCGTCCACATCCATGGATGTTACAGGAGTGAAACTGAGTGGAATAATCTAAGAGAACAGAGAGTGGGTAAGAAAAGAAAAGATGAAAATAAATGAAGGAAAGCAATCGTAGTACTGGCATTCAAAAAATCAGGAGCCAGGCCCTCAAACCCGAGGATGGCTTAAATATTATGAGATTTTTACAAGTAATACATTTTGCATTCTTTTAACTTCTCTTTGGGTGTTTGACTCTTTAGGGTTCACATTTTGAGATTTTCCATCACAACCATGAGGGCTAGAAACTTACTTTCTGATTTAAAGTGAAAGCTGAGATCCTTATATAACCATGCAACTCCACTCCACTACGAGCTGGGGGGTGATTCCCAGCTCTCATACATACACTAGCTCTCATCTGAGTTAGCATGTGAAAAACAGCCATGTAGCCATGATAGCCTGGGCAGTGGTAGCAGTAGCCGAGGCTAGCCATCCCAAGTACAAATCCGCCCGAAGCCCATGGGTACGTATTCAGGTCAGCTTTCCTGTGCTGCTGGAGCTACACTACTTTTTTTTCCGTGTGCTAGCTCAGATGACAGCTAGCATATGCATACATCAGCTTGGAATGACACCCCTAGCTCGTAGCGTAGACGTAGCTAACTCCACCAGGAACTCCATGGAACTCCACCAGGTCAGGCTCTAAAGAAAAACACCAACTATTGAAAGACTTATTAAAAATGGTGAGAGAGTTGGCAACACTTACAGGGTTCCCAGGACAGTTGAAGGACGAGAGCAATTACAGTTTAGAAGAAAATTTGTGGCCCTGATCCTGCAATTGCAATGATCCACATATGTGGATCCCTGCCACCACTCAGACAGCCCCAATGAAGTCAATGGGAGTTTACCCATGCTGAGCAAACTGCAGGATCAGTGTCTTCAGGGGTATTGTGTATAGATGTTTACTAGATTCCCCACTCTTTTTTCTAGTTTGGGGAGGGCTGTTCTGGGAGAGGGGGGAAGAGGGAGACTGACTATTTATTATTTCAGTTCCAACGGCATACCTGGTAGGCAGGGCTGTATCTCACTCCTGTATATATCTGGAGAGCACCAAGCATATAACGGGCACTACTTTAATACAGTTATTGTTATTTGTACCTGCGGCAATGGGTTTAATATCGCAGGTCTCAAATCTTCAAAAAGATCCAAGTGGATGCAGATGCAAGCCTGGGTGGAATCTAAATGAAGTCTAGAGGTTGCTCATCAAGTACAAAGATCTACCCAAGTAAAGCCTTTTCAAGATCTGGTCCTAATTCAGGACCTAGTCAGTACAGTTCATACATTTCATACATCCATGAAGTTTCAAACTTAACAGTGTATGCATACACTCACATATATATGTATGTGCATTCATATATGTATACACACACACACACACACGATCCCTCATTTTGCGTGCTCAGCATCACTTACCGAGGACCTGTATTTATTTGAAAGCACATCTCTAACATTTAATGGTTTCAAACCCTCCTTCTGTCAGCATTATAAAAAAGATGAGGGGAAATTCAGGATGTGTGCGCACAAACCCACAAAATCCAGGTGACTGCTTTATAAACAAAAGCACCAATGCATATTTATCTTTAATAACTGCACTTGCAGAAGTTGGAGTAAGCCATTTCTTTAAAATAGACTTTAAAAATTCAGCAGACTGGATGGCACAGGTGATTTGCGATGAGATTGAATGAGTTTGCTAGAAGTGAAAGGCATTCTAATTTAATAGATTAGTACTACAGTAACTGATTACTGTTCGATGACTGTTCAGGTCTGTGTAAAATGAGTTGCCAATCTTAGCCCAATTGCCATTTTGGAAAGACCAAAAGAACAACTGGCAAAAACCAGCAAGAAGTCCAAGGAATGACCTGCTGGCTGGTTCATAGCATTATGGTGGCAAAGTAAACCTTGCTCCATTGCTATTCCTTGTCTTAGATCAGTTCTGTAAATGACGCAAGAACTTCAGTTTGCAGAGCTGTCAATCTTTCAAGAGGAGGGAAGTGCTTTCCCTACCCGATAGCATAGACTCAAGAAAGCAGTTGTTCCCCAGATTGTACACGGCATCATTGAAGCCCCACGTGCTTTTGTTGTTTTTAAGAGCTGTTAGTATTACAAAATAGAGGTTGCACAGCCCATCAAAACGTCACTCCTAAGATTTATGGGCTGCTCATGGGCTGCCCCACAAGATCCTGGCACTGCCATGTAGCCAGCACTAAAATAAGGGAACATTCTTTCCAGCTAAGCTTGTCCTTGGCTCACAGAGGCAAGCTAGTGCTTCAGTTCAGCAATAGCTCTGCTGTACTTTTTCATTTGCATGAATAATATAATGGCGATTATAATGTAGCTTCAAGAGGAGCTGTCACATTGAAGAAGGGGGGGGGATAATTTACTTTGCTGATCCTTCTTTTAAAGCACGTTCCTCCTTGCTTTAGGACAGGTGGGTGCGATTAAGAGCAGTGTCTCACCTTCTCCTGGTTTCTACACTGAAATCACAATGCTGTGTTTATTACATCAAGGCTCATGTTGTGTAACTGATGTCACAAATTCATTCTCAGTTCATTGCAGAAAATGGAGTCTGCACTTTCAGAGAAACCTTTCATTTAAGACTACTCAAAATGATTTCATATACAATGTTTTTACCCTCTCTGCAAATGAATACACAAATTGGGGGCTTGGATTTCATCAGTACATGCATGGGGAGATATTTCCACCTCCTCTGTATCATTTCATGTGGGGAGGTAAGGGTTTATTGTAACTGGACTCAACAAAGCACCTGCTTTTCTAAGCAATAAGCCTAAATACTAAGAAAAATCCAGCTCTTTTTATTTTGTTCTTTGCATCCCCCCCTTATTTCCTGTCACTGCAGGAATGTTTCTAGGCTTTAGCAATTTTCCTTAGACTATGCAGAAACAAAAAATCCTCTGTAAAAGCGGCTGTAGGACCCTACACGGGGAGGCAAAACTCTTTTGTCAAGTCCCCCTTAAAGATGTGTGATAGACTGACACTATCCTTATGGAATTACGATAAAATGTACTGAATTAGGGTTAGTATCTTTGGGGTACATGATATTAAAAATGCAACTGTGTAAGCTATTGTGGAATTGTATTGTTTCTATGGGAAGGGTAAATAGAAGAACAGCAATGGGTGATTAGGCAAATTCACTTCAGTTGTAACACCTCCAGAGAAGCTACCTCACTGGGAAGGTGAGTATACACTAATTCAAACTGGACTCTCCAGGCACCAACAAAAAGAAAAAGGATTTTTGGATAAATAGTCTGGTTTAAACAAAACTGGCTCAGGGACATCTTCCTGATCCAGAAAACAGATGAGACCCCTGGTCCACAGAGGGCCCCAATCTTTGGGGTAAATTGGAGGGGGTGGGCCTACTGAGGCCTCCTGATCCTCAAGTTGTGCGATGAACTTGTAAGCACAAGCAGTCCTGGAGGGTGGGAAGTAGGGCTGTTTCTGCCCGAATTCATGTTAGGGTGAACCCTGGTGAACTTATTAGCTTGCACATAGGTTCTTTTATTGCTTTTAGTGTGTTTTTGATTTATTGCTTTTACCTTCAGAATAAAATAGGGTTATAACTGCAGCAATTACACGTTATCAGCTTCCGAAGGGGAAGCAACCAGGTGCCCTTGGGATTAACACAGTGAAGACAGGGAACTGTGCAGCCTGGAAATACCCTGGTCAAAAGGGAGAGAGATGCTGGTCTCCACCCAAGAGAGGTGATGGCCAGGGAGACAGGGAGCTGGAAGCCTGAGAGTGGGTTCCCCTACTGGACCACTGAGGGAAAATACAGTTGCAGCTGCCTGGAACTGAGACAGAGGGTAAAGGGTTCCTCATTAACTCTTACACTCTGCAGCCCATCCCTCTCCAGCCATACTGCTTAATCCAGTTCCTTGGCTCCAGTGCCCAGTCTTTCTGCCTACTTCCATGGACACCCAATCCACACCCTCTTGAACAGTTAGGTTTGGGGGTTTTTTTAAAATTGTTTTTATTAAATTGAGTGAGGTTCTAACCCAGAAGGCATGGTTAAAAAAGTGTAACTATAGTTCACAATTTACAGTAAGATTGGTGCTTAAATTGGTTAGGCTCATCTGGAAGGGTAATTCAAATCCTTTTTAAATCTTAGATTTCTCCCCTACTCCATATTCCATAAATATACCTGAAATCATAAAGACGTATGCTAAAAAGAAAACATGGCTTACTTAACTTTTATTCCATATAGAATATGGTAAAAAATGGTTTGGATAACCACAGAATTATAGATTATGCAATTAATGATGCTAGACACCATTGCGCATGGAAAATCTAAGACAAAAGAATTGCATACTCTGACACGACTTGTAATGTATTTTTTTCTTTCTGTTTTCTGATTTATTGTGTATCTTGTGTTCTGTATGCACATATTTTGATCTTTGTATTAATTTAAAGAAAGGAAAAAGGAAGTGAGACAAAAAAGCAGATAGCAAGTAATGGGCACTCGAGTAAATTTTAAAAGATATGTAGATTATTGTGGAATGGTAGGGAAAAGAATGACAAAACTCTGTTCACATCTGAAAGATCAAAAAAAAAAAAAGAGAGAGAGAGAGAGAGGCCAAGCCAAAATAACTAATAGTAGATTTCCTACTGATCAATTCATAACTATCGATATATAGAGAAATGGAAAGATAAATGAAAGAGGGGAAAAAATACAGAATGATTTCAGATGAAAGATCTATGAAAGACACTTGTTCCTCTAGAAAGATTAAAGAATTAGGAAGCCAGTTGAAAAGAACTCTACTCAAATGATCAGTACACAGACTTAGGGCAACATAGGGATAAAACAATGATGGCTGACAAAGAATGTTTCTCTGTGTTAGAGTTCCAATACAATTTTGCTATTGTTTTGGCTAACTGAATTAAAGAGGGGCCAGAGGATTATTATTGTGGAAAAAGGGTACCAGTCTATAGATAATATGATGGTAGTTTGCCTAGTTCCCTTGGGGTCATTGTATCCTGCCACTGAAGCTAAAAAAAGAGAGTTAAATACAAACTTCATACAGAGGTTACCATTAAAAAAGTGACATTTTCTCCACAGTCTTCATAGAGCGGTATCTGATATTTGGCAGTTGTTTCCTGTGAAAACTGTCAGCAAGCGTTAGCTCTTTAATGGCAACCAATGGAGTTCTGCTCAAGTGACTACAATTACTCTGAGCAATGGAATCTGCCTTCATAGTAAGCTATGAAACCAGTTTACTCCATTTGCTAGTGACAGAGCAGTGATGATCTAAAGTATTTGACTCTGGCTCAGGAGACGGGATCTATTCCCAGCTCTGCCATTAACTACTTGGGAAATAGTAATACTTCCATATCTCACAGGTAGGCATTGTAAGCATAAAGCCATACATACTTGGATGAAAACATAAAGCAGTGTTGGTAGGGACCATATAAAGTAGCTAGATAGGATAAAATGCTACAGTATCATCAGTATTCAGGGCTATATTGAGCAAGATATTAAAAATTCTGAAATTTGGGCTTCTGGAGAGTCGAAAGCGCAATTTAGAAACAGAATTGCCTCACGAGGCTGATAGAAGCTCTGGGCTTCATCAATATTCTCTAGTCTTTACAGAAACAAAATCCATCCCTATTGATCCATATATAATTTTGGTCCAAATTTATAGTACTACTAATTCAGTGTCACATGCTTAGAGCGGATGTGGGCAGTTCACACATTGCCATGTGCAGTCACTTCAGAAGAAAGGGGTTTTTCTTTTCAGCATACATGTAAGTAGTCTAAATTCTGGTCCCATGTGATCACATCCAGAATTTTGAGTGTACTAAGCACTATACAGACACATAAAAACAGTCCCCGCCCTGAGGATCTTACAATATAAGGAAAAGGATAAAGGGAAACAGATGCACAAATAGGTCAAGGGGCCACCCAGAAGAAATGTCATACAACAGGTCAATTAACAGGGCCCAAAATACAACCCAGGGATGAAATCCTAGCCCCACTTCAGTGAGTAGCAAAACTCACATTGACTTCAATGGGCTCAGGATTTCCAGAGCTCTAGTCCAGTGTTCTATCTATTTGAACATAGTGCCTCCCGTATTACTGGTTCGAATGGCATGCCCTGTGCTTTATGGGGTATCGCTCTAAAACCAGAATGAAGTTCCGGGTAGCCTGCTAGCCTGCGCTGTGCCAGGTTCTGTTTTTGTTCCTCCACAAACATCCTTAGTGACTCTAGGCAACTCACTTCGTTTCTCTGTAGCTCGGTTTCCCATCTGTAAAATGGAGTTAATAGTATTTTCCTACCTCATGGGGGTTCTATGAGAACAAATACGTTAAAGATTGTGAAGCTCTCAGATACTATGGTGATGGAGGCCATTCCTAAAGTACAGTTTTAAAAGAATCCACTCTAAACCCTTTCTTTGGTGATTAGACTACTTTAGACCAGAGGGTCTCAATTTGTGGTTCATGGCTAATCACTTGCAGCTTCTCCGCTAGTTTCCAGACCAGAGAGAAACAAATAGTGGGAAGGGCAGACTGGCAGCCTGTCCAGGGCAATAGGACCTTTAAAATGTTAATCAACAAATAAACTCAGAGTCTGGCTGTCTGCACCTTTAAACCGGTAAATACACACAAATGTTACCTGCTTGGGCACAGCACTTTAAACAAAGGGCTGGCTCTGACATGTGGTTTCTGGGTTAGAACAAAGGAGTTCTTCTCCTGTCCCTCTTGCATTTTGGCTGAGATGACTGCAGGCAAGCCGCCTTAACTGGCCTCTGGGCTACTCATTGGTTAGTGTCTCTTCCTGGCTTTTCTGGGCTCCTGGAGGAGTAAGTCGTGTTGGAAGCCCAACCTGAGAGGGTGTTTTCCTGAGTAGGGGGTATCAGGGTGGACAACACCTACAGCAGAGGGCAGAAAAGTCCTAGCAGACCCCAGCACAAGGAGATTAAAGGAGCAGCAATAACCATTATTATTTTTTTAAAATTTGTTCCATTCAGACTACATTAAGCACTTTTTGACGTTCTATTCCCTATGCAGGAAATTGCTATAGTTGCCCCAATGATGCTAAATGATTATGAATGACAAGAGAGTGGGGTCTTTGAGACGCTCTCTGTTTCAGAATGTGCGCTACACACTCTGACAAAGTTTGAGAACTCCAGCTTCACACAGCTGACACATTTTATATGAAATCCAGTCATACATCATTATTCAAGGGTCTACTCTGAACCAGCTATAATTAAAATGAATTGTTTACAATTATTTTCATGGGCATGTTCAAAGAGCAACACTGGCAGCCTATTAACACCTCAATGTTGACATACATACACTTTTCATCCTGACCTTACAGTATTTATGCTGCTGCTACTAGTGGGGAACTTCGGGTACACGGTGGCCTGAAGATATTGTTTGAGAAGCGTGCAAAATACTGAGAAAATTGCATTTCTGGTAGTGGAAGAATGAATTATAGTCCTTGCAATGGGGGGTGTACTGGAAATGTCACCCCTGGAGAACAATGTTTCTTTGCAGAAGTGTTTTTCTACAGTCACATGCTTTGAAATATCAGTGTTGAACCCCAGCAACTTTAATCAACTGTGCCCCTTAAAAAGGGTACCAGCAAAAGTCAAAACAGTATGTATACTGGTAATGGGGCCCAAATTTGTAAGAAATATGGGAGATTTAGATCAAAAACTAAAAATAGGCAAAACAAACTTGCACCTAACATGTCACAGATCTCTAAGCACTAACCTATATTATGCTCCCTTGTCTTCATCAACCAGAATATTGATTTTTACAGCACATATTGTAAAATATAATTTCTCACCAGATGAAGCAAAGCAGAAGTACAACAATGGGTTCATCAGCCCAACATACATGTTCTGTAGCTGGAACTCAAAGCAGGGGCTAAAAGAGGAAGGGAACAGAAGATCCAATTTCTTTTACATCAATCAATTCTCAACATGATTTTCAGTTGTAAGACTTCAAAGGAACAGATTGTCCCACTTTGTTAAAGCAGAGAAATTCTTGATAAGTATGTTTTCTCTTTTCATGTTCATAATCTTGAACTCTCTTTCTATACGGTAGATAGGGGCTATGCAGAGCATGAAACACCTGAATGAAACCCTGAAGGAGGGGAGAATAGATAGAAAAAATTTTCAGAGATTTCAAGAGACATTTTCAATGCTGCTTAGACTATGAGAGTCCTTGGGAACTTTACCAATAGAAGTTTACGGGTAAACTTTTCAAAAGCATATAAATCTTACATACAAAAGCTCCTAAATTACGAGCTGAAAATCAATAGGACTTAACTGCTTTTGAAAACTTCACCCTTCAGTGCTTTGTGCTTTCTCCAAGTTATCCAGCTTTCTTTTTAGTTGCATACTCTCCCCAAATTGTTATTTTAGTTTTTGTATTAGGATTTGCCCCGTTGGGGGGGATCAAAAAGGGGAACACTTAAGTTTTTTGCCTTACTTTCAATCTTGTCAGTCACTTCCTAGTCTCTCCTTAAATTGGGAGCTCCATCCCAATGTCCTTACTCAATCTCCCATTGGATTGAGGAATAATAAACTTCGGCATTAGGACCCCAAACTTTAGTGTCTGTTCCACCAACAGGTGTGTTACTAGCATCTCATTTCTGCTCCTTTCTATTGAGAGATGCACATGTAGCCACTAACAAGGCTTCTCCAGTGTAACTGTAGAAGCAGGATTAACATCTTCAGAGTTCCCCAGCTCAGCTCTCACTTTATCCTCTCCTCCCACAGCTGCAAGTGCTTGCAATTCAGAATAGCAAGAGGGCTCGTTGACCCCTGCAGAGCTTCCAGAGAGAGCCCAACAGGTGCACAAGCTTTATTCTGCAAGAATCGGACTCTGAAGCCTGTTTCTCTGCTGCTGGAGTCTGTCACTCTCAACCTCTGAGAAATGCGATATGTAGGAGGGAAGGATTTCAAAAATGTATAGCAATGAACTAACTAAAAAGTAGAGCAATCCCATTTCATCACATGCTATTATGATTCATTATCACTACAGAAATTCATGTCTGAGTTCTCACGATTCATAGTTGCTAAAATAATTTACATTCTTCTGATAAGGTTTATTAACTTTTTTTTTTTTTTAATATAAAATCTATTTTGTAGCAACATCCTTTGAAATTCCTTTAAAGCTATACCACTCAAGAGGTAAAATTTTCAATAGCACATAATTGGCTCTAGGAGCTTAAGTCCTATTTTCAAATCTGGGCCTAAGTCGCATTGAAAGTCCAATGTGACGCAGATTCATAAGTAATTCAGTCCAAGTCTTCTTTACTTGCAATGAGACTTTGCCTCTTCAGAGCCTGAGAGCTCATCTACACAGGAAAGATAGTGTGGAGTAAGATAGGGAGTGGATTAAAAGCGCAATAGCTATTCCACACTAACTCCCTGTGGAAACACTCATCCACATTAAAAGTTCTTTTTGAACAAAGCTAAAATTCACAAAGGTATTTTCAGTAGGGAACATGAGCATCCACACAAGGAGTTAACATGAAATAGCTATTTGCTTTAAATCCACACATTAACCTAGTCTGTATTAGCTTCTCCTGTAAACATCCCTAAATCCCCTTTGAAAATTGATGAGCGTTTGAACAAATTTATGCAAGGTCTTTTCTTCAAGACAGATTGAACCCTTGTTAGATGTTAGTACTTACAAAAGCAAAACTACTAACAAACTTTAATTTATTAAAGATTAATTTTTTAAGCTATGAAATGACTGATTTAGTTTGTTTTTTCAGTGGTTAATTCATTTTTAAAATCTTTAACATGAAGAAAATGAAACTAAAACTGTGTTCAATATTGCACCCAAATGCTTTCAGAAAATGAAGTTTCGAATTGAAAACTTTAACTTTTAAAGAAAGATAAAAGTTTAAAATGCTGTTTTATGAAGGTCAGTTTTAAATACTTTGTCAGTTTATAAAAATATGTACAACTTCAAACCACATTCAGCAATCTGTAAAATGTGGACCTTTTCCAACTCCGTCAGAACTGATAGAAAAAAAATATATACCTGAAAAGAAGAAATGCTCAAGACATATGGTGGAGCCATTAAGTAGTACAAGAGAGGTGCTCCTCTTGTTACTTTTCACTGGCATCAAACAGTTCTGCAATGAATTCCCCACAGAGATAATTATAGGATCAGGGCCTAACATTATAGCAACTGTTTCCTGGCTCATAATATATTATTTTATATTTACCCACATTTCTTACATGGTGTTGGGATAAGTTTCAGAAGAAACAGAGCTGAGGGTTGGTGCTAAGCAAACCAAGCTCAAATTAAGCCTTCTCCAAAGCAGCTTGCAGTTATTTCTTACAAACAAGGGGGCAAATAAATAATTTTTAAAACTGTCACCTTTGGAGGACCAAAGTTCATCATCATTTAGCCTGTCACCTCTCCAACCCTTTCCCACAGGTGAACTCTCTCTCACTTCTCCACCCCTCAACTGTCCCTCAGGTCACCACATGCATATTTCTCTACAGCTCTTCTTGGGAGCCCTTGCTGTTTCCTCTTTTGAAGATGTGCTGCAGACACCACTTCCATGGCCCTTCAGATCAAGCCAGAGACTGTAGTAATAAGGAACAGGTCTCCTCTAACTGGATCTGCATTTGTGCTGCCTCAAAGCATCTTTTCAGTTGGATGCGATGCAGTCTGCGTGAACGTTGTTTATCTGAAATCCCCCTCAATACTTAGCACCCCTCTTCTTAAGAGCTGAAAGCACTTTGTAGAGAGGTAAATCTTATGGTCTCCACTTTACTGATAGACAACAGAGACAGAAGTTATGGTAATTATTTTTAAGTGGCCTCTCTGATTATTTTGAGTGCCCAATTTGAGATACCTTGGGCTCAATTTTCAGAGAACTGGAGGGCCTGTAACTCCAATTAAAGAAAGTAGAAACTGTAGGTCTCAGCATCTCTGGAAAAAATAATCTGAAGCAAAGCATTTCAAGCTGGTTACTTAAAAACTGAGACATCCAAAATTAGTGGGCATTTGAAGATTTTGGCCTAACTGGTTTACCCACAGTTGCATAGCAAGTCTTTGACAGAGCAGAGGTTAGAACCTTTGTTTCCTGACCCCCACTCCAACCCCTAGACAGCAATGGGGTTAAAATAGGGCTTTTTGTGTTTTGTAAGTTAATAAGAACAAGCATGTACTTGAATTTTGACCCTCATTTTGAGCTACAGACAGTTTTAGATTTTTGCCCCATTTAAAACCTCAAAGACTATCGCATAGTTAAGAGAGCCATGTCAATAAGAAAAACATTGTTTATCGGTTTGTGGAGCGTTTGTGACTGACATGTTAAGGACTCATAGACTCATAGGTCAGAAGGGACCAATATGATCATCTAGTCTGACCTCCCGCACAAGGCAGGCCACAAAACCCTACCCATACACATTTATAACAACCCCGAACCCATGACCGAGTTGTTGAAATCCTCAAAAATGAGATTTGAAGGCCTCAAGCTGCAGGGAATCCACCAGCAAGCGACCCATGCCCCATGCTGCAGAGGAAGGCGAAAAACCTCCGTGGCCCCTGCCATTTAGGGAACTGCTAGTTGCATCAGCTCCGTTTATGAAGAAGTGTAATTTCATATTCTATGTCTAATTTCCCTGTGTTATTTTCACTGCGACTTAAAAACTATTTAGGGCAGAGGGTCCTGTTGCTAACAAAAAAACCCAAGAATTATTCTGTGGCTATGCAATATGCATTCTCTTTTGCTCTCTCCTAATGTAAATTCTGAACAGCTCACAGAGATTTTATACACCTACACAAGTTTCCATGAAAAAAAAGTGTCTCTACTCTTAGTTCATCTAAGTAGTTCAACATGATGGAGGCACAAAATATGCTGCTGCTGGGTGGACAAACATGCATAAAACGTTTGCCAGAATCAGAAAATGTTAGTCTCTAAAGCTGTCTGCATGTTGGGAATTGGACGGGTTTGACAAGTCTATTATCTTTCCTAGCACATTAAACAAGAGTCTACATAACCTAATAGTATTAGCTTTAAAACAACTGTATTAATAAGTGAGGAGACGGGAAGTGCCACCAAGGAAGGTCATTTTACATACACATTTTGCTACTAATCATTAACGTACATAGAAAGCGAAATACATCCTCACATACAAAAGAGACTATTTTTTTGCTTTTGTGGCATTCATCATATACAAAATAATCTCATACTAATCACTGCATTTATCAGCCTGTGACGAGGAAAAAAACACAACCCAAGAACTGCCACAACATCTTTCAGCTGACAATTTAAGAGCAATAAATATAATGCTGGTCTCAGACTGCTAGAAGGATTAGATTTCGCTGGAAAAAAAGTAGTGCAGTTAACAGTTGGTATTGGGTCCAGTGGTAGGATTAGTAGACAGCGCTAATCACACGAAATGTAAAAGATTAGGAGGTGCTGGTTCCCAGAAAGGTTTTCAAGCATATGTAAATGAGAAATTCATTGTGGGATTAAAATACCTCAAGTCTAAAAGAGGTAGAATATTAAAACAGCAGCCAGTTTCAGTTGGGCTGTCCTCAACCTTCCCTTGAGGATTAGAGAGACCGCTTTTTCCAGCTTTGTAAAATTATGTAGCATATCATAATGAAATAAATATGCTTTTACGATACCAAAGACAGCAAACACTTGCAGTGAGGTACCAAGAAATACATTACTGTAATATAAGACAGTGAGTAGGGGCTTGCACGGGGGACAACGGGGAAGCAAGGTCGTACGCCCCTCATCTCTGACACTGCCCACAGCTTCTGCCCGGCCCTGGATTCCCTCCTGCAAGCCTATCCTCCTCCCTTTCTGTCAGAGTGGGAGTCAGGCGGAGCGCAGCTGAGGGGATGTGCCTGGGGGAAAGACACTTCAGCTAGCACTCCCGCTGGGTCCCACTAGATGGCACCTGCCTGGAGCCGGGAAGCCAGGCTGCCAGCACAGCTCTGCCAGAGGGTACCCGGGGAAGCCTGCTGAGTCCCGTCCCTTTCTCACCCGCAGCCTCCAGTATGTGTTCCAAGCTCAGCTGGGGTGTGCAGAAGGGAGCTCCTGACAATGCCATGGGGAAGGCAGTGGGCCCAGCGAGGCAGCAGGGGCCTGGTGGGTGGGGGAAGCAATGGAGCCCAGGGGAACTGTGTGGGAGCCCAGTGTTTAAAGTGACCTTCCAAAAGTAGTCACATTTAAATCCCTGCCACTGGCAGTGAGGTTAGGGGCAGAGAGATTCTGGTTACCAGGAGCTGGTCTAACACAAGGTGCATAACTCCACCTCAAAGTGCTTTGAAAGGGAAGATAATGTGAATTGTTAAAATACTTAAATGTGTGTTTCTTCCACCCTTAATGCACTGGTTTCTGGTTCGTCATGGCAGTTCTAAGATTACCTTCATGCTCCATTGCCAAAGACAAATAAAGATCCCCAACGTTAATGCTGAAGCTAAAGTTTGGTACAAAATACAAAAAAATTTAATAAGAAAAGTTTCCTCTTTTTTTTTTTTTTAAGTCTAACTTTTAAGTCTGAATAGTTTCATGGAAACATTCCAACAAGCTCTATCTGTAGCATTGTGCTTCCTGACTCTCTGTCTTTTCATTATGGAAGTCTCTGTCCCCAGGATCCTCAGCTCTCAACTCGTCGCTGCCAAGGTTAGCCCAAGAGCCATACACAGGCCTCTACTCAGTCAGTAATGTGATATCTGAAGGGGAATGTAGGCACTTTCACACCACAGACCAGAACTTCCATTAACTTGATGCTCTTATGTCATTTGGCAGTGATGTAAACTCAAACCTTTGTCACCCATCCAACCCTTTTCCAGAGATTCCCCACAGGGCTGGGGATGATGGGTCAATGGTTTCCTGACCTCACTGCCCTGTTCATACACCAGCCTGCCTAGTGCCCATCTCTCCCTCTCTGCAGCCCCTATGAGGGACCTCTAAGGATATGTCTGCATTGCAATTAAACACCTGCAGCTGGCCCATGTCAACTGGCTTGGGCTAACGAGTTGTTTAATTGTGGTGTAGATGTTTGGGTTTTGGCTGCAACCCATGCTCTGGGACCCTTCCCACTAGAGTTTAATTGTAATGTAGACATATTCTTAGGAGCCCAGGTGTTGCTGACCCACCACCACCTCCTTTTCACACAGGAGTGTAGAGATATACACCAGAAGAGTGAGCTCCGTATGTTTACCTGGGGATTGCAGGTTGAGGAGGGAGAGGGAATGATCTGAGCCGAAACTATTTAACTATTTTCTAGTGCTCGTTCTCACAGAAGAGCTTATGGTGCATTTAGCTGCACTTTTAGTTTCCATATGATTTTGCCTTTCTTCTTTTTCTCCTCAGAATGAACTCCTTTTCCTTCTGCTACAGGCACCTAAAAATCACCAATTTATGAGAGTTATAAAACAGTCATATTAAATAATAGAGGTGAAAGTACTCTGTATGATTTCTGCAAAAATCTTTTCAGAAGAGAAATTTATTCACTGCCTTATGGAATAGTTTGAGAAAACAAGATCATACAATGTACAGCAGTGCCTCTATATTTAAATTGTGTCATTTCTATTCATGAGCACACTGATTAGATACACTGCAAAAATCATCAGTAAGAAATAAATAATTCTGCCAAATTAATAGTTGTTGATTTTTTACCTGCAAATGTAAGTAGGATCTCATTCACACTAGATAAAGCTGCCATAATTTGGATGCATGGATCATGTTGGTTCAAGCCTAGAAAGTATATTGAGTGAGTTATTCATCTGCATTTTCTTAGTATTAAACATTTTCTTGCAAAATAATGCAAAAGATATGTAGCAAATTGAGATTGGATAATAATACTTTAATTTGAAAGGTTTGGTGGCTAAGACGTCCACATGTACGTTGTGAGAAATAAATGCATAGCTTGGATTGAATGGGAGACTTTGGGGGGACATTGCTAAACTCTCCTGCCAAAAAAGATTTATCCTGAGCTCATAAAATATACTTCTGACAAATAGTTTTGGTTTGTGCCCTCAAAATGCACCAACCGGCATGAACTACCAGTAATGTTATTAGAAAACAACAGTAACGCTTCCCTACAAGAGGGCCCATCACACTAATTCCACTCAAACACTAAGGGAACTTTAGGACAATTGCTTCATAACATGAAGTGCTTAACAGAAAGTCCAATATAGTACCGTATATTTAAGCCAAACACATTTTATTGAGCTACTGTACATTCTAGATAGATACATATCAAAGTATGACGACTGCAGTACATACATTAGACTTATCAACACACAAAACACATTACCCTTGAGGAATGCATCTGATTTGAATCAACAAGGAGATATTCTCCTAAAATCAAATAATTTCCAGAACATTTAAAAAATTAATGCATAGTTGAATATCTTAAGAGCACCTTGTTTGCAAAGCAGATAGACAATACATATCAGAGAATTAGGTATTGCAGGCAAAGTAAATCAAGAAAGATCTGAATTAATGTGGAATATGATGGTTATAAGCAAAACAGGACTAATCTGACAAAAATAGAAATGAAAATCCTGACGACAAAATCTCAATTGACAGTAACAGATTTTGGAAGCCCATTTGCACATAAATTGGAAAACAAAATTCTTGCATTAGCAATTGATGAAGAAGAAACAATATGCCTTAAAATCCTAATACATTTGAAATTATTTCCTTTGATTCAAAGCTGATAATCCTGTAACAGCCAGTAAGTAAATGGTGACTTGCCAGGCTTGCTCTGAATGTGGAAAGTTTGCACAATTTTTTACTAACCCAAAGCCATTATTAAAATTATCAGAATTACAGTAACTGAGGCCCGGTCTACACTTACCTTCTGGATTTGGCAGCAGTCGACGGGAGATCCGCAAGCGACGTAAATCGCTTGCGTATCTCCCGTCAACTTTGCAGTGTCTCCTCTGCACGCTGTCCACACTGAGCTGCACCAAAGGGAACAGCGTTCCCTTCAACGCAGTGCTGCGCCACTTACCGGGGTGGTTTTCCTGCGTCGCTTGCTGGATCAACTGAGCAGGTCTACACAGACCGCTCAGTCGATCCAGAGCAATCGATCTGACGGCGGCGAATTTGCCGCCATCCTTGTAGACCCAGCCTGACTTGCACTGAGTGTAAAAATTTAGTTTTAAGCAGAAAATTAGACAACTTGCAAAATCATTTTAATAGCTCTCTGAAAGAGGTATCGTGATAAGAACCTTTTATTGTAATATACTAAAGAATTGTATCTCGTCTTACTAATACATGAGCAAAAACAATTACACTGAGTCTCTCTTATGGCAAAACAGCATAAACTGTTGTTTTAGCCATTTTAAACGTTTAGTGTATATAACAGGGTTGGTTTGGTTTTCAAGGGTTACTAGCATACATATACCCTCACAGATACAGACAGTACACTTCGCCAATTTCAGCGTCCCATAAATCAAATATACAACCAATCATCCTTTTATGTTAGATATTAACGGCAATTCCATTATTCAAATCTAGCCAGTGTAGATTTCCCCTTCATAGGGATGTAAAGCAGTTCTGAGGAGACTTTTGAGTAGGCAATGGAAGATTCTAATCTTACAAAAATCATCCTACTGTAACTTCAGTGCAGGCAGAGATGAGGGATTCTGCATTTCTCAGTTTATCTAGTCTGTAAAGAAGGCAGTTTTTAATTCCTGTAACCAACGAAATATTAGAAATCCTTTTGCATGCTTACAAGATTGTATCCTTCCCTAATGCTGTAAGAGACATTCAGTGTAATTGTTTTTGCTCATGTATTAAAAGTAAGAAGAGATACAATCTTTAGTATGTTACAATTAAAGGTTCTTATTACTATACCTCTTTCAGAGAATTACTAAAAAGTGATTTTACAAGGTGTCTAATTTTCTGCTTAAACTTAATTTTTACACTCAGTGCAAAATGAAGCGACAGTGTAAAATATACATATATTTACAATATCTACCAAGCTCCAATTCAAATAAACAAAACAAAAAATGTAACTATGATTTACATAGCACAATCTGTTCTGCCACTGGATTTCTTCTCTCCTCCCTCTTCTGCCAAGCCCTCACTCCATGAACGCAGAAACATGAAAACTAAAAGGATTTATATTTAAATAATTCATATTTTTACAGTCATGAATTACGTACCAAAGTTCATCCATAGCATTAGCCCAATTTAGCTGACTCAACTAATATTTTAAATAGCATTCTGTAGTAATGGTCAAAACAGACCTACAGGAAACACGGAACAGCTGTGTTTATGTCAAAAACTGTTCTATAGCATGTGATGAAACTCTACTTAATCTGAGGGGGACACAATACCAGCCATCTCCTATTCAAATACAACACATATTTTGAAGAATTGCTACTGTACAGAAGGCTTATTTTTCATTTCTCCGTATGCCTATGAGTATGTAGGGAGGGCTAAGAAAGAATTCTTCCATTGAGAATAAGCAGATGAGTAATATTTTTAAATGGTGGGGAATATGACTGAAGCAGCAGCTGCTAACTTACCTTACGAAAAGTAACTCCTCCAGCATGGGCTGCAGAACTTGTTCGTCTGATCCTACAGCCATGTCACCTCAAGCTAAGATCCCATTAGGTTTCAAAAGCCAAGTGTAGTCTGGTCTTTTATCTATATTAGTGGCCAATGAAGGTCACCTTGTAAGACATGATGCTGACCATTCAGCTTGTGGCTTTCTTCCTTCTGTGATAGTAATGAATCTGTATTCCAACCTAGTGTTGGGATCCTTTGCCGTGATGTCTGTTGGTTGACTTTTACAACTGATATCCTAACCAATTATAGGCATGGCAATAATCACTTAGCAATTTTCTCGGGGTTAAAATCCCTACCCAGTTCAGGTAACCCTATTCCACTGATCTAAAATGCCCTTGTAGTTTCAGTACAATCCCTATATCCCACATATGTACTTCACAGCGGTGTTGTGAAGGTAAATTAATCTGTATTTAATGCCTTCAGATTTTTACTGAAACTGCCATGGTCTCAGCTATGATCAACAAGTATGGATTTAATTAATAAAAAGACTCAAGCAGTTGATCAGGACATGGACATGCTCTTGAAGGTCAATGAAGAGAGTTCTTGAAGAAAATCCTCAGTGCTCTTACACTTGAGATCATACTTATTGCTGTAGTAGACTGTAACAGAGACTCTACAGTTAATGAGAAAAAAATCTATAGCTTGAAAGTTTTTAGACTCCCAGGGAAAAAGGAACCTGAAAATTTAGATTCTTTATGTTGACTGTCTGCTTAAGAACCCAAGCTCTTTTACTTCTGCACACAGGCTTCAGTGTGTGTGTGTGAAGCAGTCTGGGGGGTGGACGAGGGGGGAGTGGTAGGGTTGGGAAAACGCAAGCTCTCTCATAACTTAGAACCATTCCTGAGACTTTGGATACGTGAGAGAAGCAAAACAATTTGCTTGAAGTGCACAAAGCAGCAACACAATATTGAAAATTTCAGGAGAAGAGCACTGACATATCTGTAGAAATGCTACAGTGCTTTGTCTGTGAAGAAAAGGGTTGCTAAAGTGAAGAATCATTCTGGGATATGGGAACTGTCAGTGGTTAAGCAACCATCTGCAGCACCACAAATGATTTTTTTTGGTCAAGTTTATATCTTCAGATCACCTGAAGTGGAGATTGATTGCATCAATGACTAAGGAAGTCACTAGAGGCACAGGTTGAAAGTGGAGCGGGACAAAAGAAAACAAGTCTCGAGAACATTATTTTCTTTGGTTTACTGTGAAGACCATCACTGGCTCATTTGAAATGTGTGTGTTTTTGCGTATACAGCATATATATATAATTCATGGTATTGAAATAATACATGTGGTGAAAAGTTATGTTTTGGATTACATGTTTTTGGAGTGTTTGGTTAGGAATATGTCCAAATAACTTTACTGGGCATCATATTATTGACATGTGTATTCTTGAAGTTCTATTCTGAGACGAGTCATAATTTATATTTATATTGCACGTTAGAGGTTAGATATAGATGCGTTAAAATGCTCAGTGTTGTTGATTATGCTGTGGGAGTCCTTTTAAAGCCTAAATACATTTCCTTTTTTTCAAGCTGCATGTACTGGGCATCCTGCTACAGACGAAAATAACGTGCTATCCCATTCTTTGTGACGTACTGATGCACATATGCTCAGCAAACCTGTGTGCAATGAAGATTTTCCACTTAACATTTGTATATTATATTATATTATAGAAGCCTAATAAAACAGCTTGGTTTAGAATTGTTTTTATTTAAGAGGACTAGACTGTTTTATTATGAATACAAATTTTTGTGCGCCTTTACAAATATACCTGTGACTAGAGAGTATGTATAAATTGGTTCTAATCCAGCCCTACTTTTTCAAAATAATCCATGTCCATAGCCATGGGTTTTACAGTAACACTATTAGTTTGTAATTTCTGATTTCTAATGGTGCTGGACATAATTCTTACTGGCTTGCTTTATGAATGTGATCTTCATTTGTAAGGTTTTTTCTCCCACTGAAAATCTTGATCGTGCTGTGAAGAAACTCAACACTCTTAGAGAAAAATTTAGTGCTAAAATACTCTGACCTTTACAATAATCCTGTTTGCACGTTACAGTATATTTTCCTATCATAACAACAGAAAGTCCCTTGTGTTCCAGTTAGGAAAAGTGATCTTCCAGTAACAGCATACTGTGATCAATAAAATTTTCTTAATATATTATATTAACTCTCACTGAAACTCTCTCACTTGGCATTTCAGACTGCATGGGGAGAAAATTCATGACAAAACTCAAAATGGTAAACGATATGCTGCAAATTAATTCTATCCCACAGTGATCTTTCCTTTCTTGAACAATTTGACAAGTCTGTGTCATCTGACTTTAGCAGAAGCTTTTGCATCTTGAAACAGAGGAATCTGCTCCCTCTACCATACTGATTATTATTTTAGTCTGTAATTTTGTTGAAATACGTTGTAGGGTTTAAAGGACTCATTTCATCTGAGACCACAATCTATAGATTCTGAAACATTAATTTTGGAAAATAGATTCATAAGCCTCATAAATTTTAAAATATGTATCTTTTAAGTCAGAACCCTGAACATGAGCGTAGCTTTCAAATCAACGGTGCCACTGATGAATATCTGTTACTCTGTACAGTCAGATACTGACAAGTACTGAGTACTTACAATATCAGTTATAGAATCATAAACTATTAGAGCTGGAAGGGACCTCAGGAGGGCATCTAAGTCCACCCCCTGCTCAAAGCAGAACTAACCTCTGCTAAATCATCCCAGCCAGGGCTTTGTCAAGACACAGTTTAATAACCCTTAAACACGGAGACTCCACCACCTCCCTAGGTAACACATTCCAGTGCTTCACCACTCTCCTAGTGAAAAACTTTTTCCTAATATCCAACCTAGACCACCCCCACTGCAACTTGAGACCACTGTTCCCTGTTCTGTCATCTGCCACCACTGAGAACAGCCTAGCTCCATCCTCCCTGGAACCCCATTTCAGGTAGTTAAAGGCTGCTATCAAATCCCCCTTCATTCCTCTCTTTTGCAGACTTAACAAGCCTAGTTCCTTAGCCTCTCCTCATAAGTCTTGTGCTTGAGCCCCCTAATCCTTTTTGTTGCCCTCCGCTGGACTCTCTCCAACTTGTCCACATCCTTTTTTTAGTGAAACTGGACACGATACTCCAAATGCCGAATAGAGGGGAATAATCACTTCTCTCGATCTGCTGGCAGTACTCCTACTAATGCAGCCCAATATGCTATTAACCTTCTTGGCAACCAGGGCAGACTGCTGCCTCATATCCAGCTTTTTATCCACTGTCACCCCCAGGTCCTTTTCTGCAGAACTAGCTTGTCGGTCCCCAATCTGTATCTGGGCACCGGATTCTTCCATCCCAAGTGAAGGACTCTGCACTTATCCTTGTTGAACCTCATCAGATTTGTTTTGGCCCAATCCTCCAATTTGTCTAGGTCACTCTGTATCTACCACTCCTCCTAGCTTAGAGTCATCTGCAAACTTCCTGAGGGTGCAATCTACTCCATCCTCCAGATGATTAATGAAGGTGTTGAACAAAACCGGCCCCAGGACTGACCCCTGGGGGAATCCTCTTGTGACCAGCTGCCAGCTAGATATGGAGCCATTGATCACTACCCATTCAGCCCGATGATTTACCCAGCTCTCTCTCCATTTTATAGTCCATTCATCCAACCCATACATCTTTAACTTGCTGGTAAGAATACTGTGGGAGACTGTATCAAAAGCTTTGTTAAAGTCAAGGTATATCACGTCCACCGCTTTCCCCACGTCCACAGAGCCAGTCACCTCTTCCACAGAAGATTCATAGTTGAAAGAGCTCAGTTCTGCACCACTGAAGTCAATGGGGGCTTTTGCAGTAAGAAGTATTATTATTAAGCACCCGCGTCCTAGGCACTAACCCACACTGCTATGTCAGCAACAGCAGGATCAGTCCCTTCAGTGTTAAAAAAAAGCAGTGGCTGCTCAGCACTTCTCAGAGGGCCCTCCTGCAAACACTTAAGCATGTGCAGAAGTTGGTCAATGGGAATGATGGAAATTATCCATGCACCTGATTCTTTTTAGGATCAGAGTCAGAAACCACAACAGAAAGAATAAGTGGTGCATAGTTTCTTAATATTTGTATAAGATAGCACCCATTGTATTGAGTGTTTTTCAAACACACGGGAAGATGCTGTCCCTGCTCAGATGAGCTTATGGTCTAAAGCCTAAATTCAATAGTACTTAAGCACATGTGTAACTTTAAACCCACGGAGTAGTTCCACCGAATGCAAAGGGACTGCTCATGTGTTTAAAGAGACGGAGGTGCTTAAGTGCCTAACTGAGTCCTGGTCTACACTGACAATGGAGATCGACGTAACGCCGCTTACATCGACCACGTAAAGCATGCGTCTCCACTGACAAGTCCGTTCCACCAACCTAAATTGCAGGAAAATCTGACAATAAAACAATCTCTCCAAGTGGCGTAGCGCTGAAGTTGAATTCTGTGGGTCGAATGAGCATCAGTGTAGGCAGAGCGCAACATAAATCAACATCACTGGCCTCCGGGAGGTATCCCATAATGCTTAGTTCTGACCACTCTGCACCTTCGCAGTCTGCTGCACTGTGGCCATGTAAACAGGAAATAGCTCCTCCCCACAGACCCCCGGAAATTTTGAATTTCCATTTCCTGTTTGGTCAGCATGGAGAAAGCTTGCCAGCACAGCTCATCATGGCAACTGCACATCCCAAATGCACTCCAGCCTGGAGTCGATCTGAGGTCTTGGATCTCATCAGTCTGTGGGGCGAAGAGTCTGTTCTGGCTCAGCTCCGAACCAGCAAAAGAAATTTAGATATTTACGAGAAGATATCGCACGGCATGTTGGAGAAGGGGCATAAAAGGGATATACAGCACTGCTGTGATAAGATCAAAGAGCTGAGGCAGGATTATCAGAAAACCAAGGAAGCTAACAGCCATTCTGGCTCCTCACCCAAAACATGCCGCTTTTCTAAGGAGCTGCATGCAATTCTCGGTGGAGACCCTACCACTATGCGGCGTTGATACCTCTGGGGAATCTGAGTCCAGGATGAATGAGAACGAGTCTGTGGATGAGGAGATGAGAATGAGGAGGAGAACAAGGTGCAGGTGAGTGGGGTATCGCTCTCCTGGAAAGCCAGAAGCTGTTTGCAACACAGGAGCAGCCCACCCAGATGCAGGAAAACGTGACTGACCAGGATGCCAGGGAAGGTACATCTGGTGAGAATGTACTGCAAATTGCATGTCTTTGGTTATATCCCCTGTCCAGAATCTTGTATCAGCAGGAAAAAGTGGTGTGTGTGATGGTGTGGCTGTGCTTCCTCATACTTGGTATGCTTAAGCACTAGGTTCACCACGGAAAAGATTATTTATGTGCACAGGGAGGCTCCGAGACTCATCCATGCATATCTCCAGGAAGCTTTGATGCAGGTACTCTGCAATCCTTTGGAGAAGGTTTCTTCGGAGAGCAGCCTTATTTCTTCCACAGCAATAGGACACTTTCCGCCACCACTCAGTTATTAATTGTGCAGGCATTATCGTGGAATATAGCATAGCAGCATAAGGACCAGGCCTTTAGCCAGATGCTTGCAGGAAATCCTCTCTTTCTGCCTCTGTGATCCTCCGCAGGCTGATATCACCCATAGTTACCTAGGGAAGGTGGTGCACATTTACAGTAGTTGACCAAGAATGTTTTTTAAAGTGTGTGTTATTGCACAGCTTGGGATCGTTTCTTGGGTCAGCACACCGCAAGACCCTAAGCAGGAAGTTGTGTCTTTGGACATCCTCAAATGGGTTCCCGTTTTTTACTTCAGAGATGGTTAAACTGCATCCACCCCTCACCCTTTCTTCTGCCTGTTAAAAGCCTGATCAACTGGGAGCCTGACATCCATGCTGCTCTAGGGAGCATGGATTTGTGCAGCGTGGGCCCCAGGGATTTCATGAACATGGATGCACTCGCCCCTTACTTACCATGGCTGGAACGGCACTCCAACCGCTGCAATAGTCAGGCAATGGAATGAGGTTGTAGCCTTCCCTTGGGAATGTTTAGGGAACTTATTTTTACATTGTAACATTGCTTTTCATCCATGGGATGAGTTAACAATGGGTACCTTGTGCTCTGCTTCCTTCACAGTGGACAACATGGCCTTCAACACACCATCATCTCATACTCCTGCAGATGGCCTGTCGCAGATAAGAAAGCAAAAAAAAAAAAAAAACAACCCGGGACGATATGTTTAATGAGCTAATGAATGCCTCCACAGCTGTTGACACAGAGCTAAGAGCATGGAGGATTTAATGATCTGACAAACTGAACATGGACATGAACAATAGCAAGGCAGCACAGGAATATGAGTGTTCAACACAAGAAAAGATGCTGCATATAAATGTGTGATCAGTCAGACATGTTGAGGCATCTGGTTGAGCTTCAGGAAGCTCCTCAACAAGACAGAGTCCCTCTGCAGCCCCTGCAAAACTCTGAGCTAATGCAGTCTTTCCTAGCCCCCAACCCAAAGCGGTAAAGGAGGCTGAGCAGGGTGCAGTACGTGCTGCACTCCTCGTCAATTGAGCCGAGCAGAAAGAGGCAATGGCCCCTTTAAGGAGTGGGGATGTGTGATTCTTTCCTGTGTGCACAGCCAAAATGGACTCTGCATCCCTGGCTCCACAAAATGCATGTGGAAAATTCCATTATATGCCATTTCCCCCCTCTTTGAAGGATCACCAATATAGAAAGTACTGCTTTCCTATTCATTGCTCTTTATTTATTTATTTATTGATAAAAGTGGAATAAAGGGAGAGGGAAGAACAGGGGGAATGGATCAGGGGGAGGGAAGTTCTGGAGGGAAACATACTGCTTCACATTTCATTACTGTTTTTTACTGATAAGAAGGGAATAAAGGGAGGGGAAAGGAGGAGGTCACAGGTTGTGACACGTTGTCATGTTATGTGCCAGAAACAGGTCACAAAATCTGTCTGACAGAGCTCTGGCACTACACCTGCACTTCGGTGGGTGGGGGATGGGTAGAAGATGTGAAGTGAAAGCACAGCACAGTTAAGCAATGCACATTACCGTTGTGTCTGATTGCAAAAGCGGTTTTTCAAGGCTTCCCTGAGGTGCAGTGCTTCGCAATTGGCTCAATGTTGCAGTGGCATCTGGCTGCTCAAAATTTGCGGCCAGCTTATCTGTCTCCACAACCCAACCCAATGGGAACTTCTCCCCCTTTATATCACAGACATTATGGAGCACACAGCAGGCAGAGATAACTGTCAGAATGTTTTTTTCACTGAGGTCTAACCTAGTGAGCAGACTTCTCCAGTGCACTTTTAAACGTCCAAAGGCACATTCCACCATCATTCTGCACTTGCTGAGCCTATTATTAAAACACTCCTTCCTTCTGTCCAAGTGCCTCAGTTAGGACTTCATTAGCCAGGGTAGCAAGGGGTAGGCAAGATCCCCAGGATCACTTCTGGCATTTCAACATTGCTAATATTTATTTTATGGTTAAGGATGCCTACCTGCATCTTTTTGAACAGACCTGAGTTCCTAAAGATGTACGCGTCATGCACCTCTCCAAACCACCCCATATTGACGGTGAAGTGTCCTGTGATCCATAAAGGCCTGCAACACCACTGAGAAGTATCCCTTTCGATTTATGTACTCTGCGGCAAGGTGGTCCAGTGCTAAGAAAGGGATATGCATGTCATCTATCGCCCCATCACAGTTTCGGAACCACATTGCGGCAAAGCCTTTCATTATGTCCTGCATGTGTCCCAAAGTCACTACCGTTCTTCGCAGAAGTCTATTAATGGCTTGGCACACTTGTGTCACAGCTGCTCCCACAGTGGATTTACCGACTCCGAATTGATTCCCAACTGACTGGTAACAATCTGGCGTTGTTAGCTTCCACAGAGCGATGGCCACTCTATTCTTCACTGTCAGAGCTGGTCTCAAGCGAGTATTCATGCGAGTATTCATGGAGAGAACTCTCTGCCAAGTTTGAAGAAAGTGGCCTTTCACATTCAAAAGTTCTAGAGTCACTGCTCATCATCCCACACCTTCATAATAATGTGATCCCACCAGTCACTGCTTCTTCACCAGGACCAGAAGTGGTGCTCCACCAACTGCAGATGGTGCACGACCACCTGCAGCAAACATCGCCTCTGTAACATTGCAATTTTCAGCATTGCACCTCCTGTTTGGCCCCTGAAAATACTGCAGAATAAGCCGTGTGATGTTTGTGATGCTCACAATAATAGTGTAGAGCTGAGCCGTCTCCATTCCCCTCAGGCAACGGCATGCCTGTGGCACAGACTGAAGGGTTTGAAAAAATGGAACGAAAAGGAGATCGTTTTGGACTGGGACAAGAAATGAGGGGAGGAGTACGTTGCATCATGGGAGGACAAAAACCTTCCCAAAAGCCTCTGTGGCTAGTTGCACTGTGGGGCAGCTATTCATGGCTCACTGCTTTGATTGTCGACCCAAGCACGGCTAGTGGGGACGCAATTCCCTGACACGAGTGTGGTGTGATCATGCTTCTCCGACTTCTAAAATCTAGCGGGTGAAAGTTGATTTAAAATAAATCAACTTCACTCTGCAGTGTAGACATACCCTGAGTAAGGGTAAGAAGACAATGACAAGGGTAAGAAGACTTGCCTAAGAAGACAAGTGAGATATGAAGAGTCAGAGGAGGATACAATTTTTAATATACATTTGTAGTTCCTGAAACCCATTAAACATATAAAGTAAATGCCAAATTTCCCCCATCCATCCTACAATCAATTTCTGAGAGATTGAGTTCCTCTAGGCACGGTGGCAGTACTGAGTCTGGCAAAAAGACCAGGAGGTCCTTCACCTCAGAAAAGAGGTCCAGCAATGAGGGCAGCGTAAAAGTAGATATGGCAACGATTGTGTGCAAGGAGGCAAACAAACAAGTAAGGTTTGCACCAGTGTTGGAGTGAAAGTACAGGTGTGGGTTAAGAGCAAACTAGGAAAGAAGGACAGAAATGTGCAGTGCCTTGAGGGTAAGGTCAACTTTAAAAAACCCAAAGAAACCTGTCCATCAGAATTTCATACAATATGCATGCACAAAATATCCTCTGTGGTGAACAATTTCATTTGTAATAAATAAAATCTGCAATCCAGGCAACATCATGGCCTGATGACTCATGCTCCATTCATAATTATTACTCATCCAAGGCCTAAATGAGCTTATTATTATTACAGATGACAAAAATATTTGTAACTGCTCTTGTAAAAGGAACTTAATTTTTTTTAAATCACATTTCCAAGCTTTGTTTCTAATCTTAAGCCTTGACTGTGTAAAATGGCAGCATCCTAGCAACCTTTCCTTTACCAGCATCTAATCTATATGGCAACACAAAACATTGGAAACTATACTTTGGTTTAAAAGCAACCTATTAACAGTGCAGAGATAACATATGAGCCCATGCCCAACTACAGATGTATACTATACTATGAACAAACATATACTATATACTATAAACAAACATATTTTGACCTTTTCAAAGCATCTTTTCCTCAAGGAATTAAAAGTATGTAACATTTTCTGGAGGCTTCACAGCATCCTTGTGAATTAGGGAGATACCCTCCATTTTAAATGACAAGGAAGCTGAGGCAGAATGGTTATAAAAGAAGCGTGTGCCTCAGTTTCCTTGATAATAGAATTCAGAGCTAACTCCCACACCTGCACTTAGCTGCAGTGCAAGCCACTGCGTATAGAAGCTATATATAAACACATAGATCAATGGGATCATATTGTTCAAGCAAAAGTCTCCCTTTCATTACAGAATTTACACAGGCAACTCCTGATCAGCATTCATGGACTATTTGTGAGGATTTTCTCAATATGAGTCACAGAAAATCCTTTCTTCCTCCTGAAATCTACTACTGCTACTGGCTAATTGTGCAATGCTGTACCTGCACATGGAGAATGCCCCCCCAAGTGATACGCTAGTTAGCAGATTTGCAGACATGTGATTAGACGGCCCCATCTCAGCAATACTTCTATACAATGGTTATTGGGTTAAAAAAAGAAAATCCAATTTCTTTTTAAAATATAGAACTCTGAACGTCTCTGGATAAGTGAATCTCACCCTGTGTGTAGGAGAGTTCCTCCTTAGTTTCTTTGCCAATGCCCGGCGCCCCACATAGGGGGGAAAGGAGGGTACGCTTTACCTGCACCCAGAGGCCCTCGGGGGCCCGGCCCAGGCATGAGTATGTATGTGAGAGGGGACCAGTGTTACAAGTTTGTACTGGGCCCGAAAAAATTATGCTTGGGACCTGCCAATGCCAGTATATATCACATTAGAGTCCTACTATAGGTATTCTAGATATGGAACGTCAGTATAGCTAGCCTTTTCCACGTCATTTTACCTGCTTTTCTGCCCAACTGAATGAGCCAATGAAAATTGAAATCTTTGCTTCAAACCACATAAGACACAGACATTTTAAAGCAGCAAGGTTGTGTCTGAGATGAAAGCAGAGTTTTTATACTCCTGGCTTTGGTTCAGAGGACAGAGACGTTCTTGTAGCCCTTCTGTTTCTCCTCAATATAGTGTCAATTGTTCTTTACTTTCTAGATTATACATAGTGTCACGTTAGATGTGACCAACTGTTGAGACTTCCACTGCAACATACGGCTAATAGCTACGCTGTTCAGTGGTGGAGTATACAAGCATCTAATAGCACGAGGTCAATTGAAGTTTCACTTTACAGTTTGCGTGCCTCCCCCACACTTTCCTCAGGTAGCAAGTTCTCTGCAAAGCAATTATTCTGCTGTGCTGGAGGAGCCACAGCTATTAAAACAATTGCATTACCATCAGAGCGCTCACACTTGTTCGTTTCCTCCATGTCAAATTGCATTGTTTTTTTAATGCTACCTATAATAAAAACTGATGTCAGTTTGAATCAGAGACCAAAGGTTCTTATGTAACTGCCCCTTTTGAATACTGAAGCTGTTTCCATACTCTGCACCATAGTCAGGATTTATAACATCTTGAACAAGATTTGTGAACAATTTTCCTCCTCTCTCCCCCAGATTAAAATGTATTCCCAGGGAAGCTATAGAGACTGAGAACATCTGAAAATGGGTAAGAAAGACCAAAGTCTCTCAGCCCACTTAACAGCAGTGGATAAAATTAATATTGGAAAAAGGACAGACTGGGATACCACAGAAAAAATTCTGATTCTGGATGAAAGTCAGCGTAAGGCAAGGAGTAATCCAGAAATTAATGACATCAGATTTCAGACTTTATACAAACATACACATGACAATTTGATTAATAGATTCTAATTTTCTTTAACAAAAATGTAAGAATTCTCCTATAGTCAAATAACAGGCACAGTACATTATTTCAGAAACATTAGCAGGGATAGCCACAATCAAATGGAGGAATTTCACACTATCTTTACTTCAGTAGTCAGTGAAGGACCATCCAAGGCACATCACAGTGTGTTATGCTACAACATGCCCAGTAAATTTAATTTGTGATATTACCATGACAGAAATTAAATTCATTTGTCTGTATTATACAAATGTAAATGTTTTACCTCATTAAAGGGATTTTTTTAAAGTCTTCCTCTCATTTAGCCTGATTTTCCTCCTCTTAACTAACTTTCCCATCTCACTCTATTTAACACTCTTCCTCAGACTCCCTCCCAACTCCTTTATGCCCCCTTGGCCCCCTTCCCTGTACATATCAAGCCAAGGCACTTCCACAAACTCCAGTCATCTTGGCCAAAACACTAGTTGTTGGAGCACTGCAGCAGTGACTCCTCTCTCTTTCCTCCCTTCCCACCCACCAATGAGCTAGTCAGCAAAGCAGGCAGGCATAGATGACTTCCTCTCCTTGCTGACCATTTCATCAGCTGACACACCCCCGTTCAGGCCAAGCTTGGCAGAATGTCCATACTGGTCTGTCCCCTGGATAGTGGCCCAGTGTACACCCTACCAAAACAAACAGAAAAAGACAACCTGTTCATTTTCAGAGCTATCTTTTAAATATATAGTTGAACATTTACTTTTATTTCAACTAGAATACAATTCCAGGTGAAAACCTTACTTACAATTCTGGCTTATTTTCCAAATACATTTGTTATATTTATATATATGGGCTCTGCTCATATTTCATTTTTAATCTCAGTTACCAATAAAACTTCTTCCTTGTATAAATCTCTCTGCTCTATCCTGAGCATTTCAATAACATGCATACATACACACACTCTCCCAACAGATACGTGCACAAGAGATCAGGCTCTTAATTTGTAAATATACATTAAGAAGCTGCAAGCCAGTTGTTTAGGGATTGTCTAAGGTCTCAGAAATGTAATTGGTTTGCATACCTGTGTGCATGTATTAGAGGCAGGTCTGGTATTAGCATGGGACGACACTTCCCATTATAAGACTCTGTTTTCAGTTATTTAAAACTGTTGTGAAACTTTAATAGATTGGGCTGAAATTTTCCACGCCAGGCGTCTGCCCTAGGAAAATTTTTGTCCAAAGAGCTCATCCATTTCCAAAACTGCGACAAGGGAAAAATACATGGTTTTGTCTATGTTAAATCCCAGTGACCTTGTGTGAAGCTCCCATGCTCTGGAGCAGGGACTTGAAATTTGGCAAGGGTGATCATGCTGCTGCCCACAGTGCAGAGGGATGAGGACTTACCTTACAACTGCGATCCAGATCAGGATCCGGGCACCGGAACTAAGAGCAGGCCTGTCTCTCTTGTTCTCTCAATGACCCCTACTGACACCCAGGCAAAGTGGAAAAGGAAGCTGCCTAATTTAAATGTAAAGGGAACAGGTGGCAGAACTGGATAGGGGCAGGGGACGAGGACTCACGGGGGAGGGAACTCGCGGGTGGCTGGGGGAGGCCGGGAAAAGAGACTGTGAGAAGGAGCCAAGGTGGGGACACAAACTAGATGAGAGGAGATTGGGAGCCATTCGGGAACATGGGCGTTAGAGTGATTGGAAACTTGAACGAGGAGTTATTGGGAACTGGGAATGTCTAGACTAGAAGACTGGGGACAAGGATCAGAGGTGCAGGGAACTGGGAAGAGCTGGACAAGACGACTGAGTCTGGACAGGGAGAGGGAAAGTCTGGGACCGGGATAAGAAACCTGAGAAGTGGAGACAGGAAATGTTTAGGTGAAGAGAATGGGACTGGAACAAGCAGCTGGGGTGGGGAAGAGAGAAGACTAGGACAGTGACTGGTTAGGGGCAATGGGGCACAAGGGGTCATGCTTGGGGGAAAGAGGCAGAAGAGCCTGTATCCATTAGAGCACGCCGCCTACCTCCAGAGCCTGGATTGGAACCTAGTATTTCAGAGTCCCACCACTCCTCTGCTGTCAGAAAGTACTTGTGAAACCCTATGGCAAGTCTCATCTCCCTCTAAGGCTGGTCCACATAGAAGATTACAACCAATTACTGCTATTATTTACTGCTTTAGCTTAAGTAGTAGATCTAAAGCTTAAGTAGTAGATCTTAAGCAGTGGATCTAAAGCTTCCAACTGTGCAGATGAGCCATGTGGGATGCCACATGATGAAATTTCTATTTTTTTATTTTTATTTTTTGGTTTGTTTTGTTTAAAAATTTAGGCAATCCTAATTCTTGTGTTTCTTCACTTTGAGCGCTTAACTTTGAAACCTTAGTAATATCCGTTTAACATATTTATGTATGCAATACATAATAAAGCGTGCATGCACACATGTATAGATTCACACAGAATTTTTCCACCCAGTTTAGTTTCTTATTGTAAAGGTTACATAACGTAGGACTTGATTCTGAAATCTTAGTATCGGCATTGGAGTACTACTCTGGCTCATCCACTGAATTCAAATATGACCACCCATGGTAGTGTTTGCAGAATCAGTGTTTACCTACTGCCCCACTTCTGAATTGCTGCGTTACAATACAAGTTGCATCTGCTCAGGTATAGATTTACCGCAGTCAATGAAAATAAAACAACAGGGCCCAAATTGTGTTTGTTAGGTGACAAGAGGTCATAAAGGAGAGAGCTGAGAGGATTTTATAGGCGGACTTGCTGTCATGAAAACAAACTGTTTTATAGGTTATAAAAAATAAGTAATTGCACACTTACCTTGTGGTTTCCAGAATCTGACAAATTCAATCTCTGGCAATACAGTAAGTAAACTGCAGGACAGCAAACCCTTACATTTAGCAGGAGGTTTCTGGGAAACCAGACTACCTAAAAAGAGTTGAAGAAAAAAAAAGGTTATTTTCTATCTGAAGGTGAAGTAATCTATATTTAATAAGAAGAGCCTTCCAATGAGCACATCACAAGTGAAAAATAGCTCCACAATTGGAGAAGTTAAATGCCACCATGATCGGCATGAAGAACCTTAATCTCCCAGAGGTGACAAAAATCTGCATGAAGTGTGGAGAGCCAGGAACCTGGTGGATACTTAGGGTTTAGCAGAGAGTGGCCAATACCCAAGGTAGCATGGTATAAACACTTTAATCAAGATGGAGAGAAATCAGGAGGTGGTGGCAATCTTCTCTTTAATAAACTGCTATAAAAAAAGAGAGCACACAAGCACACGCACAAAACAAAGTGGACCCCAACAATTTAAAAACTATATGACATTATAGAAGCAAGTTTTTGTTAGCACAGAGCTATGCAGTAAAGACCAGCTTTAAAATATATATAGTTTAATGCCTGGTGCAAAGTAATTATTCATTATAACAAAGTAGTTTTATACCTATGTTCTTTCTCCCTTTCAGATGTAATATATGTAAAAGTAATCTGCATGACAGGAAGTGGCATATAGCCATGCAAGAAAGAACTGCTGCCATTATCTGGGAATCAATACAATTATTTTAACTGAATATAACAGTATGTATTGATTTCACATTTTTACTTTGAGTTTCGGGCTGTATGGGGAAAATTTTTTACAGTGACAAGAGATCCTTGGACAGGTATATGAGCTACTATAAATTAATTTCCAATTTTCAGCTAGCTTCACTTGAACAATGCAATTAGTGGTTCTTTCCTCCAGATACCTCAAGTTAAGCTTTTTTCTCACTTTGCCCTGACAGAAACACACGACTTACATTTCACGTACATTCCAAGTCAGTACAAAATGACTCAGGAGCTCTACCTACAAGCCGCACCACAGTCACCAGGCTCCACCTTGTGAGATGTGAGCACCCATGTCCTGAGTATTATCATCAACTATTTGTATTACAGCGGTACCTGGAAGCCTCAAACACAATCTGTGCAAACACACGTTAAGAGAGAGTCTCTGCCCTGAAGCGTTCACAATTCAAATAGATATGCCGAAGGGTGGGAAGGGAAACAGAAACACAGATAGATTAAGTGACATACCTGGGGTCACACAGCAGTAAGTATTAGAGCAGGAACTGCACACAGGCCCCGTGCAATGCCTTATCTATAGGGTGATGCTGTATCTTCCAAAATGGAGTTTAATGAGAGCGGCACAAATTCTGATTACAATCTCTATAAGAGAAGTATGTGGCAACATACAGTTTTTAAGCAGGAGATGATCAGTTCTACAGTCTGATAGACCTCATGGCATAATGTGCCAGTAGAGAGAACAGTATTAGCAAAGCAATAACAAAAGAAAAATTTTGGGAGAGGTTGTTGCAGATTTTCTCCACTGTCCTAAACACTATTCAAATTCCTAAACAGCTTGCAGTCTAGGGCCCCAGTCTGCAACCGACTCCATGTACGTGGATTGGTTTTACACCCATCTGGAGCCATGTTGACTTCAATGATGTTCTGGTGCAGCCAGATGCAGGATGGTTCCCTGAGGTAGCTGGAGGCGGGGAAGAGGGAAGCCAAAATGGCAGGCACAGCTGGACAGAGGCAGTTGGAAGGGAAAAAATGAGAGAAAAACTGTAATACTCCACCCTGGAAATGGTGTATAAAGAAGAGCTTATGACCAAATACTTGCTTGCTCACCCCTTCCACCAACCACTGTCCCAAAGAGCAGGCAAAACTGTTATATGGGCAACACAAAATAGGATTAGAGGGTGCTGTTTAAAGTGGCTGCTATTTACATACCTGGCAGGAAAAAATCTTGAAAGGGGCTTCTAAAGGGTTTTTTTTTGTTTGTTTGTTTTAATTTTTTAATCTTATCAAATTTAGTTGTGGTTCAACAGCAGGTTGCTTTAGGAATTAAAGTAGCAACTGCAGATTCAGCATAAAATTCTAAGCCATTAAAACAAAATGCATGTCCTGTCTGAGCCAAATTAGAAAGAGGGTTTTTTAAACTCCCTGCCCAATACTTGCCACTTCATTTTTATATACGTTATTATTTCAGACGTAGGGCACCAGATAGATGGGCCACTGTTTGGCACCTCAGAACATGAGCATCTTTGTATGTTAGAAGCTGGAGTGTAACTTAGCCTTCAAATACCAATGACTTTGGGTGTTGTGGGCTGATATCCTCTCCCCTTTTAGAGGACACAGACCTCAGCACTTATGCCAGCTGAGAGACAGAAAATGATTTTAAAGATGGCTAATGCTCGATAAGGTGCAATGAAGACAAAATCGAAACTCCACCGCTCCCAATGCATGGCCCAGAAATGTGACTGACTGTACAATCTGCATGCCTGCATGGATAATCATTTCTTAAAAAGGGAGCATACATCAGTAATATTCAGAGGGAGTTCACAAGTGCTTGGCAAACATTTCTGACAAAACAAAAATAAACTTAAACAGAAGGATTACTCATAAAATGCCACATCAACAACTCCTTTGACAGGCATCTGGATAATTCTTCCTTTTAAATGGGAAAAACAAAGATGTCACTTCTAAGTTTAAACGGAAACAGTGAAATATGCTATTAAAAATATCAGATCATAAACAAATCTATTTTACACAGACACAAATGCAATGAGTAACTATTACAACAAAAGCTCATCAGGATCCTTTGCAAGCATAGCACTTATTTTGGGGGCGGGAAAAAAGGGTGGGGGGCAGGATAGCATCTTGCTAGAAGTTATGCACACAGTCAATATTAGACAAGGGCCACAGATTATTTCTGGGTGCCCAGCTCTATAGGAAAATAAGACCAACCATTTCACAAAGGAATAGTGGTCAGTCCAATCTGGTAGCTTGCCTGAAGTGGCCTACACTTGATGCTTAAATGAAAGATAAAACTCTAATATGCCTATCTATTTCTGCAATGCTGGAAATGGAGAAGAATACTGAGGTTAAACCCCACAGAAGGCTTCCCCCAAAGCACTAGGTCTGATTAGCGTTCTCTTACCTGGGGCCACTCTAAACCACTGTTAATGGTCATTACAACATCCAGACAATGTTTATCTCTAGCAGTGAATACATCCAGATGACTGTTGTGATGTAAAGTAGTTCTCATTTCTTCTAAATTTACTTTTCATTCAAAAAATGTGGGGAACATTTTAAAGAGAACTGATGTTGTGATATGTGGAGCTCAAAGACAGGATAATCAGATGCAAAAGATTAGACACTACAAAGGTCCGCCTATTTTAGTGCTTTCAATGAACATGGAGTATTTTGAGCAAAATCATTCACCTCAGCAATAAAGTTTCTTTGAAGTTGGACATATGTATGTCCTTGCTATGTCCTTAAAAAATTCAGAGCTAAATTTTCATGCTTCATTATAATCTATTGGCAATCTTGAGGATTTGGTGAGAGTCTCAGAGATTTACAGTATGTTGGGGCTCTCTCATCCCTTAACTGAAGGAGTGAGCTGCTGAATCTTAACCAAAATTGTCCTTCTTGCTACAATGACTGTTAGACGCTGGAATTGCAGGTGTCAACAACAAGAAAAAAGGCTTTTCAAATCTAAAGCTATCTTCCCCCAGATTGCTCAGCTTTCAGCCTCTATTTCTTGAGATATTAAAGTTTCACTGGTACTCCAGTCACCATAGAGTCTGCCAGGGTAGAAAAAGACCTAAAACACCCATTGTAAAAAAAACAAACAAACAATCTGTTTTTGCCCTTTAGAAACTTTTTTTCAGACTCTCTCTGTAAGCAAGCAAATCTGGAACAATCCCATTCGTTCCCCCAATCTTTGGCCTGTGCCGAGTCAGATAACCAAGGGCCATGTGAGGGTAGCCAGGCCATGCATTCTGTAAGATGGGCTGTGCATTCACGCAGTCACAGAGACCTGCAGAGAGCAAGACGATGTGGCAGCAGTACAGTCAGGATGAGGACAGACAACGAAACCCTGCCCTTACAAGGAGGGTAGTAGAGAACTCTACCCCACAGGCAGGAAGATTTTGATCACAGAGTTAAGACGAACCATGCTGGATCCAGTGAGGAGCCAAATGGCAGCAGAAACTAAGGAGAAGCCTACAATATTATTCTGTTTGGCCTGCTGCTGCAAAATGGGAAAGTGTGTGTTAAACAAAACTTGGGAAGGATGGCTTGGGCTTAGAAAAGTAAAACTGATTATTTTATGTTATGGCTTAATAACGGGGAAGGTTATTTTGAGATGCCTGAGGGAGTGCAAGTTAGTTTGAAGGAAAAAGTGAGGTGGCATGACTGCGTTCCCACCCTGTGATGTCACCCGCGTTGGACAGCACCTTAAAGCAGGCGGTTAAAAAGATACGTGCGGAAAGGATTTCAAAACCTACACAATCAGGAGTAAGGTCTATAGAACCTGTTACTTTCAGCCTTATTACATTGTGCCTGAAGTAGCAGGCATTTCTGCTTATTCCCTAACGAGCTAAATTTCTCCCATGTGTCCAGGAAGGTTGGCAAAAGTAATTTCACCTTATTTAAAGCAGAGGGATGTGAAGATGCATTGCGTGCTCTCACTCAACCACTTGGGGTGGCAAGGTTGGAGAGGGGGGTACCCTACTCATATTTTGGCAGCAACGTGAGCCCTAAGATGAAAGTCCCCCTTTTAGCCAGTGTCAGAGGCGAGGCCCAGCATTCTCATGCATTCATGGGCGTTCCTAATCTGCTCCTTCCCCATGATATTTTAGGAGAGCAGCCTTGTCCTTGGGGAATGACACCAAAGAGATATAACAGACTACCTCCTCTTCCTGCCTTGCAAAAACTCTTTGGATGAAGAGGAAGCTGATTGTGTGTGAGAGGAGTCCAAATACCTTAGAGTCAAGCAAGGAGTCAAGAGTTCTGGATTCCATGACAATCTAAAATAATCTGTTCAGAACAAGTATTTGTTGATTTTTAGTCTGCATGAGAGCTGTAGATTTCATTCAACTGAGTTAACAATGATATGCCATGAAAAATTGAGATGCTCAGTTTAAAACAATAAAGATGAAGAGTGAGTTGGCCTATCTAAACCCAGGGTCTGCGGCCTTTTCATGTGGTGTTGAGGAAGCACTATAAATCTGTAACTTTCACCACTATTATGTGGTCTTCACAATCAACTTGTACTTTGTGGGCTTGTTCTGTTGTCTCCATGAAAACAAACACACACATTAAAAAAAAATAGTGTGTGGCAAAAACACAAGCAGAATGGGCCAAAAATCCAGAAGGAGGCAGCTGAGGGTGTTTAATACAAAGAAAAGAAAAATGTGTTTTAGAAGATGAAGCATTGAAGAACTGCTGCACCCTCGAGCAGGGTAACTGGAATCCTTGTGAACAATGATAGCTGTTTCAGCAGCCAAATTCTTCTAGCTACCTCCAACACTCAAGATGCGTGGCATTTGAGACTTGTGGGGGGATGAACCATGTGAAGGTGTGTAGTGCATGCGTGCGCGTGACCAACACCTCCCCCCACCACACACAATCACAATTAAAATATATCTTTATAGGAGTTGCAGGAGTGGTGCCATTGATTTTTCCCCCCATTTTCCTGCACCACACTAGCATCATAAAAACCCTTCCACCAACAGTCAATTCAGCATAGTCTTGATGTGCACGTATGGAACTGGGGTGAGAAAATGGAACGCAGGAGCAGCTTATTCCCTGAAGCCCTCCCAGTATCTTCTCAATGACCTTCTCTCCCTCCAACCACCTAAGTATTAAACCCAGGAATGCCAACCACATGGCTGGTGGTGTAATTACAAGGATAATACATCTACTTCTTCATAACGCATGGTGGGTTAGATCACATGCTTAAGTCATTAAGACGGCCTGCCAATCCCCAAACAAACAACCTTGACCCCTGCCGTTTTTAACGTGTTTGCCAACATTTAAAGCAAGCTCGTATGTCATTTTTACCTCCATGCACACTCCTTTGATCTTATCTAGGGAGCCACTTATATTTAAGCACCTCCCCTGACGCACACACTCCCAGATCTCACCAAGGTTAGCTGGATTTATACAGATATGGAAGGGAGAGAGTCCTCTTAGTCTACCCTAACGTTGAGAGAGAGAGAGAGTTTTGAGACTTAGATGAACATGCTCCAGCTTAACTAATGGGATGCCTCTCAAACTGCTCCTTCTGCTCTGCTAACTTTAATCCTTTTCCATCACGCCACTCATCCTGCTATGTGTTCAACAGCCTTCTCCTCTGCCTCTCCAGCTCCCTGGGAACATTCTTCCTTTGTCACACACTCCATCTCATTTAAAGTCTCAGCTCAGAACTTCTCCTCATTCAATTTCTCTGTCCCTCTTTTGTTATTCAAAATAGGAAGCTCTCAAAACAGTGACCCATGGAGCATTTAATGGTGCAGGTTGGTCACATTAACCCAGTCACTTGCCTGCTCCATTGGACCTCCCAGACAGGTAGAATGTCATGCCCCAGGGATACTTTTGCATGAAAGTGACTATATTAAAAAAAACCCAAAAATCCATAACCCTTTTCACTGTATTGCACTGTGTAGCTGTTTTTTTTCCACAGGGGTCTGCAGGTTCCACATGAACTACTGAAGGCATGCAAGATACTTTAAAAAGAAATAAGGGCAACAGGTCCATGACCCAAGGACTTCACATTCAAAGACAGACATAGCACAGCAAAAGATGACAAAGGATGGGGAGGGTAAGAGTTACAAAGAAAAGATGACATGCTCATGGTTACACGATGCTTATGGTTACACATGAATCATGTCACTTCTTTCTCGATTTGTATTAAATCATGCATGTGTCAGTAGGTTATTTGTCATATTTCTACTAAATTTCTGTATTATTGTATCTTGAAGTCTTAAAATCATTATTTGAGGACTTCAATAACTCAATTATAGCATAGGGTTCTATTACAGAAGTGGGTGGGTGACGTTCTGTGGCCTGGATTGCGCAGGAGGTGAGACTAGATGATCACAATGGGCCCTTCTGACCTTAGTCTATCGTCTATATGGAAAGTTGCAGAGGAATTGCTATCCCCTCCCCGCCAACAAAAACAACTATTTATTATTTGTATTACAGTAATGCCTACGATTCTCCAAGTAATATTGGAGCCCCCATTGTGCTATGTACTGTACCTACACATAGGAAGAGACTGTCCCTTTCCCAAAGAGCTTATAGTCTTTAAAAAACGATGGGGGGATGGACATGAAAGGAAGTATTATTATAGCTGGGAATTGAGATAGAAAGAGCTTGAAGTGACTTGCCCATGTGCACACAAGAGGCCGCTGAGATTATCCAAGTATTTTGAGTCACAATCCAGTGCTTTAACCACAAGAACCTCAGTTTTCTCAGGATCTTTTCTCCCAGTCTACATTGTATAACTATAGAATTAATCTTCTTGATTATAGGGGAGACTTCAGATCATACTAGTATGTGGCCATGGGTTATAAATGAGGGTCCCTGATCAAGTGCACATTCGGCCCAAATCATCTGCTAAAAAGTTATCCCCTCATGAGTTACATAAATACATAATACATCTACATTAACCTGTGTGCCACTGAACCAGCCTTTTCAGCAATTTGGTCTATTTTATCTGCAAAGTAGACTCTTATACCCCATTTGAGCGAGTGAGCACACATTTTAAATCATGATGAGAGACTCCAATTTTCACATCTTCGTGGATGCAGTGTCAAATTTATTTTGTAATGGGATCATCTATTATCTGTCAGTACTGAGGAAACTAGGTGAGAAAATAATGGTTAGTAGTGTATTAAGTGGTCTATCTGGAATCCCTGCCTGAGGAAAATGAGCATGATGTTAATGGAGTTATTGAAAATAAATATTTCATTTGTTTGTTGTTTAATACAGCCTGCCTGAAGTTAATAATTACCTCACATATGTGATCAGCAGTTTAGAAAACTAGTTCTCTTCCTCCCTCACCCCATTTTAAAGACAAAGAATGTATTCCAGTTACTAGGGCACATATGGCATAGTATAGTATGGTATACTATTTGTGCCAAAGAGTAGATCAAAACCAGAAGGAAGATAAACACCAGAAGAGGAAGGCAGTGAAGAGTGATGCTCAATGTAATGACACATATAAAAGGCACAGTCAGAGCACTGGACTAGGAGCCAGGAATTCCTCAGTTCTGATCCTGGCTGGTGGCTTATAGGCAAGCCTGCAGATGCCCTCTCAGTGGGAGGCTCAGCAGGCTACAGAAAAATGAATGACAGAGATGCCCCCAGGGTGAACCTGGGAAGACGGCATTGTTAATTTAAATTCACAAGTTAAATCCAGTTGAATAAGGATCATTGCTCCAAGCCAAGTGTAGGCTGATGTTAGTCTCCAAGTCACACAGTCCATATTTTAGGCCTTTCTTTCTTTAGGAAGACCTCGGTGAGGTGCTCCCACTTGCCCAGTTCAGCAGAAGCAAAGAGTGTATTTTTCCTAATGCATACGAAAAATGATAGATTTACAGAAGTGTCCAGTTTTATTTTGCAGGTTAATATGAATGTTTAATAGGCTGAATAGTTTAACTCTTCATAAGGTTGTACACCGTTTAGTAACTTCACTAAGATGAGTTTGCACGGTCCTATTGTTCAAGAAATTCCTTTCCTAGTATGACCCATTGTTGAAGAAATCATGTATAAGTAATGGAAACTTTACACATACGAGTAAAGTTCTCCTAGTAGTAAAGTGTCACTTCAACAGAAACTTTTCTCCTCCAGTAAGTAATATGCAAATTATCTGTGCTGACCTCTCCTTAATTTATAATATCTCTGTCATAATCCAATTATCAACATTTGACACAAGCAACACTTGCTAGTTTGAAAAGCAATTAAAATTTAGGAGCTGTCTCTCACAATAAAAAGAGCCACTCACAGAAGTAGCATTACAGGAAAGTCACTACGCACAACCCATCGTTCTAATTCCGCCTCTATCAATCAAGCCAGGCCTCACTGAATAGCAAAGCTCAGGCAGACAAACAGCAATGTTTATGAGGTGCAGCTGGTGGTACTTACCGTTAAGAGCAAAAGCAGCATCAGTTAAATTAACATTCTTCATTCTTTCATTGCTCATTATGGTTTGACAGACATACCCGCAGTCCACATAAATGGCTTAGAGTAAGAACGCTGTCTAACATCCTGCCATGAAACAAGACCACCTAATGGGAGCAACCAGTGTAATTAAAACTCTGGAAACAGAGAATTAGACTAGTTAAAGGAGACAGTGCTGGGTGTTATGACCTACTTTGAGTTTTCTTAAAGGAATCATGAGAGTCTATACCTTTTCTCAGGCCAAAATTTTTTAAAAATCTACCATTTGTGATATTTATCCAATTAAAAAGGACTCTAGTATCACCTTGGTCCAGGAATCATTTGTGTTGTTGCAGGTTTGGAAATGTAGTAGGGATGGCAAAAAGAGAGAGATTACTTAAGTATTAACTATTCAGTTTCCCCAGGAGAACACTTTCTCTAAATCCTCTTTGCTCAACTTCACAAGATTTTCTTTGATGGAGAATTCTATTTAAACGGGTTCTACTTACAAAATTACAGCAACAGTTAATCTCTTGGATTAGGAAAAGTTAATTTAGTTAACTCCAGGCTGTATTTTTTAAGTCTCATAACTTGAGGTTTCAGGAGTGAATTTAGTATGAAAAAGTGCTTAAAAAATCTGAATCGGAACTGTCGCAGTAACGGAGTCTATTCAGGGCGTGAGAGTCAAGTGTATTAAGGAAGAATTTACCTTGGCAGCAAAAAACCCTCAAAAATGCTGTAAAAATGTCATATGTACCTATATCTACATGACACCTGAAGAGGACAAATAAAATTCTACAAGAATGAGTTATTGTACGACTGATTATTCTGAAGGTCTTTATTCTGCCTGATCATGCACTTTGCAACTTCTATAGAACACAGATACTGGGAGAAATGATTTTCCTTCAGCCACTGTATGAGCCAATGATTACCAGTGGCCTGGGAACTTCAGTTAGTGAAGATGTTTAATTAGCATGACATGCTTCTTTTACAATACATTTAAAACTCACACTGACATAGAATGCTTTGTTGTTCTTTCCTCTCTGCACTTCTGAGTCTCAAGACTCTTCTCTTCCTTCACCCTGAAGATTCAACATCGCAACCATCTCCTTGACAAGGAGATGCAAGCAAAACTCTCTTTGGAGCCAGTAAGCGCTGATCCTGATTTGTCCAGAAGGATCACTGTTTCAGCTTTGAAAGGATTCTTTTTCCCCCAGGAACAAAGTGTAGTAACTCCAAAGCATTCCCAGCTGAGGACCTACAGGATATAATCTCTGATCGCCAGAGGGATAGCATGTTCTGCTTCTACCAGACTGCCTGCCGGCTTGCGTGATGCAAGATATGCAAGTTGGAACATGCAAATTGATTAGTAGGGGTTTGGAGGAGGATATGCCAGTACCCCTCAACATTTTTTTTTTTACAGTTGCAAACTGAGGCCCCTATTCAGCAAAGCACTTAAACGTTAACTTAAGTTCCACTGAATCCAGTTAGTCTTAAATATGTTTTAAGGGCTTTGCTGAACCGGGATCTGACTTGTTTATTATATGATGAATGGGCTCAGCCCAGAGAGCACTAATACCAAGACACAGTGGAAGAAAGCATTTGGAAAGCAATATTCAGGTTTGCAGCATTTAGCTTGCTATGGCGTAAATCCATTATTTCATATATGCAGCTGTATTTTTAAAAGGTAGCACTCATCTAAGGGCAAACTCTCTACCTCTTCACTTTAAACTGCATGGAAAATCTCTAAAGAGGATATACACACATCAGAATATTGCAGACCCAAATTCTCTGCAGGTGATTTCCTGAAAGTTCCTTTCATATTTTATCATTATTTATTCAAGACAACACATCAAATCCATCCTGTTAGAGTTAATAGAGTAAACGCTTTGAGATTAAAATAAGCCACTAGTACTGTCTAAATTCAATATTAGAAAAAAATAACCACTCATTTACTCCTTATTAACGCATCTCGTTGCGTGTAGTCTCAAAGGCTACGTCAACTCTGCAGAAAAAACAGAAAAAAAAACCGTGGCAGTGAGCGTCAGCCCCTGGACTTGCGCTATGGGGCTCAAAACAGCAGGGTAGACTTTCCCACTTGGGCTGGAACTCAGGCTCTCAGACCCAGCCTTATCGACAGGTTTCAGAGCTCGAGCTCCAGTCTGAGTGGGAACATGTACACTGCCGTATTTAGCCCCGTAGCGTGCGCCTCGTGAATCTGAGTCAGTTGGCCCAGGCTCTGAGACTCTGCTGTGCTTTTCCCCGCCTCCTCCTGGAGCCTAATCTGAAGCTCACTGAAGTCAACAGAGTCTTTCCATTGACTACAAGGGGCCTTGGATCAAGCCCATGAGACTGTTTTATTTAATAATACTTAGCTCTTACACTGTGTTTTTCATTAGATCACAAAAGCACTTCACACTCTGTAACGTACTTATGCTCTCAACACCCAGGCGAGGTGCTATTCTGACCGTTTTCCAGACTGGGACCGGAGGAGAAAGAGGCTAAGTGATTTGCCCAAGGTCACATAGGAAGTCTGTGATGGAGCAGGGAATTGAATTTAAGAGAGATTTTTTTCCTCTGAAGAAAGTAGACTAGTGGGGGAGCATCCTTTTAGTTTCTGTTGTATGAATAACTGCACCACTGATTTAAACTATTTCAACTCTAGCCAAGTAGTTAACTGAACATGACCTGGTGAACTTTACAGAAATACATTCTTACACAAAATTTGCCTCATGCAAGTTCTGTTATTAAATATAGCATCCCCTACCTCACACCTAGGACTGAAACGTCTATCTTCTGTTCATTTCTTATAATAATGAATAATTAGGCTTGTTTGGTTAACTAAGATTGGCTCTTCTACAGCACCATATTTATGACTATTCCAGGTGACTTAAAGCACTCTCAAAAGTACAAGCCTAACATAACCAGCATCTTACAGAGCAGAAATGCCAGTCATCCAAGTATACAATGTGAACTGGCTACTTTAAATGAGCTGATGAGTCCTAGGAGACAAACCTGCACTTTTTCAGAGCTTTGCATCTGGTAAAGGAGGAGAATTTAGCATCTTAATGTTAACAGCCATCACCTCTTGGGAGATGATAAAAGGATGCCTAAGTTTAGCCTACTTCAAAAAGGGACAAAAATACACACTATAACAAGCAGCAATAGGAAGAGCACTGCAAAATTCTTTTCTCCCCTCAATAGTATATTTATATAATATTGCTTAATATAGTCTCAGGGGAAAAACCTCAGGCCATGTTTACACCTGTACACCACAGCCCAGTGCAGCTACACGCTGCAGTGGAAAGTGCACTGGGTCCACCCCGCAGTGTGTAGTTAACACTCGTCAGTGAAAGGCTCTGGCAAAGGGGAGGCAGTGGAGAAAAGGTCGTGCCTCTCCCTGCTGCTTCCCCCTGCCATAGCCTTTCCTCTCTGCTGGAGCTTTTCCCTGTGGCAATGTAGATGGAGTGGCATGGGTTGGTGAGGAGACAGCCATGTAGGGAATGTACTCGAATACACACCCATAGCCTTCAGGCATCTCTTCATTGGATTTCAATGCCTCCTGGTCTACACTGCTAGTTATACCATTGCTAGAGGAGTTACACGAATACATTACATGTTGCCAAAAGAAGAGTGCAGCACAGATGAACCCTTCAATGTATGTGTGTACATGTTTTTTGGGGGGAGGATCTAGCTGGATGACATGTAAACTATAAGGAGATCCTAGGAACAATATTTGTGGATCTGTCAGAACATAATTTCAAACTTACAAGAAAAAATTATTCTATGTACACACAAGCATACAGGCATTCCACAGGAGGGAGAAACCTGGAACATTACAAAGCCAAGAGACCAATAGGAGTTACTGGACAGCAAATTAGAGATCAGCATGCTATACTATATGGCAGCAAGCCAATGTGATTTAGGATTTCAGATGCAGAGACATTTCATCACTGTGCAATGAGAAGATAGTACACTGCTTTACACACTGATAGGATTTGTTCTTCATTCCAGAAAAGTTAGACAGGAAGTGGAGAAAAACAATCAAAATGATTAAGGGTATGAATTGATTATCATTACAAAAATTAAAAAAGCAACAAGTAGATATGTACACACTGGCTAATGGGACAGAGAAACTGACCATGTGACTCTAAGGAAGGAGAGAAATTATTTAACATTTAAAGTCAGTAAGGTCCAATGAATATCTTCCCTGGGTACTGAATCTTGATGGGTTGGTAATGCTTGTGTTCACCAGTGATCCTGAAAGCTACGCTGGCAGGAGTTTTCTATTCTGATAGGGCCACCCAAGCAGACAGGTCAAAGGGCAGGGATCAGATGCAAAGCAGTCAACAGGTCTTCCAGGTTGGGGATTGAGCAATAAGCCAACAGCGTAGCCTTGTAAAAAAGTTACGTTATACAAACACAGGAAGGCAGCTATTCTGGCAAACAGCACGTGAAAGCCATCAGGAAGCCAAAAACTGAGACATTCTCTCCTAAAGATAAAACAAACTACAAAAGTAGCTTTCTGGAAAATTAGAACAATAAAAGATAAAATAAATGGACATATATATATTAGAGACAAAATAGGTTAGATAATATCTTTTATTGGACCAATGTTTTGGTGGAAGGGACAAGCTTTCAAGCTTCCCAGAGCTTTTCTTCAGGTCTGGAGGAGGTAACTAGAGTGTCCAAACCAAATACAAGGTGGGACAGATTGTTAAGCATAAGGGGTTCACACATGGTACATGAAACCATTTAAAATGAAGTGGGAAATTAACGCCTAGGCCATAGTAGCACAAAGAAGGTTTAGTAGGCAGCAGGGTATGTTACAAGTTGTTGTAATCGGCCATAAAACTAGTTCCTCTGTTAAGACCATGGTTTCTAGTGTCCAGCAGAGTTATAAATGTAAGTTCCCAAGATCGTCTTTTGAAGATGTTGCACAGGTTTCTTTTGAGGATGAGGACTGAAAGGTCAGATATGGACCAATCACTTTGTGAAAGGCGTTCACTTGTGGCGAGAGGGTGTTTTTGTCTTTTATTGTTTTTCTGTGTGAATTCATTCAAAAGAGTAGTGCTTGTCTGGTTTCACCCATAGTTGTTTCTGGGACATCTGATCCTTTGGATGATGTACACCATATTTTGTGATAGGCATGTGTAGGACCTAGGGATCTTGAAAGGCATGTTGTGGGGTGTATTAATCATTGTTGCAGTGGAGTTATGTCTAGAGATTTTGTTTCTGTTGTTGCGTCAGGGTCTGATGCCACTTTGAGTTGGTACGTCCTGGTCTGTGGGGAAGTTTTTCTGATGATGACCTTGGCAATGCTGGGGGTTGTTTGAAGGCCTGAAAAGGGAGTTCGGGAAAGATTTCTTTCAGGATGTGGTCCCCATCACGTATGGTTTGTAGCTGTTTGATGATACCCCGTATGGGTGCTAGCTTGGGACACTCTGGTTACCTTCTTCAGACCTGACTGATTAAGAGCTCTGGGAAGCTCGAAAGCTTGTCCCTTTGAGTTGGTCCAACAAAATATATTACCTCACTGACCTTGTCTCTGCCATATACTGGTACCAACATGGCTACAACAACACTGCAAAGAACTTAATCTTGAAATAATTGGAATTGGTGACCAGAAGCCAGTAAACAGCAATTCAAAAATGAAATTCAAGTCATAACGTATTAAGATTGTTCATCAGATAAATCACTGGATTAGAATTTAGAAGACCTGCTGTGGGAACTTGGCTCAGTCACTCACCTTTCTGTTTCAGTTTCTTCTCCCACCCTTTGCTTGTTATGTTTATTTATATTGTACCATCTTCAGGACTCTCTCAGATTCTGTTTGTACAGTGTTTAGCACAATGACACCCTGATCTTGTCGGGGTCTCTAGGTGCTGCTGTAGTACAATACCGCTCCACTGAGCAGTGGCAGGTCCCAGGGCCTTACATGTCTTGGGAATAACTTTTGGTTTCAGAAGGTGAAAGAAGTAAACAGGAGGGCACCCTATTTAGGCTTAATTCCAGTAACGGAGGAATTGGTTGTAAATCTGAATATGGAAAGTCATTTGGGTGAAACTTACTGTGAAATGATAGATTTCATGAGTCTAAGAAAAGGGAGGAGTGAGAGCAGCAGAATAAGGATAGTGGACTTCAAAAAAGCAGACTTTAACAAACTCAGAGAACTGGTAAGTAAGGTTCCATGGGAAGAAAATGAGGGATAAAGGAGTTCTGAAGACAGAACTCTGGAGACAGGATTTTCTCAAGGAAACAATATGAAAAGCACAACTGTAAATTATTCTGATGCACAAGAAACATAGGAAGAATAGTAGGAGGCCAGTATGGCTCCATGAGCAACTCTTTAATGACCTGAAAATCAAAAAGGAATCCTATAAAATGTGGAAACATGGACAAATTGCTAAGGAAGACTACAAAAAAGAACAGCATAAGCATGTAGAGACAAAATCAGAAAAGTTAAGACACAAAATGAGTTACATCTAGCAAGGGGCAAGAAAGCTATAAAGAAGAGTTTCTATAAATACATTAGGCGCAAAAGAAATACAAAGGAAAGTGTAGGTCCTCTACTTAGTGAGGAAGGATAGCGAACATTGGATGACATGAAGAAGGCTGAACTGTTCAATCCCCATTTTGCTTCAGTCTTCACTAAAAAGGTAAACTGTGACCAGATACTTTATAATATTAACATTACTGATAAGGGGGAAGGAATGCAAACCAAAATAAGGAAAGAACAGGTTGAAGGATGTTTAGGTAAGTTAGATGTATTTAAGTCAATAGGGCCTGATTAAATTTATCCTAGGATACTTAAGGAACTGACTAAAGCAATCTTGGAGTTGTTGACCATTATCTTTGAGAACACTTGGAGGACAGGTAAGATCCCAGATGACAGAAAGGGCAAACATAGTAACTATTTTTAAAAAGGAGAACAAAGAGAATCCGGGGAATCATAGACCAGTCAGCCTAACTTTGATACCTGGAAAGAAATTGGAACAATTATTAAATGATCAATTTGCAAGCACCTAGAGGACAACAGGGTTATAAAGAATAGCTAGTATGTATTTGTCAAGAACAAATCATGCCGTATTTCCTCCTTTGATAGGGTTACTGGCTTAGTGGATGGAAGGAAGCTACAGATGTGATATAACTTGGTTTTAGTAAAGCTTTTGACACAGCCCACATGACATTCTTATAAGCTAGGGAAAGTGATCTAGATGAAATTAGTACTAGGGGGATGCGTAAGTAGCTGAATGAACATACTCAAAGAGGACGCTGACATATTAAGGGAACAAACGTAGTGGGATCCAAGAGGGGTCAGTCCTGGGTCCAGTATTATTCAATATTTCCATTAATGATTTGGAAAATGGAAGGAAGAGTATGTTTATAAAATTTGTGGTTGACCCCAAGCTAGGAGGGGTTGCAAGCACTTTGGAGGACAGGATTAGAACTAAAAACAACCTTGGCAAATTGGAAAATTGGTCTGAAGTCAACAAGATTAAATTCAATAAAGATAAATGCAAAGTACTAAACTTAGGGAAAATAATCAAATGCAAAACTACAGAATAGGGAATAACTGGCTACACAGTAGTACTGCTGAAAAGGATCTGGGGGATTATGATGGTTCACAGACCGAATATGAGGTAAATAATTTGATGCCATTGAAAAAAAGGCCATCATTCTGTGGTTTAACAACAGGAGTATTGTATGTAAGACAGGTGAATATTTTCCCTGTCTACTCAGCACTAGCGAGGCCTCAGCTGGAGTACTGGGTCTAGTTCTAGGCACTAGATTTTAAGACAGATGTGGACAAACTGGATAGAGTCTAGAGGAAAGCAACAAAAATGGTAAAAAGTTTAGAAGGCCAGACTTGTGAGGAAATGTTAAAAAAAACAGGGCATGTTTAGTCTTGAGTACAGAAGACTGAGCAGGGACCTGAATACAGTTTTCAAATGTATTAAGGGTAGTTACAAAACAGATGATAGCTCTTCAGGTCCGCTGATGGTAGGAGAAGAAACATTAATCGGCAGCAAGGGACATTTAGGTTAGATATTAGGAAAAACGTTCTAAGCATGAGGATAGTTAAGCGCTGGAATCGGCTTCCAAAGGAGCTTTGCAACCCCAGTCACAGTAAGTTTTTAAGAATAGGCTAGACAAACACCTGTTAGGGAGGATGTGGGTATAGTTGATCCAGTCTCAATGGAAGGAGCTGGACTAGATGATCTCTGAAGGTCCCATCTAGCCCTATATTTCTGTGATTCTATTGCATTAGAAGAGGGAGTTCAGTGATATACACTTTTCATAGAGTAACTTGTTTTATTTAAAATGTATAACCCAGTCCTTGGGTGGAGGTGGTCAAACAACATGAAGGACATTCCCATCTTTCAGAAACCATAACCCAACACCCATGCCCAATTCCCATGGAACAACTCGGTCCCAAGGATCTCTAGTCAGAGAGATTAACATACAGAGCAAACTGTTATTGCATGTAATCAAGCCTCTAAAAATAAGCTCCATAATGAAACTAACAATGCAGCATTTGTTCATGGACTGAAGAATGCTCACAGACTAAGCAAAATAAAACTATGTGTAACCACACCATCTGGTGACTCCACTGTAACAATCTAGTGCCGTGGTTCTCAACCTATTTATGATTGTGGGCCGTATACACAGCTCTCTCTGTGTTATGTGGGCTGCATCTACACAACATATGTACAATCAGTATGGCCCTGAGGATGTGGGCCGCAGCTGTATGCTGACTGGGCCGCAAGCAGCCCATGGGCTGTGGGCTGAGAACCACTGATGTAGTGCTATTTGGGTATATAGCACTTTCTAAATTTACAAATATTAAGGACAACTCAGTCATTTCCCCAAAAAGTTTGTGATTTAAGCTACATAATGATGGTGTAATGAGGTGGAGTGGCCTCCTTCCAGACTAGAGAGTGACAGACCATTACACTCCCCCGGATGCGTGGAGCCAAGCCCACCCTGTCACGCTTGCTGGAAATACCGGGGCAGGGCAGGAACTAGAAAGAGAAGGCCATGAAGCTCAGCTGAGCAGGAGCCAGAGGTCTCCAACCCTCTGCAGAATTCTGGAGCTGAACCTGTGCTGTGCAGCCCTCAGGAAAGATCAGCCCTGGAGAGGAGTTGCCGGGACTGCCATCTCAGCGTATCCCAAGGAGACAGAGGACCCTTGGACTACAGAGCCCCTGCCCAGATTGTGGTAGAAAGTAGCACAGAGAAATCAGACTTTAGTCAGGTCTTGTTGCTGAAGCATGAGTTAGAGTATTTAGGTGGGATCCCCACTGACAGAACCATTTCCCACTGTTAGGAGCCTGGACTGGAACCCAGTGAAGTAGGGTGGGCCTGGGTCCCCCTATATCCTTCTGCCAACTCCATCCTTCAGGTGGTGGCCTATTCACCTGTTTTGTTTGTGGTTTACCCAGCCAGGAGATTGTGAGCCCAAGACCTTGTTTGCTGGCTCCCTTAGCAGGGTCAGAGCTTCATAGAATATTAGGTTTCAAAGGGATCTCAGAAGGTCATCAGATCCAACCGCCTGCTCAAAGCATGACCAACCCCAACTGAACCATCCCAGCCAGGGCTTTGTCAAGCTGGGCCTTAAAAACCTCTAAGGATGGAGAGTCCACCACCTTCCTAGGTAACCCATTCCAGTGCTTCACCACCCTCCTAGTGAAAAAGTTTTACCTAATATCCAACCTTGCCCCCCCCCACACTGCAACTTGAGACTGCTGCTCCTAGTTCTGTCATCTACCACCACTGAGAACAGCCTAGCTCCATTCTCCCTGGAACCCATCTTCAGGTAGTTAAAGGCTGTTATCAAATCCCCTCTCACTCTTCTTCTCCAGACTAAATAAACCAAGTTCCCTCAGTCTCTTCTCATAAATAATGTGTCCTAGCCAGCTAATCATTTTTGTTTCCCTCTTCTAGACTCTCTCCAATTTGTCCACATCCTTTCTGGAGTGGGGGGCTCCCAACTGGACACTATTCCCCTCTTTTTGGTACTGAGGAGGCCACATCTGGAGTATTATCGCTTCCCTCGATTTGCTGGCAATGCTCATCCTAATGCAGCCAAATATGCTGTTAGCCTTCTTGGCAAAAAAGGGTACACTGCTGACTCATAGCCAGCTTCTTGTCCACTGTAATCTGCAGGTCTTTTTCTGCAGAAGTACAGCTTAGCCAGTCGATCCCCAGTCTGTATCAATGCATGGGATTCTTCCATCCCAAGTGTAGGACTCTGCAGTTGTCCTTGTTAAATCTCATCAGATTTCTTTTGGCCTAATCCTCCAATTTGTCTAGGTCACTCTGTATCCTCTCCCTATCCTCCAGACTATCTACCACTTTCCCCAGCTTAGTGTAATCCACAAACTTCCTGAGGGAGCAATTCACCGCATCATCCAAATCATTAATGAAGATGCTGAACAAAACCAGTCCCAGGACCAACCCGTGGGGCACCCCATTGATACTAACGGTCAACTAGACATCAAACCTTTGATCACTACCCGTTGAGCCCAATGATCTAGCCAGCTCTCTATCCACCATTTAGTCCATTCATTCAACCCATACTTCTTTAACTTGCTCGCAAGAATACTCAAGGAGTCCATATCAAAAGCTTTGCTAAAGTCAAGCTATTTGATGTCCATTGCTTTCCCACAATCACAAAGCCAGTCATCTCATCATAGAGCGCAATCAAGTTGATCAGGTGTGACTTGTTCTTGGCAAATCCATCCGGACAGTTCCTGATCACCCTCCTCTCCTCCAAGTACTTCAAAATGGATTCCTTGAGGACCTGCTCCATGACTTTTCCAGGTGAAACTGACTGATCTGTAGTTTTCCGGATCTTTCTTCCCTTTCTTAAATATAGACATTATATTTGCCTTTTTCCAGTCATCCGGGACCTTGCCCAATCGCCATGAGTTTTCAAAGATAATGGCCAATGGCTCTGAAATCACATCAACCAACTCCCTCAGCACCCTCGGATGCATTGCATCTAGCATGTTCAGCTTTTTCTAAATCGCCCTGAACCTGTTCTTTCACCACTGAAGGCTGCTCACCTCCTCCCTATACTCTGCTGCCCAGTGCAGTAGTCTGGGAGTTGATCTTGTCTGTGAAGACAAAGGGAAAAAAGCATTCACCATTTATCACTGGGTTGCCTCCTTCATTCAGTAACGGGCCCACACTTTCCCTGACCTTGTTGTTGTTGTTGCTAGCATACCTATAAAAACCCTTCTTGTTACTCTTCGCATCCCTTGCTAGCTGCAACTCCAATTGTGCTTTGGTCTTCCTGATTTCACGCCTGCATGCTTGAGCAATATATTTATATTCCTCCCTAGTCATTTGTCCAAGCTCCTTGTAAGCTTCCGTTTTGTGTTTTAGCTCACCGAAGATTTCTCTGTTAAGCCAAGCTGGTCAACTGCCATATTTGCTATTCTTTCTGCACATCAGGATGGTTTGTTCTTGCACCCGCAATAAAGTTTCTTTAAAATATGGCCAGCTCTCCTGGACTTCTTTCCCCCTCATATTAGCCTCCCAGAGGATTCTGCTCATTTGCTTCCCTAATAGACAGTTAATTGCTCCCTGCCCCAGCCAGGAAGCTGTGGGCTAAAGACTGTTTGTGCTGCACCCTGCCTCGGGGGCCAGAGCCCTAGACTCCTGATTCGTGTCAGCCCTAGCTGGGAGATTCTGGACTATAGTCTTCTCCGCCCTGCCCAAGGGGGCTAGAACCCCCGATTGTTAATGGTTGTTTGCCCCTTGTAAGGGGCTACAAGCTATAGACAGCTCACGCTCAGCCCTGCCAGTGACAGCCAAGCCTGTCTACTGCTGCCTGACGCAGGGAGGCAGAGTGGCCTCTCTCCCCACTTGAGAGCGAGGGACCACTACAGAGGGTCATAAGAAAAAGGGGAGAAATGTTAAAAATCATTACATTTGATAAGGTTTGTGACAAGTTTTGTTGGTTCCAGACATATTGTTGCATTTGCCCTGGTTTTTTTTAATTTTTAAATAGCTTTCATAAAAATATCATACTTTTCTACATCAATGTAAGCAAGAGAGGAAGAGTAGACAGCGGTGAATAGGATAAAACTCTGACTATACGGAAAAATCCTGTGACCAGAAAATTTAGGCCAAGTATCAGGAATGATTTTCTGCCAGTGAGCTCTATTATACAATACCATGAAATAGCCTCCCAAGGGAAACAGTGGATACCCCCTGGCTTAGGGATATTTGAAACAAGACAGAGTGCTACTGGGGGAAGGAAGAAAAGGAATGTTAAAAATAAGCATTGGTCTGCTTGATCCTATCTTGCCTTACTGGCCTTTTCAACAGATAACTGAGATGCCAGACCTACATCCAAACATTCATTTTTAGTAGATAAAACATGAACTGGAAAACTAGGGCCTCAATTCTACAATGAGCTCTGTGTGACTGGTCCCCTGCACCCTCATGGAGCCCTAGTGGGGCTCTGCTTGCACAGTGTTCATTGAAGGTTCTGGGCGCTGAAGTCTCAATTCCCATTCCTTAGCTTCAACTATGAGACTGCACTTCCTCCCAAATGATTAAGTATTGCAGTTCACAATTAATTTTTAAAAAGGACAGACAATGCCTGGGTCTGTACTTTATTCAACCTTTCCAGACTACAGCATGCCCTTCAGCAGTCTGATTTGTCTTGCGTACCCTCAAGTTTCACCTCACTGAAAAATTACTTGCTTACAAAATCAGACATAAAAATACAAGTGTCTCCACCCACTATTACTGCAAAATTGCTTACTTTCTCATTTTTACCATGATTATAAAAGAAATCCATTGGAATATAAATATTGTACTTACATTTCAGTGTATAGTACATAGAGCAGTATAAACAAGTCATTGTCTAGATGAAATTTTAGTTTGTACTGACTTCTTTAGTGCTTTTTATGTAGCCTGTTGTAAAACTAGGCAATTATGTAAGTGAGCTGATGTACTTGGGAAGACCTCTGCGTAACCTCCGGGGTATGTGTACCCCTGGTTGAAAACAACTGTTTTACTTGATAAATATTACTGACTATAAATGGATCCAAAGTTAAGAAAATAATTTATTTATGACTACACAGGGACGATTTTTACAATTTGTACAAACTGGTCTAAAGATTTCCTTTTGAGCATCTCGTTGAATGTAGGCTGAAACGCTAGAACTGAGCACATTTTCTACATTTCAGATGCTGAATGCTGTCAGGATCTGAAGATAAGCTACTTCTTCCAGACAATTTTAGATTTTATAATATTTGTTGGTTTTGCCAAAGATGAAAGACTGTTATTGTTTTAAATCATTGCTTTGTACAATTTGGTTTGCATACATTTAGCAGAGAGACATTTACAATCCCGTCACTGTACAAAACTCTGGAACAGAAAGGTAAGCCACAACTGTGTATTGTTATACAGTGACATAAATGCTCTATTTTCAAACAACCTTGTTTCTGTTGCAATCTTTTCCCTGATTAGATCATTTTCCATATGTGAAAAACAGTTACATTTTGTTTCCGGGTTTTTTTCCCCACTTGACTTACTGAAAACTTGTTTAAATCCATTCATCTTTCAGTCCCACAACTCCTTGTTCTTCAATGTTCCCAGTAGGTATAAAGAAATACAAACAAACAGAGCCCTGCTTCTTGTGCTGCAAACCAGAATCCCAATCCAAGGGATAATTCAAAATTATAGTTTCTGGCTCCAAAAAGTCATCCCCTCAGCACATTATTTTAGTTGCATCTGTATGCTAAGTGCACCAAAGGCGTCTCACAGAAAAAAGACATGAGGGATGGGGGGAAGGGCAATTTAGATGGATTATTAAAACTGCCTCATCCACCTGTGGACCTACCCACTTGCTTACACCATTGTAATCCTCTAGGATATTAATGCAAAATTAAGAAAAAAAAATGATCATGCATCTGTGGTTTCTAGACTACAAACAACAATCATTCCCCAGAGGAAAATCTACCTTGTGACTAGTTCCAGCAGGGTAGCTGTGTTAGTCTGTATACAGCAAAAACAATGAGAGTCCTGTAACAGCTTTAAAACTAACAAATTTCTGCAGGCATAAACTTTCATGGGCTGCAACCCACTTTGTCAGATGTGTCAGACGTGACAAAGTGGGTTACAGCCCATGAGAGCTTGTGCCCACAGAAATTTGTTAGTCTCGAAGGTACTACAGGACTCTCGTCGTTTTTACCTTGTGACTCGTGCCTATCTTCGTTCTTGTTACCTGTAACTGCAGCAAACAAATCAGAAAGGAGAACAATTACCTGACAGAGCCACAGCAGGGGACTGTGAGAAGATGCTGGGAAACTAGCTAGTACTTGGTGGACAACAGGTTCACTTCCATTTACCTTGCACAGGTGAAGGGCTATAAGAGCAGTGCTTGAGAGACAGAATGGGAAGCTGAGAATCATACAGAGGGGCCCTAGAGCCTCAACCTGACCAGTTTTAAACTTTCTGAAGAAGATTTATTTTACTTTTTGGTATAAACACCAACCTCTGAGAAAAACACCTTGTCATCTTTCAGCAGAAACCTGTTTCCCAGTAATAAATACTATGCACATATAATGCTTTTTTGCCTGTAAATCTCGGAACACTTTACACGTCTTGGTAAATCAGTGTGTTACATGTTAAAGACCTATAAAGAGATTAGTTTTAGGAGAGCGCACATACAGTCCAATTTTAAATAACGAACATACATTGTGAATTTGAACAATCTGCCATTTTTTGCTGGGCTTTGGTAGTTATTTTTCTTCCCTCTCCCTCAAATCATTAAAGTTAAGAGCCTCACCTCCCTCCCCCAAGTTACTGACACTGTCACACAGCGATCCATTGGTAGCAACAAGCGAAGACTTCACTGTTGTGTAACAGCAACTCCAAAGAGGCCTGACAAGCTCATTACACCTAGCATACTGCTTTCATGGTATTTATCCATAAATGATGTCATGTGAGGTCTCTAATAAAAACTCATTTAATATTGAGTACGGATGGTATTTAAGGAGTTGTTTATATATAATAAAAATATGTTTTCAAGTCTGTGACCAATGTTGAACACAGATTTTGGGTCAGACAAAGGCTGTTAATTCACCTCTCTCTTTCTCTCTCCATGTGTAAGCGGGGGAATGGGCCCGCTATTGTGGGGAACTTTCCTTGCTTATGCACTACCCCGGTAGAGTTGGCTAGCAAAAGGATCTGAGTCCGTGCTCCCACTCTCTTCACCCAGAGGCCTTCCTGACCTTGAGGGCTCCCCTCCCACTCTCCTGTGTGGTGGGTCCCTGTAACCCCGACGAGGCTGGGCCCAGGATTCCTGGGGCTCAATGCCCCATCTTGCCGTGGTCCCTTAGGGCAGAGGCTAGGGTGTCCCCACTCCGGGTACTAACTAGGCGCGTCCGTGACCCACTAATCCTTGCACACAGTGCAAAGCAATACAATTTATTACACAAACAGCAATCAAAACTCAAATAAAAAATAAGAAAAGAGGAGAAAGGATCAAGGGAAACACCCAACACTGCCCCTGGCACAGGGACAACACAAACAGCGTCTCTGCGGTGTAAGGGGGTTCCCAGTCTGTGTCACACGTCACAGGCCCACTGTCCAGGCCCTGGCTACGCTGCAGGGACGCAGTAGCTACACACCCCCTGGGTCCCGCTCGCTCTCCCCAGCTCACCGCACCTGGCTCCAGAAGGCTCCAGCCCCAGCTCCTGCTTCGCTCTGCACTGTGCAGCTGTGCTCAGCTCTGCTTAGCTCGGCTCTCTGGGGTGCCCCTCTGGCTCTGCTGCTGTGGTTCAGCTCAGCTCAGCTCAGCTTTCTGTGCTCCCTCTGGCTTCCCAGCTCCTGTCTGCTTCCTCCTTCGCTCAGCCCCGCCCTGCCCAGGCCTGCCTGAGTTAGCCTCTCTCCACTGGCCCTAGGGTTGTGTCTGTTTCAGGGTCCTGCTTCCTCCAGAGATGGTCACCCAAAAAGACCCACTAAGTTTCAGTAAGGGGCTAGCAGACCCCTTACACGTGCAGTTTAAGCCAATATAGTGGAAGCCCTATTTACGTACAAAGTCAACAGGTGGATGGTAAGTCAGCAGAGGGGGTTGTGCTGTCTCTGGGGGCAGACACTGACTTTGGGGAATATAAGGAGAAGGCAAAATGCCACCCCTTTATACTGCACAGGATCTCAACCAGGGCTTAGTCGAAAACACGGAAAAAGGCTTTGGGGTAAGAAACTTATTTAGACAAAAGGTTAGACTGCTAAATTAAATTAAACTCTAAAAAGCCTGTTATACTTTATATATAGCCATTTCTATTTCCACTTGTTATCCCTAATCACTATCTCTTAATCGTAGCCTTTGATAACAGAGTTATGACTGTTTCACTATAAATATCTATCTCAGCGTTGTTTTGTTGTAAAGCACCTGATCCAGAGTTGTACTAGTCAAGTTGAGCATATACTGTCCCCTTGGGGACAGCAAATCTAGAAATTTCTGTGTCACATGAGAGGGGCTGGATACTACAAGGGACACTTTCAGAGGGGCTTGAGGGCTGGGGTACACCTATTGTTAACCTATAAGGCAAATTAAGGGTTGGCAGAGCACTGAGGAGACTGGGTGCTTAGCAGACCCGTGGTATTAGAGAGCTGACACCCTGTGAAACAGCAGCAAATCTTCTTGCAGGAGGCAGAAGGGTAACAAATTAACTCCCAGTTCTGTCATTCCAAGAAATGTCACACTCCCATTTCTGCCTTCCGCAGACACAAACTTCACTTTTCCCATAAACAATTTCACAAAATGTCTGTGCTGAGTCACTCGCAATATAATGCAGCATTCCACAGCGTTTCAGGTATTTTAGTTAATATCTTAGTTAGCCACTTGACACATAGCACCATAAGAGATGATTATTTTCCCCCTTTTTATAACTGTTGTTATGATACTTAGAGTACGTCTAAAACAAGCCTTCCTACAGCCTACTTCACGTGACCTAAATATTCTGCTTTCTGTGTAAAATGCTAGGAATGGCCACTGAATATAGCTGAAGGAAAGAATAGTTTTCCATTTAAAAATAATAAAAAAAAAAAAGGTCCAGACAGTAAATTAGCAAGACCCAGCCCAACTGTGGCAGCACAATTTCAAAGTTTCTTAAAGGACATTAACAAGTTCTTCCCTTCAGGGCAAGGCAATAATTTTAACTCTGATGTCTGGTGAACGAACTCTTTTTTTTTGCAGTATGTTTTATTATAGTCACGCTCATTGTACCCAAGGGGAGCAAAGGGAAGTAAGCTAGTCCAAAACTTCAACTTTTTAAAAGATACCATCAGCTAATGGTAGACCTTATCGGTGCCTGTAATTTTACAGCGGTCTACTTGAGCATTAAAAGTGACAGACAACAAAAAACCACAAGCAGCATCTGCCTAGAGTAAGGCTAAAGATCTGTGCCACTGTAAGGTCTCTGCGTAGACAGAGTCCCAGTCTCTACTTGCCAGTGGACTTTATTGCTGTGTCACCTGCAATTGAGACAGATGTGGCATTTAAGGACCATTCTGGACTGTTCTGAGCATGGAACATCTGGATGACCAAAAGCAATTCTCTCTATTCAATGAATGCAGCACTTAAAAGAAAGGCACGATATTTACTCTCCTAATTGGATGAGGTCTAAGACAGGACGTGCCAAAGAATACAAAAGAGGAACAGCCTTGAAGTGATCATAGCACTCTGCATTTTTTATTATGCTTCTTACATAGTGCTTTAGGACCCAACAAGATCAGGGCCTGTTGTGCTAGGTCGGAAAAGCCTTTAATCTAAATAGACAAGACAGATAAGAATAGAAGAAAAGGGTACAACATGCACAGACAGAAGTGATGGCAACAAATGTCATATTGGTGTCGTTTTTATTGTTGTTAGTCAGTTCTGAGTTTAGCTTTTTTTGTTAAGAGGCACTTAGCTAAACAGAAAGACAAAGAAAGAGAGAAAGGACATAGAAGATGGGGGGGTGGGGGGGATGAAGGGGACAGGGTATGAAACAGAGGTGAAATGAGAATGAGGTGAGCAAGGGAACTGGAGGAACAATGACCATTGAACACTGAAAAGCAACCTGGTGACATCTGTTGGCTCCTACTGCACGACTTTCTCAGGCTGCTTTGGTCTGTCTGCTCTGCCAGCTTTACTTTGCTGGCCTGGGGGACTGGCTCCTCCCTGGAATATTTCTCTTGCCCCAGCCCACATAAATCACATGGACCCCCAGAGGAGGAGAGGGGTGGGACATCTTCCTCACCCCTGAAAGCTGCAGTTCCTTCAAAACGCTTTGATAAAAGGCTCCAAACACTGAAATTGGTGGCTGAATTCTCTGTCAACCTCAGTGGGAGTAGGATTCAATCACATGCAATTATTCCTCATTACACTCCTTCAAAAGAGGAATTTTACAGCTACAGAGACAGAGAAAAGAATGAATTATCCCAAGGCAACACCGAAGTAGATCTCATGAGCTAATGTCTCTCATTCCTAGGCTCAATCCATTAGAATGCGCTGCCTCTCAATATTAAAAACAACCTCTCTCATATTTAAGGTCCACCACATCACGTTCTTCAGAGCAAGGGCAATGTGGCTGGAATAGACTCCAATGCAGTATTCAATGAGCATCTATTCTTCATTCGATGTAGGACTTTTTCTGATGGAAGTTTGTGTTTCTAAGATAAAGCCTCTTAATGCCTTTAGGGTTTTTTTGGTTTGAAATTTGTAATTACCTGATAAAGATTATAGGGAGTGTGGCATATAGCGTTAGCTAATTCTGTAGAAAAAGATTCAAAAGAAGTATTTCACTATTTAAATAAACGAACAAAACCAAATCTTCATCTGAAGATAAAATATAAAAATCAGTACCTTTGGAGGCAGAACCATGAGGAATCCTGAGTCTCAGTCACACCGGTGAGCGACTGCATCTCTTAAACATGTTTTATCAACTGGCCTCACAGGTTTCAACTTTCTAAGCACTTCTTGCCAAAGAAAGGAAGCCACCAAACCGGAGAATCAAATGTACCCAAATCCTGTAGTTGTTCTGCGCACACAACTTGCAAACAGCTTTGTCACAGGGTAGCTGATCCTTGTGGATTAACTAAACCCAGCAGCCCTGGATCAGAGCAGGTGAGTCCAATCCAACCAATTAAAGAGAGCTGGACGACACCTGGGCCTATAGAGGCTTGCTTGTGGGCAGCTGAGATGAGCTAAAATAGGCTGTGCCATGCAGGAGGAAACGCCTCACAAGGGTAGAGTTAGTGCCTGGGAGGAGACTCGGGGAAGCTGCAGTGGGATTGCTGCTCCTACAAAGGCACAGAGCTGACTGAAACTGGAAAGCTAACAGGAGCAGATGTGTTAGAGACCCGTGGGAGGGGTGGCCTTGGAGCGAAGGAATGAGTTAAAGGACTGTTTTTCCGTTTGTTTGCAAGCTTCCCGTTAGAAAATAAACCTCCTTGGCTATGGCAGTGAATGCTTTGGAACTGAGGAGGAGCCTGGCTTGGTGACAAGCTTCAACCACGTTTTGTACTGACAGTTCTCTCTGTCAGGTGATTGGCTGGCTAGTTCTTGCTCACATGCTTGGGGTATAACTTGTCACCATATGTGGGAATGGGCAGCAATTTCCCTCCAGGTCAGATAGGCAAGGAACAGCCAAGGTCATTGCCATTCTCTGTGTTATGTGAGTGGGAGCCACTTGCTTAGATTAGCTGGGTATATCTCATTTAATGATTTCCCTGTCATTGCAGGGGGCCTTGGGTACTGCACCTCAGGCCCTCCTATGCTTTGCCTGTGGCACAGAATATGATTCTTAGAACTCCTGTGGGCTGTAATACTTTGGTCTAATTTTGGTTGTTGGGTTTAGTGTGGAGGTGCTAGGTGAGGTTGGTTGCCTATGATATCCAGGAGCTCAAACTAGATAAGCTGGTGGTTCCTTCTGGATATAAACTCTGACTAAAGGATCTGGCCTTAGACTTCTAAAATTATATTAAGTCTCCTGGTGGCACTATTACAGACACTGTTCCCATCTCTCTTTAACTAAACAAATAGGCAGTAAGATCTTAAGACATGCTGTGTTCACAGCCATGCAGTTAGTTACATGCTGTGAAGGCACCCATCAATTTTTGTTCCCAGCTTGCATCTCTGCAATCCTATCCCCTCAGAAATCCAAGTGCAGTGTACTGATGTCCACTGGATACAGCCATGAAGGCTAAAATATTACAGTCTCCACTTTACATCTTCATTAAGTGAGATAATAGTATCCCACACTGATAATGTACAGCCTCTTTTTTTAACTGAAGAATTTCTAGAACCCGGGCATTTCATATTTTTGTACTTAAGAACACCTGATATCAAAATAAAAAAAAAAGATTAACAGCCAGGACAACTTCAGAGAATACTTTCCTTTCCCTGAGAAATGCAGCCTTTCGAAGACTCTTTTTCCTTTTTGCCAAGGTTTGTGGGTATTATTTTTGTTCCCCCAGTTACAAGGAAATTGTGAAATAATTCCAGATGGAATAGGAGATACTGATGTGTTTACTAAAAGGATATGCTTTCCACTTGTCATCATTTTACCACATGGACAAAAGTAAGTAACTCATAAGTACGAAACTTGAAAGATTCAGTGCCTCTATTTGTAGCTTGCAAAGTGCTTTGAGGTAATTAAAAGTGAAAAAGTGCTGTAGTTAGTTTGAGCTAAATATTGGAATTTGAAAAATTAAGATTAACCGGACAGCAGGAAATTTTTTTGCATCCCTAAAGAGAAGCATTTTTAAAACACACACTATGCTATCGATTCACAGAGACAGAGTTCCAGAAACCACAGCTCTTTCACAATTACTTTCAGAAAATGGCACATGCTACAAAGAATACAAGGAGTTTTAGCTTTTTTCCTTTTGTTTTCTTTCCCACACTTCAGGAAGATGTCTTTGCTGATAGAGGGCTTCTGAAAAATGGCTCAGAAAGAGAGGTACCACAGGGTTTCCACATTTATGGTTCCTCAATGCTTCTATATCAAACTCGCTCAATTTACAAATAAAACAAGTTTTTCTCCTCTCCCCTCTTTGCCCACCCCACAATAACACTGAGAGTCAAACTTGGCTCTTCCCTTTTTGTGCATCACCACCAGGAAGAACACTCCTCCAAGCCAAATTCTGCTTTCAGTGACACCTGTGCATTGTCATCATCTTGAGAGGGGTTGCACAGATGTCACTGATGGTAGATTTTGGCAGCGCAGTTAATAATTCTGATTATTATTCTGCACCAGGATAGTATCCAGTTCCCAGTCTCAAAGCTGTGTTGGCTCTCCAGAGCAGACAGAACATTCCTCAATTAAAAATGGCAAATATGACTTGAAATGAAGACAGCGAGCAGACTCGTTGAGCAAGATCCCATCCTTTTACTTAGTTTTTTCTGACCATTAACTACGGTTTTCCTTTAAAACAAAATTAGTTTTAGATTTAGTCTTTAAAAAAAAAAAAAAAAAAAAAAAGGTAAAAAGCTATCTTAAAGGAATGTTGAGTGCTTAACTCAAAAATAAAATTAAACTTTTAAACTCTTCCCTCAAACGGTACCTTACCACATCTCATTTACTGCACACTATACATACCCTGCACCACATACGGATCTTTTTCTGTTTATAAACTTGTCTGTGCTGCTCAGCAGAATAGCATCTGACTGCCTTACTAAAATTAATTAATTTATCCTCCTATCACTATAGTGGGAGAAATTCTGGCTCCAACAAAAACCAACAACAAAAAACTGTTGTAACAGACTTCTGTAAAGCATGTAATGTATCCTTGTCACATCAAAAACTTCCATTGCTCTCAATGAAGCCAGAATTTCAGAGAGGAAATATTCTACTCCCTATTTTACAGATATAGAACTAGTGCAAAACAATCCACATTTTCAGCATCAGAAGATAAATACAACTGCACGGCTTCTATGAAACTGATTAAGCTGACGTATTGAAAGTCAAAAAATCCAACAACACGTCAAGCAGGCAAGGCAGGCAAAGTAGTCTATAGCCCCTGGCCGCTGGCAGCTCCTCCAGGCCCCAGGGTTCCGGTGGGTCCTCTAGCACACGGGGCTCAGGCAGCTCCAGTGGGTCCCCAGTTACGTGCAGCTCCTCTAGGTCAGGGCTGACCTCAGGGAGTTTCTCCCAGTCAGCGACCTCTGACAGCCCTTCCCAAGTCACTAGGGCTGGCCGGTCGATGGAGTGTTTCCTCCGCAGGGCCTAGGTCAGGGCCGGACCACAGCCTCAGGCAAGGCACGTCCTTCTCCGGCAGCAACTTCCCCCTGATTGAGCTGCTAGGCTGGCCTTTTGTACTTCCCCTTCTTGTCCTGGCCCCGCCCCTCTGCTCCTGGGGTATTTAGCCACAGCACCTTGCTACACTCCCCCACAAATATAAATCTGTACAGCAGATTGGAGGTTTCATAGCATTATAGAAATGCAGGACTGGAAGGGACCTTGATAGGTCTTCTAGTCCAGTGCCCTGTACCTGAGGCAGGAATAAGTATTATCTAGACCATCCCTGATAGGTGTTTGTACAACCAGTTCTTACAAACTTCCAATGGCAGACTTCACAACCACCTTAGGTAATTTGTTCCAGCACTTAACTGACCTGACAGTTAGGAAGTTTTTCCTAATGTCTAACCTAAATCTCCCTTGCTGCAATTTAAGCCGATTACTTTTTGTCCAGTCCTCAGCAGTTAAGGAGAACAATTTATCACCCTCCTCTTTTATAACAACCATTTAGGTACTTGAAAGGTGTTATCATCTCATATCCCCCCTCAGTCATCTCTTCTCCAGACTAACCAAACCCAGTTTTTTCAGTCTTTCCTCATAAGTCATATTTTCTAGACCTTTAATCACTTTTGTTGGTCTCCTCAAATTGGACTTTCTTCAATTTGTCCACATCTTTCACAAAATGTGTGTTCAGAATTGGACAAAGTACTCCAGTTGAGACCTTATCAATGCTGAATAGAGTAGAAGGATTACTTCTCATGTCTTGCTTACAACTCTCCTGCTAGTACAGCCCAGAATGACATTAATTTTTTTATACAACAGTATTACTCTGTTGACCCATATTTAGTTTGTGTTCCACTGTAACCCTCAGATCCTTGTCTAAAGTATTGCTTCCTAGACAGTCATTCTGAATTTGTGCAATGTATTTGTCATCAAATGTTATGTTCTATACAGGCATGTTAAGCAATGTGGCCACTAACGCATTGTTAAAGACAAAGTAGTAGTGGTGGGAAATGGAGATCTACAGTGTCTCATATTTCCTTAGTCCAAAGTACAAGAGACAGTTCTGTATTTTTCAGAGATGCCTGCTTGTCAGAGTAAGAATATTTGCTTTTTCTTCCTAGGTGAAAGTTTCTGTATTTGCCTCCCTCGTTAGTTCAACTGGTATCTTTTCAGTGTGTGAAAAGAGATGGGTAAGACTGGACATAGTGGTTCTATTACACTGTCATATGATGTACGTAATGTGTTAATGCTTTTTGAAGACAAACAGTGATGTTAATTTCATGCTGCAGTCAGAAGGCATACTGCATGCAAGATAAAGAGCAGACTTCTGCACATACTTTCTGCTATTGCACTCAAAAGATAAGCATTGGAAAATAGTATTTTATCATTTAAAAGGAAATGCTAACCTTTTACTCAGCCCAGAAAGCTGAGAATACTAGTCAAGGCCACACTTCTCACCATGAATAAACGATCAAATACAATAGACAATTAAGTGACTACATCTTCAATCATTTGACCAGCTAAATAGCATATCTACTTTCCCCCATAGTTCCACATCCAGCAGGGCTTCAGTACTAGAGCCTTACATTTTGGGGAACAATTAGTATCTTGGAACAAACTTAAATATAGAGCATGAACATTTTCTGTCAGCAGAATGTCATTCTGTTTTAAACAAACTGACACAGGGCTTCTATACTACCAGTGTCATAAATGTCGGCACTTTTAAGCATGCTGGTTACTGTCAGCACATAGCTAGAAATTGCAACTGTATTTGAATTTTTTCCCCTTGGCCATCTAACAGATTCTTCACAACTACAAGCAACTTCTATAACTCTGTTAGTAGATTCCATTGGTTTCCCTCAGCATGTGTGCAAATTGCACCAAGAAGAGTTGTAAATTACCCTTTTACTACCTTGAGAGATGCTGAATGGCTGCGTCCCTAGAGCAAATCACATGTAGTCGGCACTAAGTAGAAGCAGTCTGGTGAAGGGTTGGTATCATGTGATGCTAGAAGTGGATAGCCTTGTCAGAAACACAAACCCAGCTCTAAGCAGTATTTGGGCCTAACATGTTCTTCAGACTCCAAAAGAATGGTGCCCCACCAGTCTCTTCTGATACGATTGTAAAAAGTGTCCTATTGTCCACTCTAGTGCTATCACGCTTTCTAGGAAGTGATAGTTTTGTTTCAGTACATATGAACGTTTACTGGCAAAGATAAAAAGAGATGCATGTTTCCCATGGGCAGCGTTCCTATAGTCTGAAGCCAGGTCTAGGCCTAAAACTTAGGTTGAACTAGCTATATCGCTCAGGGCTGTGAAATATTTCACAGCCTGTGTGACATAGTTAAGTGGACCTAACCCCCCACTGAAGACGCCACTAGGTCAATGGAAGAGTTCCACCTCTCAAAGGGCTGGATTAACTACGGTGACAGAAAAACACCTTCCATTGTTGTAGTAAGTGCCTACACTACAGCGCTACATCAGAGTAGCTGCAGCACTGCTGTAGCTCTTGTAGTGTAGACGTACACAGAGTTATGTCCTGTCCAATAGTCCCTATATAGGACCACGCCTGGAATGGTGTTCGCAAGGCAAGTGAGTGTGTTTAAATATGTTTGTGGCAGAGTTTGGGAATAGAGGGATCACTGATGATTGCTGGAGTTTATTTCAGGCTGATGGAATGTATTTACTTCCCAGGCACTAGATCATATTTCTCTACCTTGGGTGTGTAGGCATGGCTCCATGGCTTAACATTATTCATGTTCAGGTTTTGGCCCAAGATGAAGCTAAGCAGGAATTAGCGATAACCATTAACGGGGTAGCTGTTGCAGAACAGGCAGGTGTGGTGTTAATGTAAGACTATCAAGACTTAACCCTTAGGCTTAGAGAGATAGGACATTCTGGCAGGAATTTTAGGATTTCACATCACAATCTGGATGATGCTCTGATCCTCGCGACGCTGTATACCTGAAGCAGCTCTTTACCAGATTCTAAACTAGAAAATGCCGAGTCTGCGAAGACTGGTATGTTTCTTTGTATATAAACTATTACACACAATTGAAATATAAATAAACATTGCAGTCTGCTCTTTACACCAATATACCATGCCACATCCTTACTTGAGAGCATCTGCTGCAAGCAATTTTTTGGTTGTGTTCCTACATCTTTAAAAGGCATGTCTGAACTTTTCTTTCAGCTGCATCCTCTCTTCAGGGAAAGAAAGTTAAAATAAAAAAAATCTGTAACCTGAATTCAGGCTCAGCTAAAAGTACTCTCCAGTGTGGATTGCCGTTACCACTCATAAGGCTTCATGGCAGGTGGCAATGCCATTAATCTTGCAGAATGACAAGCTGTTCCTCTCAATCATAGTTTCAGATAAATTTCAGCACCCATCAAGAGTATGCGCTTGAAAGTAGGTTGACTGTTCATCTGGGTTAAAAATGCAGATGATATTTTTACTTAAGGCTTCATAATGTTTAGCAGAAGCAGCACTAAGGCAGAAAATATATATTGATAAACATACTGAGTACAAAAGAGCTACCTGAACAAACCGTGTCATGTATGTATCATACATATGTAATTTTTTCAAGTGGATAAAAGTTGTATTACAGCCTTAACAGCAAGACAGACAACCCACTTCAGACCCCCACAGAAATTAAAATTTATTAAAAGTTTAGTTTTGATGTATTAAAAAAATGTCTACTCCAAAGTGTTCGTAGGGAAAGATACAGCATTAAAAATATTTTATCAAGCCAGCATAAAAAGGACACATATGCAAAAATAGGCTAAGTACATAGCCAAACAGTAATCATCAACACAATCTCCCACCATTTTTATATAAAACCCAAGAGTGGAGCTAGTATTACACCCTGATGTGCAGCAAACTACCTCTATTGGAGCAGTGAGGGAAGCAAATGCCAATGTTGGGACTTTCTCAATGGAGAAACCATAGACGGGCGCAGCCCATTTCATTTGGGTGTGCACCCAGGGAATTTTTTTTTTGAAGGCAAACATTTATTGAAAATCATAAAGGACATTATTTTTATTCATCAAAAAAACTAAAGAAACTAAAACTTAACTAAAAACTTAATTATTAAAAAATAATTAAAAATTAATTATTACTAAACTTTACTTAAAAATACAAACTTAAAAAATGAGACACAAAATACCAATTTTTTGCTGTAGTGATAACCAGGCGTATACAAAGATACAGTCAATTTTCATGATCTTTATCTTTAAGCAGATAATGAGCTAACCCAAACTGACCAAAACAGATTAAGGCAGGGGTGTCAAACTCATTTCCTATGGCAGGCTACATTTAAATTAAATTTAGTTCAAGTGGGCCACACATAGCATACATCTCATGCATGCAGCTCTCTTCAGACACTACTCTCTGCCGTGAAATCTCCCAACAAAGTGGAATTCGGTGCCAGAGTAGGGGAGTGGGACTCGCGGCAGAGAGTAACAGGCCTTTTACTCTCTGCCACGAGTCCTGCTCTCCAGCGGCAGTGCATGGTGCCACAAGGTCTCACAGCGGCATGCGCTGCAGCCACGGGCCGGACCAAAAAGGTTCAGGGCTGCATGTTTGACACCTCTGCATTAGAGTGTGCCTGCGCACACCCAGCACACCCCGTACGCATGCCTGTGGGAGAAACCCTATCTTTAGTACAGCACGTAGGCAATGTTAGCAAGAGTGGCCCAGCTGAACTCAGACTATTAAGGTGGTTCATAGGAAAGGACGCGGTGTCTCAGGATCCAGAGCATATTGGGCTTGCTGGATCAATACCAATACCCTGAATTGCAGCCAGAAGCAAATAGTAAATCAGTGTAGTCTTCAGAGAGTTGATACACTGTAAATTATTTGTCTGACAAAGCCTCACAGGATGTGTTTTCTACACTAGCTGTGGCAATCAGTAGCCTTCAGTGGTATTACGCAAGTAAAAAAGCACATAGGTCAAACTTATTAGTGATGAAGACTTTTATTGGTGATGATGACTAAACCAGAGAGAACCCATCCAGACACTCAAAACTACCATGGAGAAAAACAAATTTGTTAGCCAAGCAAACTGAAGATGGAATCAGCGAGCCAAAACAAAGATTGAATTCCACAATGCCATTTTCTCCATATCATCTTTCAGGTTAGGACAACACAACACTTTAACACACAAAGACTCTTCTGCAAATTTTTTTTGTTGTATAATTTACTGCTTTCCCCGTAATTGCATCAATGAAGAAGTGACCAAGATCAGCCAGTGAGGAGCTAAGCCAATCAAGATGCATTAAGTTCTGATCCCTGAATCAAATCAATTTCCATTTACCAGAAAGAGATGTATTCTCCCACTTCAATAAACTCCAAAAAAGAGAGCTGAAAAAAGTGTCTTTACACTCATGCAATTTGAATGCAACTGAAGGCAGCTGCTAACCGGCCCCCCCCCCCTCCCCCGAGAAGCATGGCCATGCACAAGAACTCTGTTCTGCAGCATTAGACTCAAAGTGACTCAATATTTGCCCCCTAAAGAATCCTTCAGCTAATTCAACTCCACAAGAAGAAGACTTCACTAGCAGCCAACTTTGGCTGATGGTGAATTTCTGAACAGGCACTGTCAAACTTTAGGCTATTAGCATTAATTTTAATTGAGAACACTGAAATGTTGTGACTTAAGATTCATTAACAGTTTCCCCTCATGCAACCTTGAATACTTGGCATCTTATTTCTGGAAAGGAAACCTAGAGGAGACATAAAGTAACTTAATTAAAAAAGAGAGGGAGTATGTGGGATTTAATTTGAATTTAATATTCTTGATTTTCATTGAGCATCCTGTCTCAAGCCGCTCTTTAAGTGAGTCTGTGGATTAAAAGACATGCTGAGATCTCAAGTGAACTCTCTTAGTCTCTTCTTCCCAGTAACTGAATTAGAGCCTACCTCCAATTACAGAATTTTTTTGAAGAAAAGCTGGTAATGTTATGAGTGTTGGACTTATTAAGGTCAGTTATTTGATAGTCTGGATACTGTAAGCTAACCTTGTATATGGATGGCATTGAGAAAATTGAAATTATTGAAAATATCAGCGTTTTAAAGCAATGGAAGAATGAGAATAATTTATGGTCTACCACAGCAGTCCTCAAACTGGACTACAGAACACCTTGTTGGTCACATGTTGCTGGCTCTCCTCCTTGTTTCAAGCTGCCAAATTTCATGAAGGTACATCAAGTACTTCCCAAATATTACTTTTCCATGTAAGCAATTGCAATAGTTACCAAAGAGATGTTACAAATTGCTAATGGAAAGAGAGGGGAGACCAGGTGATGATGAATGGGACTAGACAAGGTTGGTCCACACTGAAATGTTTGCGAACCCTTGCTATAACAATGAAGGGAATACACTGAGGTTAGGGAAAGTGGATATGGAGAAGGAAGCATGGAACAACAGGTGCAACCTACTATATAACAAAGCTGCATAAGCACAAGAGAAATCCAAAGAGGAGGCAATGAAGGTATAGGTGAGGAGGCAGGTAATTCAATGTTAGTTCCAAAGGCAATCATGAATTAATATTTGTTAAGACATTAGATGAAATCCATGACTATTTGCCCAGATAACCAAAGATGAATTAATTTGCCAAGATAGTGTGCTGGCATAAACATCACCCTCTTTATTGGAATAAAAGCCAAGACTCGTTCACTAATAAAATAATGCCAGACCAACTCAAAGATCTCCCAGAATTTAAATTGTAGGAATGAAGGACAAAGTGGGAGGGGGATGGAAAACAGAATCCTGATAGACTATAGGTCACTCACACAGAAGGCTGGAGATGCTCAATAATTAGAGCAGTGTTTCCCAACAAGTGTGCCATGGCACACTGGCGTGCCGTCAGGCCTGAGCAGGTGTGCCATGGAATTTCTTGAAAAACTACTTGAAGAATTCTGAGTTGGCTCATGAATATCCATGAGTTCATTTGGAGACTATATGGTGGTGTGCCTCAAAATAATTAAAAGGTATCAAGGTGTGCCATGGCAGAGAAAAGTTTGGGAACCACTGAATTAGAGAATGGGCCTGGAAAACTGACAGGCATAGCAGATTACTGATGCAAGCATCAGATTATCTCTAGGGGTTTGAGGCTTGCCTAGGGTAGGCTAGGAAGCTTTAGATCTCATTACTGTTCTACTTCTGGGTTCATTCATTTCCTCTGAATTTTCCAAAAAACTTGGTTGTCTTTAAGACATTTGGTTCTCATACTCACGACAGTTCATTTTTTGTAGACAAGGAAAAGACATCTGAGAGCTCTGGCAACAGCCAACAAAATCTGGGGTACTCTATCCAGGATGCTACCACTTTGATATCAATGAGAGGCAATCTGAAGTCAGCAAGATGACAAGAGGAGCAATGGTGATAAAAGGACCAAAACATTACAACTTGCTTTTGGAATGAAACTTCCTTTGGCCTCCCATAAATCACTTGGGATTGTTTACAATACCTGGGTAAACAGGTTTGATTTCTATATCCAGTCTCTAAACACATATTAGTGCATGAGCTCCTTTCTGATTTGCATGTATTGTTTGCATATAACCAACAGGTCTGCTTATGTTTTGAGCAGAATCAACTTCTCTGATGTGGGGAGCATTCTTTGCCATGCAAACTGAAGCAGGTCTCACTCTGATAGAACCTCAGTTATCAAATCTTAATTAGCACTTGGTTTTATGGTTTGATTTTCAAATTATTTTTCGTTGTAGATAAGTCATTAACAATTGTGGGTCTGCTTGCCTGAGTCATGACATCTCTTACTGTACTAAAACAAAAATCCACTGTTGTAATATATAGTGGGATCAAACTTCTCAACTCAAGTCAGGAGAAAACCATTATAATCAGTCTACGAGATCTTTCTTTCTCCATTCTTTAATTTTAACAATTTTTGGAAAAAATTAATTGGCATGCACCACAGTAGCTCATGCTTAAAAACAAACAACCCTTTCATGGCAATACATGCTGCCACAGCTATGTTTTAAAGTGAAGACAACAAGAACAGTAATAACAATAACAAAAGCACAATCCCACGGTATCGCACGCAATACAACAAGGATTCCGAAGACAGAGAGAGACTGAGAAAACGACATCCAAGTGGCCATCAGCTATGAAAATTATAGTTTCATAGGTATGTACCCCACTGCTATATGAATAGACAACATACACATGACTGGATGTTGGACCACCTTCTATTCCTAGTTATTAATACCCAGAAGATTTCTCCCTAATTGGGATCCAAATATGTACAGGAGAAGAGCAATTCTTCTCTTTGATATCTATTGCTGCATATTAGACTAGCGAGAGCAGGTGGTATGGCCTCTGCATTTAGGATTTGATCATAAAATTGCTGTGCAATTGGGCTACAGTGAAATTTTCTCTTTATAGGATATACAAGATTCACTTGGTTTTGATTGTATGGCTGTTTTAAAAATTAACATTTAAGAGAACGTAGAATGGCTCTCTTTCCAATACAAAAGAGATGTTTTCTTTTCAGACCAGCTTTTCTCCACAGCATCATCCCCACTGGCAGTTAACCCTAAAAAAATCAGAGTTTAAATAGCTTCCTAGAGACAAGACTGCGGGTTTTTGGGGGGTGGAAAGGAAGAGAGATTCTGTTTCAGTCAGTTTCTCTTCTGGCTATGTCATTTGACACGTTGGTACTCAAATGCTATCTATTCAACACAGTATGTTGCTAATCTAATCTAAAGCAGCACTGTGAATACTGCTGTGCCATGGAAATGTTTAACAATGCAAATATGATTAGCCACATAGATGGAGTTTTACATGCTACTGTTTTGGGAGCAAAATTTAATAGTATAACAATGATGAGATGGCCTCCCTCTTCAATTCTGTCTCATCAACACTTACATTATAGCGCTCACTGCAGACTAGGCTTTAATCTTGCTGTCTGCATGTTTTTCCTTGCTAATATGAAGGCTCATCTAGCAATAATTTTGGCAATTTAATGAAGAGTAGAGAAAAGAATGATTAATAAATGCCTTCACCATTTGTTATGTTTTTGGCAAGTTGAGCTGCATTAAATCATGCCTATAACAAAATTAAGAGGCTATAAAATTTACTCCACAATCTAAGCAAAAAAGTAATTAGATGCATTTTACTGCATACCACAAGACAATGGATATCATTTGAAGAAAAAAAATCCAAAACGTGACTCGCACATTGCAAACAGACTTAAGAGATAAAACTAACAAACATCACGTGTCTGAGACCTGAGATTCTGGTTTAGGTATGCTCTGGGAATCTGGGACAAGAAAAAATCCCTGATTAAAGATCAACTGTAGGAAGTACAGAGGGGATATGCTGGGTAATTAATCAGGTATCTATAATGGATATCAATGCAAAAAATTACAACTCCGCTCTATCATTGCACTCATCCTCCACTTTCCTCCTCCCCAAACATGCCCACCACTTGGCTCTGTATAAGTCTTCTCTATTAAGTCATTGTAAATTGCGCCTGGAGGGGTGGGTAGCATATCTTCTCATATCTAGGGTGACAAGATTTCCCAATTTTCATAGAATCATAGAAGATTAGGGTTGGATGGGACCTCAGAAGATCATCTAGTCCAACCCAAACTAAATTATCCTAGCCAGGGCTTTGTCAAGCCAGGCCTTTAAAACCTCTAAGGATGGTGATTCTACCATCTCCCTAGGTAACCCATTCCAGCACTTCACCACCCTCCTAATGAAATTTTTTTTCCTAATATCCAAACTAGATCTCCTCTACTGCAACTTCAGACCATTGCTCCTTATTCTGTCATTTACTACCATCAAGAACAGCCTAGCTCCATCCTCCCTGGAACCCCTGTTCAGGTAGTTGAAGACCTCTATCAAATCCCCGCTCACTCTTCTTTTCTGAAGACCAAACAAGCCTAGTTTCCTCAGCCTCTACTCATAAGTCATGTGTCCAAACTGCCTAATCATTTTCATTGCCTTCACTGGACTCTCTCTCCAATTTGTCCACATCTTTCCTGCAGTGGGGGGCCCAAAACTGGACACTACTCCAGATCTGGCCTCACCAGTGCCAAATAGAAGGGAATAATCACTTCCTTCGATCTGCTGGCAATTCTCCTCCTAATGCAGCCCAACGTGCATTTAGCTTTCTTAAAAATAATGACAGACTATTGGCTCACATCCAGCTTCTTGTCCACTGTAACCCCCAAGTCCTTTTCTGCAGAACAGAGCATAGGATTTTTTCCATCCTAAATGCAGGACTCTGCGCTTGTCCTTGCTGAATCTCATCAGATTTCTTTTGGCCCAATCCCCGAATTTTTCCAGATCACTCTGTATCCTATCCCTGCCCTCCAGTGTATCTACCACTCGCTCCAGCTTAGGGTCATCTGCAAACTTGCTGAGCTGCAATCCACCCCATCCTCCAGATCATTAATGAAGATGTTGAACAAAACCTACTGCTCAGGCACTCTGGTTGGTACTGGCTGCCAACTAGACATCAAGCAATTGATCACTATCTGTTGAGTCCAATGATCTAGCCAGCTTTCTATCCACCTTATAGTCCATTCATTCAACCCATACTTCTTTAAATTGCTGGCAAGAATACTGTGTGAGATGGTATCAAAAGCTTTGCTAAAGTCCAGGTGTATCACGACCACCACTTTCCCCACATCCACAGAGCCAGTCATCTCATCACAGAAGGCAATCGAGTTGCGTAGTCATGACTTGCCCTTGGAGAATCCATGCTGACTGTTCCTGACCACCTTCCTCTCTTCCAAGGGCTCACACTGGTTTCTTGAGGACCTGCTCCATGATTTTTCCAGCAAATGAGGTGATGCTGACTGCCCTATAGTTCCCTGGCTTCTCCTCCTTTCCTGTTTTAAACATGGACACTATATTTGTCTTTTTCCAATAGTCCGGGACCTCCCCCGATTCCCATGAGTTTTAAAAAATAATGGCTCTGCAATCACATCAGCCAACTCCCTTAGCACCCTTGGATTCACTGCATCTGGCCTCATGGACTTGTGCATGTCCAACTTCTCTAAGTACCTGAACCTGTTCCTTCACCATTGAGAGCTGCTCGCCTCCTCCCCATGCTGTGCTGCCCAGCGCAGTAGTCTGGGAACTGATCTTGTCTGTGAAGACAGAGGCAAAAAAAGCATTAAGTACTTCAGCTTTTTCCACATCATCCTGTCACTAGGTTGCCTCCCCCTTTCCACACTTTCCCTGGCCTTCTTGTTGTTGTTGCTAACATACCTGTAGAAACCCTTCTTGCTACCCTTCACATCCCTTGCTAGCTTCAACTCCATTTGTGCTTTGGCTTTCCTGATTTCTCAATGGTCTCAAGTTGCAGTGGGTGAGGTCTAGGTTGGATATTAGGAAAATGTTTTTCACTAGGAGGGTGGTGAAGCACTGGAATGGGTTACCTACGGAGGTGGTGCAATCTCCATCTTTAGAGATTTTTAAGCTGCTGTTTGACAAAGCCCTGGTTGGGATGATTTAGCTGAGGTCAGTCCTGCTTTGAGCAGGGGGTTGGACTAGATGACCTCTTGAGGTCCCTTCCAACTCTAATCTTCTACGATTCCATGATTTCACCGCTGCATTTTTGAGCAATATTTTTATACTCCTCCTTAGTCATCTGTCCAAGCTTCCACTTCTTGTACATTTCCTTTTTGTGTTTAAGCTCACTGAAGATTTCTCTGTCAGGCCAAGCTATTCATCTGCCATATTTGCTATTCTTTCTGCACATCAGGTTAGTTTGTTCCAGTGCCCTCAATAAGGTTTCTTTAAAATACAGCCAGCTCTTCTGGACTCCTTTTCCTTTCATCTTAGCCTTATATTTTATAGGAACAATCCCAGTTTCGGGGCTTTGTCTTGTATAGGCACCTATTACCCCTCATTCCCTGTTCTGATTTTTTACACTTACTATCTGGTCACCCATCTCATATCAATAAAATAATTTCACAACATTAGTCAATGCAATATTATATAATACCTGTGTTAAACCTCTGAGATAACCAGTGTGAACAGATATTTCTAGAAGCCTGAGTATGCTCTATCCAAGTTGAATGCTAGTGTATTTCAGGTCTGTGCCAACTGTCCAGCCTACCTGCCAACTGACTATTTGCTAACTGGGATAGCATTGAAACTAGATCTCAAAGATGAAGATTTTATGTTTTACTTCCAAAATGTGAGCTTCTCAGCAGTTATAGGAACAGTGTTGTGCTGCAAACTGACTTAGAAAAAAACTGAAAAATATTAAATGGGAAAAAAGATGTAAAAGTTCTCAAAGAGGATTTAAATACAGGCCACGAGTCACCACTTCTAATCTCTCTTGGAAAGGATTTTAGAAGGAGGGCACACAGGCTCGACATCTTGAAAGTAAAACACAGTAGCTACAAAGAATGTTTTTAAAGAAATGGACATACAAGATAAAGGATGCACTGGAACATGGGGATTAATTAGGAGAAATTATGGTGTGGAACTTGATAGTGCAAGTATTAAAGGGGCAATGTGAACTCAGCCTTGACCCAGATTTATATGTCTGGAGAAACAAGTTCTAGAAAACTTTAAATCAAGGGAAAGATTTCACTTAAAAAAAAACCGGGGGAAGAATGGTTTATACAAATGAAATTTCCCCTGCAATGCTTGCAACCAAAAATACTGAGTCTAAAAGTGAAGCTGACTTCTTTGGTTTTCCAAGAGCAACAAATAGTTCCTTTGACTGATTATATGTAAAGGCGTTGGCCAGTACTCACAGACACCCCACAAAATGAACTGGACGTCAAATGATGAGTTTTAATAAATCCAACATTTTGTTGGTATCTTAGGCAACACGGTATGTTTGTCTCAAACAGGGCTTACCTTGGAACTACCTACTTACGGTAATATCAAGTGAAAATCCCCACAGAATTCTGCCAATCCAGCCTCAATATTGAATTAACCTATATGTTTTCATTACTACACTTTTCATCTGAAACTTTTGCCATTCAAATAAGGGGGTAACGAGTACATCCACCTTCCTTTTATTCAAATGGTCACCCTCTTCTCCAATCCATTCCTTTCCGTGCCCAGGTGTCTCTATATTCCCCTCCCTGTTCCCAGTCCTCCATGATACCAGACTGGATTTGGTTTAGGGCCACTTTCCATATCTTTCCAGAGCAACAACAGAATTTTGACTGGCTCCCCTTGCCTTGTACAAAAGAAAAAAAAAAAGGGGGGGGGGGGGAGTGAGGGGAAGGGAGAGAGAATTATGTGCTTCTTCAGTCACCAGACTACACCTAAGGCAAAGACATTCTAAAATACCTTAATCCCCCTGGTTGGTTTCCATCATGCTGTGGCTTTCTGCTGCTCAAAGTTCTCTAGCATTTTTTTTTAAATGACAGACACCCTTGCTATCCAGTTTTAAAATTAAAGTTAAAAAGACAATAGTGTGTGTCCTTCATGTGCTTTTTCTTATTGAATTGTGACATTCATAATTCAATAAGACACAGCATATGAACAATTATTTAAACATTTAAAAACAAGGTGGGTTGCTGGCTCTTTACAAAAATTGACATATTTAAGCAATGAAAACAAATCTATTACTGCTGTCTTTAAAACAAAAGCACACGTTTTCTACAAGTAGGATCTTCTCCTATTGCCGTGCTCTCCTCTCTGCAGCAGGAAGGCCTCTCCTCTCTGCAGCAAAAGACCTTCTGCAGCAGGAAGTCTGTGCTCAGCACCAGTAAATGCTAGAAGGCCCTGTTTAAAAAGTATGTTTTATTTTAATTGTATACTCGAATCACAGAGTCCAAGGCCAGAAAAGACCACTGTGATCGACTAATCTGACCTCCTGTGGAACATAGGCCATAGGACTTCGCCAAAATAATTTGTAAAGCAGATCTTTGAGTAAAGCATCCAGTCCTGATTTTAAAAAGTGTCAGTGATGGAGAATCCATCAAGACCCTTGGTAAGGTGTTCCAATGGTTAACTACTCTCACCATTACACATCTGCACTTTACTTCTACTCTGAATTATTTCCTGGTTGGTTAAAATTCCTAACCCCTCACTCAGTCAGAATCCTAAACTAACCAAAAAAAGGGTAAAAACGGAAGGGAAAAAATAAACCCTGTCAGATTCTCACCACCATAGTACTAAAACGATGGACTTATTTTTAGCCCATTTTCTTCCTGTACCAATAACTCTTAGTATACATTTCCTGGTGGTTAAATTACTATTGCTATTATTTTTCGCTCCAACTGTCAACTATTTATAGATGCATTCTGGCTCCATGGGTATGGTAAACTATGCAAAACAGAGGAAAATAAAGAGATTAAGCATGAATGTTTATTTAACATCCAGTAGGGTACAATCACATAAAAGTAAAGAGTTGACTGGGGGAGAGGGGAAGGAAGGGGACATGCTACGCTCCTGTAGATAAACTCAAGGCACACTAAGCAAGCCTTCTAGCCACATGGAAAAGTCTTAGAGAATTATATTCCTGCTATAGAGTTATACAGGATAATTTTAGAAGACTATCACTTCTCTACTGAACTCTATCGGAATTAAGTAATTTCTGTGGGATCAGTTTGGTTTCATTCTTGCTTGCTTTCTTAAGATTTAAAACAATAATAAAGCACATCCATAATAAAAGGCCCTTGGGCCAGTTATTTATAGGTACATGTGTATTGCTGCACTCAGGGCTTGCCTACGCTTAAAACGCTGCAGCTCAGTGAAGATGCTACCTGTGCTGATGGGAGAGCGAAGGTAATCAAATCTCCCCAAGAGGTGGTATCTAAATGAACAGAAGAATTCTTACATCGACCTAGCACTGTCTACACTGGGGGTTAGCTCAGTTTAACTGCATTGCTTGAGGATGTGGATTTTTCACACCCCGACTGACGTAGTTCTACTCACCTAATTTCCTTGTGTAGATCAGGCCTTAGTGTTTTTCCAAAGGCATTTAGGCACTTAAAAGTCTAAATTCTATCAATTATTGATGAAATTTAGACTCAAGTGCCTAAATCCTTTTGCAAACAGATTTAGGCTCCTAAATTAATTAGGCATTGTGACACAGAACAGCAATGCCTTGATACCTTTAAAAATCTGGGCCTAAGGGCTCTAACAATTATGCTTACAATGACTACTAAGCAGCAATTAAAAAAAAACTGTATAAAACCACAATTAATTAACCTCCCTTTTCCCCAGGAACATGTTCTCAGCCTTCCCTATCAACCCTGTCAAATAAAAGTGCGGTTGTAGTATGCCCGGAGGGTCATCAAGTTCAGGCTATTTTAGACAAAGAATGTGGAGCAAATTCCAGAGCCTTGAGACCAACACAGCAAACATTCTGCCAGCAGCCCCCTGTTTTAGTTAGTTATTTTTGGTGATGAGGGGGAACCAGCTTGAGCACCTCCACTGACTGCAGCAGCCAGCAGGAAGTCACAGGAGAAAGGTAATCTCCGGGACTGGTCTGGGCCCAGATCAATTAAGACTCAGAACAACATAGGACTTTTTAGCATATAGCATTATATTCTACCTACCACATTCCTCTTGCTCTAGTTATTCCATGCTGCCAGCCTGGCTCTTTTCCACAACTACTAAATTCACTTTTGTTTCCCCTAAAATAATTGAAGTCTTTGAGTATTATTTTAGAATGAAGTAATTCCCTGAATTAATTCCCTAAAGTAATTTATTTATAAATAAATAAAAAGTTCAGCACTAGACTAATAAAGACACTTTCTGCAAGACTCACAGTATGGAATCAGCAAACAGTAGAGACAAAGTGTAACCAATTCATCCAATTTCAGTTTTACTTGTTGTATTTCTAAGGGGGGGGATGGCGGGGAGGATGTTTCTGTTTAGATATATTCTGTAATCCAGAACTGTATTCCCATCAAGAGGCTTAGAACAAATTCATAATCAACATACTAGCAGCATGCTCTAGCCACGTTGTGGCCCAGGCTATGTAACAATTCAAAGGGAAAAGGAAGCACCGTGCTAGATTCACCAGGCCAGTAAAAAGAATATTCTTGAATGTGGGATTTAGCCAATGCCAATGCGAAGTGCAAGAAAAGGGAGAACATCAAAAAGATGCATCTTTAAAAGAACGGTTAATCAGGACTTGAAAACTTTACCTACTGATCAGAGGCAGATAAGAAATATTAACAAGGCAAGACACTGGTGAGGTCCAGGGATAATGTTCTGGTGAGAGGACTAGCTCATTCCCACTCTTAACTATTGAAGAGGGAGAGTGCTGTCCCTAGACCCTGCTGTGATGCTCTATTTTTCACATCAACCTCTGGAAATCTCTTTCCTTGCATCAGAGCCTTACTCGTGGCCGTGAAGGTGGTGGGAGAAAATGGGGTGGCTATTCTTTCTACTTGTTCCCGAGTAGGATGCCAGAAGGGATGGACTCAGTGGGACGGAAACTACTACTTCACACCTCTCAGGCTCCTGGCTATCCCATGGAAGACTGCAGTGTTGTTTTATCCATGCTGGTCCCAGATATGAGAGAGAAAAGATATTACCTGACCCATCTTGTATTGGACCACCTTAGTGAACTTAGTGAAAGAGATAAGCTTACACAAAGTTGAAGAGAAAACAAGAGTTCAAAGGCATGTCTCTTTCACCAACAAAGTTGGTCCAATAAATGGTATTACCTCACCTCAGTTTGTCTCTCTAGGGAGACTGACAGTGGGACAGGAGGCAAAAAGACTACTCCACTAACCCACCAGGTTTGGGGGAGGTTTTGGCCCCACCTCCGTCACCTGTCCCTGCTTATTGCTTTCACCAAGCAGAAATGGAATTAAATTGACAGAATTCTTGTTTGTTTTATTGGTGCTCCAAAACTTGTTGATGTAGATAGGCTATAGCACCCTTACAAACTACAGTTACATCTTCCTATTGGATTAAATTGCAACCTATGGAATTCAGTCTACTTATGCGTCTTTCCTTAGAGCTTTAGATCTATTCTTATTCGGATTTGAAAAATCCGCCCACAAATGGGAAGGAGTCGTCCCTGGTGAATGGACTGTAGGGTGGGATTAGGTTGAGAACCAAGGCATTAGTTTTTGCAGAATTAATGCTTTTACTTAAAAAATACCAAAAATTCTAGCTTTGATTATTTCAAAGACAGCCATGCACACATGATTTCTTCCTAAAACTGCAAGCATCTTACATGCTACTGACATTTTCAAGCACCAACACTACCATGATCAGTTTTCACTAATGTTCTCCACAGCCTAGTGTACAACAAAGAGACTGGCAAAGAACCATATTAATGTCATTTTGCACCAGGGAAAATTCTGGGTAACAGAAGAGGCAGCTGCCATTTACAGCGGGGTAGTATTCACAGGGAAGAGTAGCAAAGATCCTCTTCCCGCTCTCAAAACAATCAGGAAGGTAGTAAGAAGGGCGGACTGGTGGATTTCTTCACCCCAGCTAGGCAGCATCAAAAAGTACACACTACTTATGACACTTTCAAATCAAAGTTGAGCTGCAGTGTAACTAGGCTGTGACTGAGGTTACAACTGTGATGTCCATGGAATGGCTGTAGACATATGTCTACATCCAGTCAGTAGGTCATTATTCTATGCCTTTAAATTTAAAGCCAGTCAACAGGTGTTTACCATAGTACCAATTTTTTTTAATTTTTATTTCTCACCCTAATTTTGAAATTGCCAGTAGATATTATGGTAAAATCTAATTAATGCTCACTAATGAGTGGGAGACCCATTGCAAATTACTGAATTTGCCAATTAGCAAGCAAGTGAACAAGTTGAAGAATCACAGAATGTGCTCTAGTCATTTATTTTGACAACCAGAGTGTGCTTTTAATTATTTAAGACACTTCATAGAAGATTAATTCAATTTTCTGTTTTTGTAAAAATACTGCAGTCTCTCCAATGGTACTAAATGACCGCTGTGGAAGATACTGCTTGATCCTCTCTCACAGAAGAGTAGGAATATCTTAAGACCATCCTTGAGTCCCTTGCATGAGAGATGATCCATATTTATTGGCTCTGTGCCTCTTTCTCTGAAAGTTTGGATTTTGAGATAGCCGTACATCCCTGTAGGGAAAAAATCCACCTAAGATGTCTTAGCAATAGAAAAACCTGCTTGTTTCCCACTCCAAGAGGACTACTTGTTCTTGGGCACGCTAGATTTGGTTTGTATCATCTCGTTGGCTGCTCTTTGGTGACTGAATTGGTGCCCCATTTCCTCCTGTTAGGTCAGGTCACTCCTGAGATGATGTCTGACTTGATCAGAGACAGGGTTCTCTTCTGTGCTACGTTTAAAACTTAACCAGAGCACGTTTTATTCTGTAGCTCTAGAAAGTCGTCTCTCCTTTTCTGTTTTGACCAGCTTCCTTGGCTAAATCACTTAAGCTCCCCACAGGAGACTTTGCCTATCATCATGTCATAGTCCAGCGTTATTAAGAGTATTGCTCAACCTTCAATGTGTGTCATGTGCCGTAAAACATGTGACCCATAGTCAAAGTGTGGAACACGTGTGTTTTGCTGCATTGTCCCACAATTGAACATTTTTTTAACTATCAAATGCGTTTTAAAGGAGGTTTTCTCACCGTCTTAAATAAATGAGCTTTTCTTTTTTAAAAAATTGGGGAAAACTATCATGTGCAGCCATAAGAACACCTCTGTGCCATGGGCCTTCAGATGTTCAAACACAAACCTCCGGCACTGGGCTAAGGAGATAACAGTTATTTATGTGGATCAACTGATAAAGAAGGATGTGACACACTTTGCCAGTAGAACGTTGGGGGGAAATCAAGATTCCTGGGCTCTGAGCGACAGTCACCGACAAGACAGGTAGGTACATAATTTGACATGTTTGTTATGAATGGGCAGCATGGATGGATGTTGGGGTTGCCATCCTGGAGAATTAAGTTCTAGTGTGTGCTAGCTCTTCTTGAAGTGACCTTGTGCTGTCTCAGTTAACTTACTTGGAAAATGGGGGAAGGAAAATGAATCCATCAGATTTGTCCAAAATGCAGAAAGTTCCCTAAGAGGCATGGATGTTTGTACCTGTTTTCTGCCATGATCACCATTCAAGACTTTAGGACTTGTCAGAGTTCCTGCATCATCATTACAGATGGGAAGAAATGACATATAAGAGCAGATTAAAACAATCAAGGGCCCTGAGCCCAAAAGAAGAGGAGTAATTTGTTGATTCGGCTCCTTGCCCTCTATACGTGGCGTGATCAAATTGTATTAAGAATGTGGTTGGAATGGTTTGACGTTTTCTTCAAATTATTTCTCCACACAGAAATAAACTGCTAGGAAAAATGCTAATGGATTGGAGGCCCAGTCACCCCAATGTCCCAGCTGTTGGATGGCCATGCACGATTCCTTTAAAGACGCAGAGAAAAGTAACCTAAAATCCACCACAGTGCACAAGCAGCCTTGCAGCACCCACCCCTTCCTGCCTGCCACGATGGTTATTAAAAAAAAAGAAAAGTCATCCCTCAGAGGGAAAGAAAGGTTTGCTTCATTGTTCTGCTCTCCTTCCCAAAGGCCAGCCTCCTTTTTTAATCCTTCATGGCGTGCACACTCCACCTAACAACCACTTGTGGGGCAAGGAGCAGGAGCGTCTTCAGCAGGAGCCAGCTGCTGGTCAGCACTACAACTTCCTCCCTCGGTGTCTCAAATCCCCAGCTCATTCCTAAGATGTCCCCGGGCACTCTCCTATCATGCGACCTACCCTCGACAGCAGTAAGCCGCCTGCCCTGATGCCACCCTAAGCCCCATCTCTGCATCCTGCAGGCTTTCCTGCACCAGTGTCCTGTCCCTGCCCCTCCCACGCCTCAGGCTCTGTAATCCACCTTTCTGGCTTCCCCCAAACTTCAGGGTCGTTATCATTGGAGATGTGGCTCAGGCAGCGTGAGCAGGATCTCCTGCTGATAGCTGGCCTTTGCACACAGTGAGGTACTACCAGCAAGTTGTGCGCACATAATGAGCAAAGACGCGTACAGTCAATGCTCTATGGAGCCAGCCTAGCAGTACACACTCTGGCTATGCCAGCAGAGCCTGGTGGCTGCCTAGTTGCCTGGGGTGATCTGAACCATGCCACTGCTTACACCTGCCCTAACTTGGGCCCATGTCCTTTGGGGTATCATGGCAATGAAATAGCTGCATCCCCCTGTCCCTACCATAACCCCTAAAAAGGGCCGCTGCAGTGATGAAGTGAGGTGTTTATGGTAAATATATAACTGCTAGGTGGGCCACATGCTCAGAAACCATTGCTGTAGGCGCTGCAAGCGCCTAGCCCTTCAGGTTCCAGCCCTCGGTCTGTTCCCATAAACACGCAGAGTCTGACGGCTAGCACAGGGTTACTGTACCAGGACATAAATGCTGCAGCCATAACTGCTGCAATTACCTTGGTGCAATTGCTTAGAGCTAAACCAACAGTTCCTAACTTGGCCCCTAAAGGCAATCCACACGATTGCCAACCCCAGGAGGGCACAGTCGTGAGTCGGACTCCCTTCCCCCACACCACTTACAGAACCAGGAGATTGGCCCCAAATCAGGAGCACTGTAAAAAGATTATATGTGGGGGAGAGGCGTGGTCTGCTTTGATTCTTTGCTCTCTCCACGCCCCCCCGCATGCGTCAGCATCGTCAACGCTCTCTCATCTATCGAAAAAGGTGCTTGCGGCCCATGCTGCAGGGGCTCCCACCCCCACCGCATCTCATCCTCCTGACTAGAAATTAATTCTGCCCCCCTCTGAAGCCTGTCCTCTCAATCCTCACTTCTGCTCCTCCTGCAACTGCAGGACCGTTTCACCTCTTTCCCTGGGGGGGTCCCCACTGCCCCCTCCCAAAGCTGGGGGTTGCACAGGAGCCACCCCAATTCTCATTCAGGGGACGGGGAGCGGGGTGAACGCTGTCGGCCGCCTGGTGCAGTCAGCCAGTCTCAGGGCCCTCTCCTGCAGGGCTGCAGTTCCCATAAGGGCTGGAGCATCTGGTTTCAGCGGAGCGATTGGCTCCAGCCAGGCTGAAATCCCATGAGTAGGGTCCTACCAAATTCGCAGCTGTGAAAAACAGGACACAGACCGCGAAATTGGCTGGGGAGGGGGAGGGCTGCAGGTGCTCCAGCTGTGGCTCCTACCACATGCTGAGCTCCAGCTGCTCATCGTGGCAGGGCTGGAAAGGGACAGGACTTCCTCCTCTCTGGCAAAAGCCACTCCCAGGGCCACATGAGACCCACCTCCAGGACCCTCCCCCCACCACTTCCAGCTCCCCCACTGCAAAGCGCAGCCGCTGCTAGGTGCCACTCTGCTTACAGGCTTACAGTTTGGGGGTGGCAATGCCGCCCCAGCCCCCCAAATTACACCCCAGTATGGCCCCCAGTTCCCCCATTTCCAGCACCGGTGGTCCGCCCCCCACTTCTACAAAGGTTCCGGCTCCTTTTGCCCCCAGCCTGCTCCTCCGCAGCTCTGGGCCCAGTGCTTGGGGATTAAAGGGGCTTGGGGCTGGCTGGGGAGGGGGGAGACCACAGAGCCCACCCTAGACTATGGGGCCCTGGACAGGAGCCCACCCATATTGCGAGCCCTGGCCTCCCCAAATGTGATGACATCCCCCCATACGATGCAGCCCTGAAGGCAGCACCTCCGTCAGCAGCAGCACCGACATAAATGTGGCAATACCACAGCCTCCCCCGCCCCCCCACAATAGCCTTCTGTCCACCCACCACAACCCTCTTTTAGGTTGGGACCCCCATTGCTACAACACTGTGAAATTTCGGGTGTAAATACCTGAAACCGTGAAATTGACGATTTTTAAAATCCTATGACTATGAAATGGACCAAAACGGACCATGAATTTAGAAGGGTCCTACCCATGAGATGGCAACAAGGAGGCCAGTGCAGGGACATAAAGGTGGGGCTCTGCCCGCCTAGCACCAGGGCTCCACCTTCCAGGAGGCAGCCACAACCCACAGCAAGAATTCGGGCTCTTTGTTAGCCTCGTTTGGACCCACTTGCACAGCCCCCTAGGTTGCAGGCTGGCCCAGAATACGTGTCTGTCATAGCGACACTTGCCCCCTTGGCCATCACAGGCTGCTTCCACTTCAGCTCTCAGCCTTTCAAACCCAGCTTTCAAGGGGCCTGGCCTTCTCCCTGCTATCAACTCCCAACCTGCTGCTCTATTCACATACAGCCTCTGGCTTGTGCCTGAGCCAGGCCCTTTTTGACCTCGGGCTATCCCAGGGCTTGTGCTGGAGGGATTACATTGCCCTCTGTGGGCTGGATGTCACACTGGGGGTTAGCACAGTGCTCATTAGGGAGCACTGAGCAATACAATGTTTACTAGAGACAGAGGCATGAAGCAGTTTATGAAAAACCTAGACACACAGCACTTTGGAAAGCTCGAAAGCACTTAAAGCATTGTCTGTCTGCCACCACAGGAAGATGTGTGGCAGCGTAGCCCAGAGAATGTAGCACTAGACTGAGACTCGGGTTCTTTTCTCATGTCTGCTACTGGCCAACCTTGGGCATGACCTGCCTACAATGTTTATGGCTTAATCTGGCCTTTGAAGCATATTTGATGAGACTTTAATTAGCAACCAGCAAGAGGAGCATGATACAGAGCTAAACAACCTGCCTGGGTGTTAGAGACTGTTTAAGAGGGTAGGGATGTTACAGGTTTAAAATTACACACACGCACAGGAAATAAAACATTTGCTTTTTTTATATGTGCAATGCTTTTATTTCTTCAGTAGTCAGATTTGCAGTATTAAAGCACAAAGTATTTACTAGCTATAGAAAATGGATATTTACTTTATGCACATTTGTCAGTGTATTTAACATACATGTGTCCTACTTTACATAGATGTGTATAGTACTAGTTTATCACATACTTAAAATTAGCATAAAGACAAAACACCATTTTAGGGGAGATATCTCTGTGAAGCTGATCAGTTAGCAGGTACTTTTTAGGATCTAACAGAATCGTTAGGGTGTTTGGTACAATCAATCTACGTCCATTAAAGTCAGCATAACTGAACAGAGCAGCAGAAGCCTCATGGCAATTGTCCAGATACCTGAAATGATAACAAGTCAACCCCACATTCACTTGTTTCTATCAAAATGTTTATTAAAAAAGACTTGAGAGGAATTATTGTTTAAGGCTGCATGTGGGAGCACACACACAAAGCAAGTCTAGATTAAATCTGAGAAAACAGATGATTAGATGGAGGAAATCTAGTGCTATCAAACCCTGGAATCCTTCATTTATAATGTTTGGTTTGACAATCTTAGTTTGACAATTAAGACCCAAAAAAAAAAAAAAGTATAGCACAGGCTGCCACTGGGTTGTAATAAGCCATGATTGTATGCATACAGATGCCATAACGTGAGCAATACACAGCAGCTGTAAGAGTCACTGAAGCCAGCCCGTAGAGGGGATATGATCAATATACCAAATCCTTGTATTCTGCACATAATCCTCCCCCCCTCCCTTTCCCTTTTTGTTAAGCTGCCATATGATGAGCTTGTGGATGAGTTGAGGCCCAATCCTCCTCCTCCTCCTCTTCCTTTATTCTGCTTTTTGTGGTGAGGGTCACAGCAGCAGCATGGAGAATAGGAAGGACCAGACCTCCCTTTCTTCCGCAACACGTTTCAGCTCCTCCTGGGGGATTCCTGGCATTCCCAGACCAGCCAGGAGATATAATTCCTCCAGCGTGTCCTCACTGGTCAGCCTCCTCCTAGTGGGACGTACCCAGTATAGTTCCAAAAGAAGCTTACCAGGGGCTTCCTTATCAGGTGCCCAAACCACTTCAGCTGACTTCTCTTGATCCAGAAACCCAATCCTGACGACAGTCATTCACTGAAGCACAGCTCTCCCCTCACAGAATCTCACTGAAATAAAAAAGACTTAAGACTGTCATGCAGCTATGTCCTGAGTCGACCTAGATTAGCAGCTGTTGAGGTGGATGATGTCCACACGACCTTTCTTCTGTTGGTGGTGCATGTCTTCACCAGGAGCGCTTCCCCTGACTGAGAAAGGGCAGTGTGGGGGACTGACAGCCGAGCTGCCCCTCCAAGCTTCTTGCTTCTCTCCTCCCAGCTGGAAGCAGCAGGTGTGGGGGAAAGGCACCCTGGAGGCAGCAGGGTTCCTTGTGGGGAAAGGGGAGACCAGATGGCAGCCCAAGCCTGAATGGCAGCCCAGCTTGGAGCGGTGACTCGGCCATGAAATTGACATGACAGCCAACAGCCGATGTAAGAAACTCAGTATGTACACAAAAGCCAGAGTCCTATAGCACCTTAAAGACTGACAAGTTTCTGTGGGCATAAGCTTTTGTGGACTGCAACCCACTTTGTCAGATCCATGAAGTGGAAGCCACAGGTAGGAGGCGCACGCACACACAAAGAAGGCTGAGAAACCTTGTCTACACAGACACTGCATCATCCTAACTATACCGACATCAGACCTTTGCCTCCCATGAAGGTGGAGTTATTTTGTCGGAGTAGTAGGGCACTTACATCAGCGGAAGCAAGGCTGTCATATGCTCAGTGACATAGTTAGGTCGACATGAGGTAAATTTACATTGACCTATCTGTGTAGCGTACATCAAGCTCTGTAAAGGAGGAAGAAAGTTTACTGACCTTCGGAACTGTTGTTCTTCATGAGGTGTTGCTCATGTTCATTCCATATTGGTTTCCTTGCACACCACATGCACCAGTGCCACAGATTTTTCCCCTAGTGGTATCCGTAGGGTCAGCTTTAACACCCTATGGAAGCACGCGCTTATGCACTGGTATATAGGGCACTGCCGGTCCTCCCTCTCCATTCCTTCTTGCCAGAATTCCGACAGAGGGGAAGGGGAGGGTAGGTTGTGGAAAGGACATGAGCAACACATCTCGAAGAGCAACATTTACGAAGGTCAGTAACCATTCTTCCTTCCTTGAGTGCTTGTTCACGTCCATTCCATATTAGGTGACTCACCAGCAGTGTCTCTGGAGGTGGGCTAGGAGTTCACGGATATACCACTTGCAATACCTCTCTGACAAAGGCCGAATCGTCTCAGTCCTGTTGAGTGATGACATAACGGGCTGCGAAGGTGCAGACCGAAGACCAAGTCACAGCTCTACAGATATCCTGTATCAGGACCTGAACCAGGAAGGCCACTGCTGATGCTTGGGCTCTTGCTGAGTGGCCATCAGCAAAGCCAGAGGTCTGACCCCAGGCTTCTCATAGCAGGCTCAGGTGCAGGCAGTGATCCAGGATGATATCCTCCGTGATGATACCGGCAGATCCTTCATCCATTCAGCAATCACAATGAACGGCTGTGTGGATCTGCGCAAAGGCTTAGTCCTGTCAGTGTAGAAAGCCAAAGCTCACCTAACGTCGAGCATACGTCTTTCTTCGTTAGAGATGTGGGGCTTTGGAAAGAAGACAGGCAGCAAAATAGCCTGGTTGACTTGGAATTGTCATACCACCTTTGTGAAGAATGCCGGATGAGGGCGCAGCTGGACCTTGCCCTTGTAGAACACCATGTAAGGCGGTCTTGATCTCCAAGACTCACCTTGCTGAAGTAATTGCCACCAAGAAAGCGACTTTCCAAGATACGTGTAGAAGAGATCAAGACGTCAGGGGCTCAAAAGGGGGCCTGGGGAGCCTTGATAGGACCAGGTTGAGGTCCCACTGAGGAATGGGTCTCATACCAGTGGAAAGAGCCTCTCCAGGCCTTTGAGGAATCTGGCTGTCATCTTATGCAAGACGACCAATCTGCCCTAGATAGAAGGGTGAAAAGCCCATTAGAGCTGCCAGGTGTACCATTGACAATAAGGCTAGACCTTGTCAGTTCAGGTGGAGCAGGTAATTCAAAATGGCTTGAATAGATGATTTAGTCGGAGAGATGTTCCGATCAGATGCACAGCGGGTGAAGCGCTTCCACTTGGCTAGGTACGATGCTCTGGTGGATGGTTCCTGCTTCCCAACAAGACTTGCTGGACCTGAGTGGAGCAGGAGTGTTCCTCCATACTTAGCCATGGAACATTCATGTGTAGGGATGGTAGGTCCAGGTGCGATAGTCGACTGTGATCTTGAAAGATCAGGTCTGGTCGGGACAGGAGGGCTTGTGGGGGAGATGCGGGAGCACTGACAGCATCCTGAACCAGTGCTGGCATGGCCATGCGGGGCTATCAGTTTGACTCGTGCTTTGCCCCTCTTGACTTTTATGAAGGACTTTGTGCATGAGGACCATGGTAGGAGAAAGGCATCGGAAAGTGCCGTCACTGTTGAGTCCTTCTAGGGAACAGAAGTGATGACACCTCCTATTCCATCTCTTAGCAAAGAGATCCACGTGGGGAGTATCCCACCTCTGGAAGATGAACTTGGCAACCTCTGGGTGTAAGGACCACTCATGGCGAGAAGAAAAAGACCTGCTGAGGTGATCTGCCAATGTGTTCCTGACCCCTGGGAGGTGCATAGCCTCTAGGCGGATGGCATGATCCACGCTGAAGTCCCATAGATGGAGGACCTCTTGGCAAAGAGCTGGGGACCAGGATCCCCCTTGTTAGGTGATGTAGTACATTGAATCTGCATTGTCCATATTATTTACACTACCTTGCTGGACAGCTGGGGAAGGAACACTTCGCAGGCCTGTCAGATCTCTCTGAGCTCCCTGACATTTATTTGTAATGCCAGCTCTTCCTTGTTCCAAAGTCCCTGGATCCTGAGGGTTCCAAGGTGGGCTCTGCTCTTTAGCTCTGAAGCATCTGACACCAGTGATAACATCGGCTGCAGGGCTGCGAAGGAGATCCCCTATGACGCATAATGTGGTTTTGACCACCATGATAGGGAGGTGAGTATTGGTGGAGGGACCATGAACGGTGAGTATACTATTGCCAGCCACATTTGCAGAGGCCTGAGATGTAACCTTGCATGCTGGACCATGGTGCAAGCTGCCATTGTCCCAACAGCCTGAGGCATACCCTTGCTGAGGTGAGGGGAGGAGCTGATAAGCAGGCTATAAGTTCGATATGGCAAGGAACCCAGCCTCTGGTAGGAGTGCTCTGGCTTGGATGGAGTCAGGAACCGCTCCAATCAACTCTATCCTCTGAACTCATACCAGTGTTGATTTTTGTTCATTTATTAACAGACCTGGCACTTGACAAGTGGCTTGGATGACCCCGATGTGGTGTTGGACTTGTGCTTTTGAGCAGCCCTTGATGAGCCAGTCGTTCAGGTAAGGGAAGACCTGCATACCCTGCCGTCTGAGGTAGGTCACGACAACCACCATGCATTTTGTGAATACACGTGGCACTGTTGATAAGCCAAAGGGAAGCACTGTGAACTGACAGTGATGCTTTCCAACCACAAACTGTAGGAATATTCTGTGGCCCAGAAAGATAGAGATATGGAAGTACACGTCTTTTAGGTCGAGGGCGTAACAGTTGCCAGGATCCAGAACGCAAATGGAGGCCAGAGAGACCATATGGAACTTCAACTTCGAGACAATTGCTCTGGCCACACAAGTCCAGGATGGGCCACAAGCCCCCCATGGCTTTTGGAATCAGAAAGTAGCAGGAGCATAACCTCTCCCTCTCCACTCTTGAGGAACTTCCTCTACAGTGCCTACCTATAGGAGGGCTTTCATCTCCTGGGTAAGAAGCTGCTCATGAGATGGGTCCCTGGAGAGGGATGGGGTTAAGGGGTGGGGAAGTGCGAGTGAAATAAACCTAAGGGCATACCTGGCTGCCACAGTATTTAGCATTCATTGGTCCAATGTTATAGCAGCCTAGGCTGGGAGGAAAGGCGCAAGACGGTGTGAAAAATAAAATGGCTGGATCCTGGTAAGGGCTAGTAGGTTGCCCCTGGGCACACCTTCAAAAGCCCTGCCTGCCTCCAGAGGGGTAACAGCTCAAGCTGGACTGGGGACGGTAGCTGGTGGTTGGCCCTGGTGTCTTTTATAACCCTTCTTTTTCTTTTCGTAGGGTTTGCCTCTGGATTGGCACCGAATCTCTGTGACTATTGGAGCTTGAAATGCCTCCTGGCAGATGACGGTATGTACATCCAAAGAGCGTAGGATGGCTCCTGAGTCCTTTAACCTGTGCAGCCTTGAGTCCGGCTGGTCTGCAAATAGAGCCGCACCATCAAATGGGAGGTCCTGAATGGACTGTTGAACCTCCAAAGACAGACCGGATGATTGGAGCCACAATGCTCATCTCACTGACACAGACAATGCCATTGTCCTGGCTGCGGAATCAGCCGTGTTGGAGGCTGCTCAAAGGGAAGCCCTGGCCACTGACTTCCTTTCCTCCAGTATAGCCTCAAATTCCTGTCTGGAGTCCTGATGAAAGAAGTCAGTGAATTTAGTCATGAAGCACCAGATATTAAAATCATATCTTTCCAACAGAACTGATTGATTTGATATGCACAGCTGTAGGCTTGCTGTTGAATAAACCTTTCTTCTGGAAAGGTCTGGCTTTTTCGCCTCTCTATTTTTGGGATGGAACTCGCCTGCCTCTGCCTGTCCCTTTCATTGGCCACTGTTAACACCAACAACCCCGGGGAGGGGTGGGTTTATAGATATTCAAACCCCTTCATGGGTAGATAGTATTTCATTTCTGCCTGCTTAGATGTAGGTAGCAGAGAGGCTGGGGTCTCCCATAGGGCCTTTGCTAATTTTACTACCCCTTCATGGACCAGGAGAGCCACACTGCATGGAACTGCTGCTGCCAGGATGTCGAAAAGCTTATCAGCAGGCTCCTTCAATTCCTCCACCTGTAGGCCCATGTTCAATGCTACTCATCTGAGCAGCTCTTGATGAGCCCTGAAGTCATCACGTGGGACATGGGGGGGCCTGCTGCAGCCTTAACTGAGGAGGAGGAGGACGACACTAGCAAAGGTGAACTCTTCTTCCCTGGCCATGTGGCCCCTTCTGGGGCTCTAGCGAAGGCCTCCGCCTCTTGATCTAATTCAACATGCACGTCAGATGCTAGGCGAATGACCACTAATGATCTTCTCCCTGAAGACCTGGAGAATGACTGTCTTTGTGATCCTGGGGCATAGGGAATCCCCTACGGATTCCAAAACTGCCATGATACAGGCCACTGTCCCTGCCGCCATCTTCCACAGGAGGTCCCAAACGGAAACCCGTGACCAAGCAGGTAAACGGTGCCGAGAGGAAGTCGGCACCAGTGAGGTGCCCCGCACTGAAGCCGATATACTCGAGGCCAAGTCAGACAGACTTGGCTCTGAGGCTGGTCTAAGTGCTGATTCCATTCGGAGAGCTCTCTGTCTGATATCTTCATCTTTTTTGGTGTGAGGCTTGAACCCTTTACAGATTCTGCACTTGTCTTGCATGTGAGCCTCTCCCAGATATTTTAGGCAGCTCTGGTGAGGGTCATTGCCCAGCATAGGCCTCTTACATGAGGTGTACAGCTTGAAGCCCAGGAACCAGGGCATGTCCCATCCCTGGGCTGAGTTCGTCAACCTACAATATGTTTAAGAAAACTAACGCTTAGCAAACTAACAAACTATGTACACTAAAGTAGCTAAGGAAAACACTGGGGTTGTAAAAGCTTGCCACAGCAAGAGAATATTTCAGCACATGTGGTGAGAAGGAACTGAGAGGGAGGGGGGCCAGTGGCGCGCTATATACTGGTGTATATGTGCGTGACCCCAGAGGGCACTGGAGTCCGCCCTATGGATACCACTAGGGGAAAATCCCTGGCACCAGTGCAGGTGGTGCACACATCCCTAACATGGAACGGACATAAGCAAGCACTCGAAGAAGAACCTATAGGTGATGGAGGAGAGTAACTACGGGATCAGGCCCTTGGCTGACAGATGATAGAAAAGGGAAATCAAGGTCTTGATGTGACCTTCTTTGGAGGACCCCCGTTTCAGGACACAGGTCAGATTCCCAAATGCAGAACACCAAAAGGATCTAATCGACAGTATTCCTTACAGGACTATTACGCTAGAGATGGGACTTTCTTGGTTGCTACTAAAATGCAGCGGGGGAGCCCTACATACAGAGATACAGTGCGCCTCAACCTATTCCATACCTAACATCCAAATGCTTGTGGTGTAGCTAGACAGAGCAATCCCAGAGTGTCCTCTGAATATCAGATATGGAAGGGGTATCTAAAAGGGACATGGGAAACATTGTGGAGAGCTCAAAGAGGACATCTGCTCAATGTGCAGCTGCAATGAGAAAAGCAAACAAGCTGTTAAGTGAACAAGAGGGAAAATACAGAAAATGTTCAAATACTATTAAATAATCAATGGTGTAACTTTATCTGGAACGCGGCACACGCTACTGGTCATCCCATCCCAAAAGAGAAACCGAAGGGGTTTCAGAGAAAGGCAGTAAGAATTGATTAGAGGCATGGAGACTCACTCTTTCATATGAAGATAGATTGAAGAGACTGGAATTATTTACCTTAGAAACCAGTTGAATCAGAGGGGTTATGATAAAAGTATATAAAATAATGCATGGTACAGAGAGGATATGAGACAAATTTTTTCTCCCTAACACAAGAACATACAACAAAACTGAAAAGTTGCCAATTCAAAACAGATAGAAGAAAATACTTCTTCTCATGGACTGTGGAACTCTCTGCCGAGGAAGTCACTCACTGAAGTACTGTTGAGTCATTAAGAACAAGAGCTAAACAAGATTCAATAAAGGACTGAGCTTTATATGGATAAGAATATCAGAGTTATAGTAGATAATATATTTTGGAAGAGAAACTTCATGCTTCAGGACTGCAAGCTAGACTCAAAACCTAGGAATTAGGACAAGGCCTAATATGGGAAGTAGATTATCCCATCAGTTTAATGCAAAATTTCTTGCACCTTATCTGGTACTTAGCACAGCTGGAGACAGGACAGTGGAGTAGAGGCACTATAGCGCTGACCCAGTATGACAATTTCTATATTCCAATTGAATCTGATTTTGTAGATGTTTGTACGAATACAAAATAAAACAGGTTTACCCTAAACTATTGGGGTTTAATATATTAAGAAATATATCCTCTGTGTTAGATGAACAAATTCTGTATTGAAATGAGCGTTCAACTAAAATCCAGTGCATACAGCTTCACCTTGAATTTTCAGACAGACAGTCTTTGATGGTTGTAAAGCAAAGACCCAATGAGATTTCTTGTTCCTTTGGAATCCTTCAGAATGAAAGATACATGGACTGCAGAATTATTATGGGCTTCCCTCACTAACACCTTTAGACATCTTCGGATAGAAAAATCACATATTATAGCTACTGTGTATTATTTCAACTGTGAACTGGGGGGGGAATCTATTGGTTATATTTATGAGGCAGCGACAAGAAAAAGAAAAAAAAACTTTAAACAAAGTGCCAGATTTTCCAACAATGGCTTTTACTTCCTCTTTTCTAAATGGCGCCCTATATTTCAACAGCAGATAAGTCACTTTCTGTAAAAATCTCTGCTATGTAAAATGATTTATACTATAGTTACAAAAGTCAACATCATAATGGCATATAAAAGCAGTTTCTTTCTTTAAAAAAACAAAAACAAACAACTTGAGCTAGATGAGAAGCTAGAATCCACGGGGCACATATTACATGGAGTGTTATTTTATTTACTTTGGACAGTCTTTTTTTTTTAAAATTGTATTAGCTATTTGGTCTAATAAGCCAAACACCCAGTTATGCAATTTAAAATCTGCATTATTTTTGTAATTGATTAATAAAATACTCTGAATAATTCTTTCCCCTGCTCTAGCTAAGCAGAAGAGCCACTGGCATTATGCCATGTAGGAGTTTAGAGTAAATGGAACCTGGAAGAACACACACTCTATGAAACTGTAGTGGTTTATATTCGAGTAAGAACGTCTTGCCAGTTTGGTTTAGTCTCAGTCCCCAAATTAACGTGACAGGCATTTCACTGTGAGCCAGGATGTTCGTTATTGGGTACATTGTTTTTAAATGAATTGTCCAAATTGTATTTCATTCCTCTCATTTTCCCATCTTTAATCTTAGTTCTTTTAATGGTTACATTGAACTTTAAGGATTCTTATATTGTAGACTTTGAATTCACCAATGTGTAGGGCTAATTTTTAAAAAAAAAGTGTGGGGGGGGGAGAAGTCCCTTCTTAAACACATCTAAATATTTCAGAGTTCTATCTGAAGGTCTTTTTGTTTGTATTTTTATAATAATCTAGGGAGTTAACTGTAACAAAAATATATTTCCCCATTTTTCCTATAGATTCATAGGTTTTAAGGCCAAAGGGAACCATGGCAATCTAATCTGACAGCCTGCATGACACAGACCATAGGAATTCCCTGTATTAATTCCTGCTTCAAGTTCAATAGATGTGCTTTAACTAGAGCATATATTTTAGAAAAACATCCAATCTTGATTTTAAAGTTTCCAGTGCTGCAGAACTGGAGAATCCACCACAACCTCTGGTAAGATGTTCCAGTGGCTATTGATCCTTCTCTGTTAAAAATTTGCACCTCATTTTTAGCCTGCATTTGCTCTCCCCTCACTCCCCCAATTTATGCTGATAGTATTTTCTCCAGTGTGGATTTTTTAAAAGGTGGGGGGTTGGGGTTTTTTTAAAGTTTAATTAAATAGTTTTATTTTTTTTTTAAATAAACCAATTTTAAATTGAATATTAAACCATCAAACTATGTTAATTCCTACACTTATTATAATCTATTAAAATAATTTAATTTAAATACAAATAATATTGAGGGCATGTTTGCTGCCAAGTTTTAAAGACAGTCAGATCACTGGATTGGTGGTAGCCACCAGCAACTAAAGCTTGTTAAAGTGTTAAACCAGCTCTTCTCAGTAGTAGCCTCTTCTGCAGGTGCAAATGGAATGTTTTCTACCTTTCAGTTTATTCCGCTCATTCAGTTCAATGACTAGGTCATTCAAAATTAAGAAACTGATTAGGAGTTGAAAAAGCAGGAAAGCACTTTCCTCTTCCAGTCTTTGTTTCACTTCTCAACTGCATTTCCCGTTTAAATGGGGTTGGAGGTGCCCAGGATTCTTCTAGTCCATGGCATAAGTATGTAGGTTTGGGGGAATTCCAGTCCTTTCCTCCTGAGGCTTCTCTTGACAGAGCTTTTCCATCATATCCTTGGTCCTTTCTTGCTGCTGTCTTTCTCTCACGCTTTCTTTTCTGGTCATTCTTCTCCCATTCTTAAAACACATCCAGCTCACCTCAATCGCACACTCGTCAGCCTATCACTGAGAGTCCTAAATTCATCTTTCCCCTAGTTTCCTCCATGCCCATTCCGCCTACTCTCCACAGGTCTGACATTCTCCACAATATATTATTTTCCTACTACCTATATCTTCTTTTCTTTCCTGTCCACATGTCCCACCTTTTCCAAACCATAGTGCAGTCAGGGACAAGCACATGAAGCACATACTTTTCCCTTTCATTTTTCTCTCCTCTTCCAATGAGTAAAAATTGGGTATGAGAGGATGAAATCTACTAGCCCTAAAATCTTGAAGGACACTTTGACCAGAAACAATCAATTCAATTCATTAACTACAGATAATACTTCCTTTGCTGAATAAATCAGTTAGTTATAAATCACAGAAATATAGGGTTAGGAGGAACTGCAAGGGTCATCTAGACTAATCCCCTGCCAAAATGCAGGATTTGTTGTATCTAAAACACCCAGGACAGATGGCTATCCAGCCTCTTTTTGAAAACATCCAGTGAAAAAGCTTCCACAACTTCCCTAAGCAGTTTGTTCCATTGTCCCACTGTTCTTACAGGCAGGAAGCTTTTCCTGAGATTTAATCGAAATCTGCTATACTGTAGTTTGAACCCATTGCCTCTATGGCAAAAAAGATTAATTTTTTCTCCATCTTTCTTATGGTAGCTTTTCAAGTATTTGAAGACCACTATCCATGTCTCCCCCTAATCTCCTCTCTTCTAAACTAAACATATCTCGTTCCTTCAGCCTTTGCTCATAACTTGCATTCCTACCCTTTGATCGTTTTTGTTGCTCACCTCTGAATCCTTTCCAGTTTCTCTACATCCTTTCTATACCGCGGTGATCAAAATTAGACACAGTACTCCACCGGAGCCCTAACCAGCATGTAAAGTGATCCTATCGCCTCCCATGACTTGCATGCTATACCTTTGCTAATGCAGCCCCAGAACTACATTTGCTTTTTTTTTTTTTTGGCAACAGCATCACATTGACGATTCACGTTAAGGCTGTGATCCACCACAACTCCCAGATTCTTTTCAGCAGTGCTGCTGACAAGCTACTTATCCCCATTCCGTATTTGTGCATTTGGGTTTTTTTCCCCTAAGAGTAGCACCTTACATGTGTCTTTGTTGAATTTCATTTTGCAAATGCAAAACATGTATTAATAAAAACTTATTTTTCTTATATATCCAGAACCTTGAAGGCAGCTTGATTCTTTTTAAAATTCAAATTCTGGATTTGTGCATTTTAAATTGAATTTCTATGTCCATCCAACTACAGATTCACATAAATTCCAAGTAAAAAGTAATAATCTATTAAAGAAATGCATCATTCACCATTTTCTTAAATTAATAAAAATGTAAAAATTAAGAATTTGAATAGATATAAATTAAGCTATGTATATAGTGTAACTTCCTGCTTAGCAAAACAAAAACAACCCCTCCGCCCCCCAAAAATTTAGTATAAAGGCTATATTCAGTTGCAAATCAACCTTTTTTAGTGGGTACCACCAATGACACTCAACATTCCTTTAGACAAATAACTAAAAATTACACATGCAAAACATGGTTAAAATTGGTTACTGAAATCAAGGTTTCCTGATTGCCGATTTAAATCATGACTAAAATTGGTAATTTAAATTGCTTTGATTTTAATCAATCCTCCCTAATTTTGTCTATAGTTTCAGAGGACAGAGAAGAGTAAAAACTGGAAAAGCCAAAGCCAAAAAAATTGGCTGGAAGACTCAGGAGAAGGTGTGGTATATCAAACTGATAACTGATTTATTTTAAAGAGACACTGTCATGTTAAAATCTAAATTTTTTTGCTTTATTTAGGATAACATTTTGTTCAGTTATTGTGTTCCATTAAAGGAATGTCTGACATTTTAGTTTGCATAAGTTTAAAATATCAAAAGGTTTGAATCTGAAGAATCTTTCATTTATATCCATGTTTATCATAAAAGAAGGGCAAGACTTACTCTAGGAGCAAGCGAAGAGGCATGGCAGATAGTATTTCTCTAAGACTTCCACAGACAGTGAGCATTTTAAGATAAAAGCTATGCAATACTACTTTGTAAAGGTATGATTGTATTTGGGGCTGCATAATGTTTTTATATTTACCGTTACAGTAATTTTAACAGCTTTTTACAGAGTTGTTCTCCAAAGAAATGCTGAACGAAATTACTGAGGTGAATAGTTTGGATGACTGAGTTAATAGAGAGAGTAAGAGATTCAGTGGGGAAATGAATTCTAGTACTCTAGACTATCATATTCAGAAGACGTTTGTCTGAAATTTCGGTACATGGGCCTAAGTTTCCTAGAATGACTACTAATTTTGCGTACCTCAAGAGCCACTTCAAAGAGGTTTGATTTGCAGTAAGCATGGAGCATCCACACCCTGAAAGTCAGGCAGTCCCTTTTACAGGTAAGATAAAGCCATAATGTTATAGGAAGCATTGATTTAAGTTTTTAGCGATTAACGGCCTGATCATCTCTGTCCCTCCATCAAAGTCATGAAGATCTGTCCTGGCGAGTATGAGAGGAACAGAGCACAATCTCTCAGCAATCATTTTCACAAAAAGACACCACAAAAGAGCTCCGCAGACAGTGGGCTCCATGAATCAAGACTGGGTTGTAACGGGAGCAGGATCTTCCAAACCCTTTCAAACTCCACAGGGACTAGTAACCATCTATGACCTTGCCAGTATTATCTTACTTGGTTTCCCCTTCTGCTGGAGGCAAGGAATGGATAGAAATGAGGCTGTAGCAACTACTCTGTGGGCCAGGAAGGAAGGTGTCTGACCCCAGTTTTCATGCTGTTTAAAAAAAAAAAGCCGTTGTCAGATAATCGCAATTTTCCCTGAATCATGCAGTGTTTAAAACTAGGATGAAGTGATGCACACAAGTTTACAAAAGGTGACAAGTAGTTGTTTACAATATTAAAGGATTCTGGTGAAGAAATAAATTAATTCAGATCCAGGATAACATTTTAAAGTAGGGTTGCCACCTTTCTAATTGCTAGTAACCGAACACCATGAGGCCCCACATCCTGCCCCACCTCTATCCCCAAGCCCATGCCCCAGCTCCGTTTCTTCCTTCCAAGTCCCCACCCTCATCGCTCTCGCCTCTTGCCCCTCCACTGGGCTCCCTCTGCTCCAGGGCTGGGAGGGAAGATGCTGTAACCCGACAAGGAACCGGTCTGCAGCTAGAAGGTGGCCCCAGTCAAGCAGGGGCTGGTGCAGGTTAATGACCCGATGCCTTCCCCACCCCGTGGTAATGGGACTTTTGGTGTCCAGTCCGTACATCTGACTGGACACTGCCAGGTTACATTTTCTACCCTAAATGGCACCGACACAGAAGCCAAAAACCAGAGAGTGCCCAGGTAAAACCTAGGCGGGTGGCAACCCTATTTTAAAGTAGATTTCAGTCAAGTCTGGAAAGGCTCTCTACTACTTCCTCCATATGGCTGATGTTTTGCATGGTATTCCTGCCGAGAAATATAATTCTAGAACTTTGTTTCACAGAACTATGCTCCCAGTCAGAAGTATACGGACACTAAAATGTCGCACATTTCCTCTTCTCTATAGTTCAAAAGCTGCTGAAGTAACTCTAATATGATACCTTTACTGGTAATAAACAGTCCCAAGATATGAACAGCAGGCAGGTCAAGCCCTCATTTCACTGTGTGGGAAACCGCAAAGCTAAACCTAGATCTCGTGAATGCCTTGCCAATTAATTTGGAGACAGCGATGATGCTGAATCGTAGTACACTAGCAGGGAAACCAGGATTTAAGATTCCTTCACTAATCTGAACACTGGAACCATTAATATTATGGGACTATATGTTGGTGCTATGGTTGTCTCACATATGAAGAGCTGGATATACACTAACTGGGTTTCATGTTCTCCTCTTAATCAAGCCACTCCCAACTCCTCTCCCCCCATTGTCTTCTCCATATATTTTCTCCCACCATCTGTCTCCCAGGCAGACTCCTTATTACCCACTGGAGTTGGCACTGAGTTGGGCTCACTCAAATCTCCACAAAAATTATGCCTTAATCCACGCTGTCCCTCCACACAAGAGATTCTTAAAAAGAAAGATATATTCTTCTGCACTGCTAATCATATGCCTGACATTTTTTTCCTTTAAGTCTCAGCAACAAACATGCCCTCTACAGTTCTAGTAGACATTAAGCTACCAAATCCAGTGTCCTGCTCAAAGGTGACAGGATATGAGCAACAAGTGACTTGTCAAATCTTTAGGACACTTCTGGAAAGCAAATATCTCCCAAGCTAAATATAAAATAAAGTAATATTCCAAGTTCTAGTCCCCAAGGGATACTAACATGCTTTTATAAAACCATTTATTTGCAGTGACATCAATATAGCTGGAAGAATATTTCCTGGCCAAAGTATCTCTCATCTGAATAAAGAGCTTTAAAAGATTCAGACATTTGACTAGGAGACTGCCTGTTGCTGATCAAAGAGGCATTAGTCTTTATTAATTTCTCCACTATCGTTTTTAAGGTGTGACAATTTATGTCCATATACTATCCAAGACCCATTTGTGAAGGGTGTCAGCTCTCCATCATGGAAAGGGAAGGAGTCATCTAATCCTATAGCACCATTCCAGCATTCCCCCTCCCCACAGAGCTCTGCATGCAGAGACGAGATGAAGGAAAAGAGGCTTTGCATCACCCTGCCACCTACTGACACCACAGACTGCCTTGCCAATATGCCTGTCCAAGCCAGATCACCGCTAGCCTTGCAGCTCCTTCTCCACTGCCCATTCAATTCTTGGCTTACGCCGAGGCTGCAGACTATAGCGCAAATATATTTGTCCATAGGGAACCGAACTGAATTAATCACATTACGTGCACTGTGAAAGGCTAAGGAAAGTCACAAATCTGAGAAATAGGCAGCATGACCTTCAGCACAGATGCCGTCATTTCCAGCAGAAGGATGAGTAAAAGAGGAGGAAAATGCAAACACATTTACAGGAGAAAAATGACTTTTCTTTCTTCCTTCTTCTTTTTGTTTAAAAAAAAAAAAAAAGAGCAACAACTAGGATGGCCACACACCCCTCCCCCAATCATTTTATGCCTTTGCATTAAATTCTGCCAAATAAAAGACATCAGATCCATCTGGCACATTATACTTCCCTGGCTGTCAAATGTTCCTTAAGATTCCATGGATTTACAGTTGGGTGCAAATTCCAACCTCTTAGCTGAGCAGTGTTCCTGAATAGAACCCTTGCCTCTCGAGAGCACTAGAAGGAGGTGAGCACAGGCACTCTGTGATTATGCCATGTTTGTTACACCGGTACCGCATGCAGTCCAATATCTTGATTACTAATGGTGTTTTTACCAGCTGTAAGACACTTGTAAAAAAGTTCTTCCATCTCTAGATGAGCTCCAGGGAAGATGTGAAATCATTCAGGCAACGAATGGGGGGAAATCGGATTAAGTTGACATATATAGCCAGCAACGTACCATGTTTATCCAGAAAATAAACACTTATACTCTGTGAGAAGCTATCCGTGCTTCATTTAGGATATTTTTTCCCCTTCCACACTTTATTAATATTATATCTTCCCTTTAAACGCTTTTTATTTTCCCCAGTAATTGGTGATAAAATGCCCTCTTGTGGACTTGACAGTGGACCACCTCAGCAGCACCACGAGTTTCTGAATCTACAGGGACTTCACATATTTGAGAATTTTTGTTTAATTTAATCAGGGAAAAGCACAGCCTGGCTTTCCAGCAGAAATGGATACCCACAGACACCAGTAAGACCATATTTGGTTACTAAACTGATCTATGTACATTTTTGAGGGTTCTAAACCATGCAAGTCTGAAAGCGCTGCTCTCCTCAGCGTAGGCTACAAAAAAAACGACATGGTTTTGTTGCGGTGGTTTTTTGTTTTTGACAAACTAATGCCCCCTTTCTTGCGTCTAAGGAATAAAAATCTAAACAACATAAACAGAGAATTCTGAACTGGAAGGTTATACACTACAGTGCTAATTAGCACCAGGATTTCACAGAACACAAGCTGTACTAGTCTTTTAGATCTGTATGAGAACTAAGCCATTCCCAGTATAGTTCACTGTACTCTTAAGAGTTTTGCAGTACAGCCAAAGTCAAACTTCAGAGCGATTGCTATAAAAGACTAAGTAGTACAAAACACTTACACCACAGAAGTGTGGACATGTGGCGTAAGATTAATGGAAGCGATTTTTCCCTCCCGGCAGCACTGATTTGCAGAAAGGTTCCTCAAAAAGGTACTTATGCTTCCATTTGCCTTCTCTGTATCCCTCCCTCTTTGTTTTAAAACTAAAAATTCTACATAAAGCGGCAAAGTTTATTTGCTAATTTAAGGTAGTAAAACGTTAGCTTTATTTCCACAGTGTTTGTGGAACATTTCCCTTTTTAGGCCCTCATCCTAACCGTTACTCACATGCTTAACTTGAAGTCAATGGGACGATTCACTTGCGTAAAAAAGTTAATCATAGATTTACATTCTGGCAGGATCAGGATTTCAGTTTATCCTTTTTGTCACTGAATAAAAAACAAAACAAAATCACCGTTGTCTGAAACTGTGCTTGGTTGTGTATACCACACCCACTCAGTGTAGCGCTTTGTCCCCCTCTCGTGGTGGCAAGGTCACATGCTGAACCTGCAACAGCCTTGGCTAACAGAGGCAATTTAAAGTAACAGAGCCCAGGTAGCAGAAGTTCATGCTCTAAAATCCAGCGATTCCATGTTCGGTTCCCTACAGCAAACAATCTACCTGGAGTTTAGGGTTACATTTGCAATACCCTCTTCAAGCTTGAAGATTTCACACCCTTGCAACTTTGCAGTTTCTTCCAATGCTGTACAATCTGACACTATTGTGCAATAGTTGCTATTGTAACCAACTAATCCTAAGTATTTAGTTTTGATACAAACAGCAATTAATCTTTTTCTGCTTATTAGAAAGGAATAGCTGAAAATAACTGTCCCGTTTTTATACCAGTACAGATGGCAAGTACAAGGGACCCATAAAAACCACCTTTAAGCTTCATAGCAGTTTGGTGGTGAGAAAAAAAACAAACAAATAAAAAGGGCCAAAAATCTGCCCAAGGATAAACATATGATTCTCATTAACGTCAATGGGAATCCTTATTCTCATGTCCACAAGTGCAGATTTTGTCTCATAAAAGTAAGAATGATCACACATCTATAGTAAATTTTGGAAAGGGCTATAGTCAAGTCCAATAGGTTACAACTCTGCCCCAAATCAAAAACCCAAATTCAGGTTTATTATATGACCCTTATTCTATTAAGAAGTAGAGTTTAAAGAGTTGCAAGACTTTCAGTCTGCCATCCTTTACAAATATCCTTTTTTATAAATACCAGGAGGAAACATGACCCAGCATATATTCATGTTTGACAAGGTTGAATGTTGGGGAGAGAACCACGGTGCCTGAAAGCAACAGGAAGGAAGCGATTAAGCAATGTGGATCCAATCGATTTTTCTACACTACTAGCTTCTTTAGATTGCAAAGGTACCTAAGACCCTGATTAAAACATCACCTCAATGCCTGACTGTCACAATAATAGCAGGGTATATATGAACATCTGGCAAGTCAATTGACCAATCTGCCATCCGTTCCTGCATGAAGGTTTACAAGAATCCTGCTCTTAGCTTGGTAACTTCTCTTTACAGCAAGTCAAGCTGTGGGGCAAGATACATGAGAACACAGCATTCTGGAGAAGCAGTAGCTGCTTCATAGTTGAATGGGCAACTTCGTTTTCATTATAAACCCAAAACTTGTCATACCCTTCAGCCCAGCTGAACCACAGAATATTGATCTCATACTTGGAAGCTTAGGTTGAGGTAGAATTTTTCTGTTTAAATTGAGGTCATTTGGACAAAGGGTTAATGAATTACAACATGTAGAGAGGTTTTCAGAATTAGAGATTTTTTTCTCCTCCTTCTTACAAAAGTGGCATAAAACAAAAACTTTACAGAGAGAAATTATGGGTCACTGGACTCTCTAACATGAGATCTAGTGCAGAGATCCAAGTATTTGAAACTTAGACTTAAATTTTAATGTAAGATTTTTAAAAGATCAAATGTCAGCATGGCTCAAGAAGTGCTAGTGAACTAACTTTGGCTAATCTGTAGTGCCAGACACCATTGGGGCCTACTGTTTCCTGTACAGAGCCATAGGAAGAGGAAAAAAAGAGATGGGCGTTCCAAGTCTTTCAAGACTCCCTGTCTGCTCATTACCTCCTTCCACTTGCATACACACAGGCCTAAGCTTTGAAAGAGCCCACAGTTATGGCCCACAGATGGCCTGTGGGATAGGAAAGAGTGGCACCTGGAAAAAGGATATTAATGGAGCATTTCTCCCATTTCAGGTGAGATCCTCCACCACCACCCAATGAAAGTCTTGTGAAGTTCTTTGGTGGTCACCCCACCATGGGGATGAAGGGTTAAAAAACTTCTTAGTCCGTCTATTTTCCACGCCTTAGACGGGCGGGCGGGCTTGAAGGAGAGAGTGTTCCTTATCTGGTCTACTTTCACTAATTTATGGCTCTGTGTCAGTTTTACAACTTATAGCGGGACTTTTTATTCCTTGCTTAAAACAGTGGGTTTTCTAAAGGGATTAATTCTTAACACACACACTTATACAACTTAGGCTTGACTTATTGAGGAATCCATACCATTTCAATTTCGGCTCATAATTCTGCCAAGCTGAATGAATTCGATAACAGAACGCTTATTTAGTGGGATGGGGGTGGAAAGGTACAGACAAACACATAGGGTGTCAGTCCTCTGCTGTCACAGCTCTACTGAGCAACAGAGCTGCAGGGGCTCATGTTTGGAGGGAAAAGGAATTGACCTTTTGTCCCACACGCTCCGCCTGCCCGTTGGGTCACTAGGTTCAGACAGGCCCACCCTTGCTATTCACCCAACCAACTTGTGGACGGATGAGGGCGGCTAGAACCTGTCTTAGATTTATGAACCGTTGACCAGGTCTTGGACTATCATTCACTTACACAATAACACACATTCTATATTCAATCTCAATCCACTATTTATTGGGGATTTTTACCTTACCACAAATTATCTTCTTTTAAAAATTCTTAATACATAAATAAAAACAACTTAACTGATTACAATAACACAAGTACACAAAACAGTTAGAATTATTACTAGTTTTACATCCACACTCACTTCTTACCACATATACGAATGAAGTCAGCTGCTGTAAAAACCCCACAAACACATACCATGGCCAGGTTCTCCTTACTTTATGCTATATTTTCATCCACGTGGAACCTTTATTGTATTCACACACAGGTTATCATCTGCAGAACAAATCCCCACAGGTTATCAGCTCTGACACCCTACCTTATTATTTTGAGTGACGAGCTGGAGAGAGGCGAGATGGTTGATCAGACCCTCTGTGCAGTGCGA
>ML675608.1:4127705-4139271 GCA_007922155.1 Mesoclemmys tuberculata | reverse complement strand
CTCCAGCTAATTCGTCCGCTAAGCCAATGACAGACCCTTTCTTTAACATCTTATCAGCAGCCCCCTCCTCAAAACTTTACTGCTGACTTGCAAAGCTAATTTTTGCAGTGACTGCAAAATCTCATACCTGGGTCTGGAACTGCTACATGTGCAAGTTCCTGTTATCATGGGTTTACTTCTTGGTCAAGGTCTTTTCCTTTTGCTGTCTGAGTCCCCCACACATGGCTTTGTAGCTTTTCTCAAGATGGGCTCGGGGCACTGATTTTACAAACATGATTTTACCATTACAACACTCACAAGTCCCCACAAGCATTAGCAAGATCCAGACAAACCAAAACTGGCTCACACCCAAAAGGAGCCTGTTAATGCATTTGGAGTGGAGAAACCCAATGAGGATGAAGCAACATGGTCACCAACGAGCCATCTAAGGCTTATGGGGTCAACTACTATAGCTTGTGGGGGCTGCGGTTCTATAGGAAGTCAAACTGCGTCCTAGGTATTGACAAGGGATTACTCCCCCTCACCAAGGTTTCCATAGTATGCAACAAGAACTTCCCACTCTCCCTTCAGAAATGAACCCCTTAGCAAGCCTAAGAGGCTGATAAGCTTACCCAGACAGAGTTCTACACCAGTGCTCAGCCCCTCCTACAGTCCTTATGGTGAATAAGTGAGGCTCCTCTGCCACATGTCTCAAGAAGCCAACAAAAAGGGGGGAAAAATGTAAGTATACCCCCATACGTTCCCAAGCACTGGATAAAAAGGACTAAAACAAAAAAATTAATTAATTAAAAATCTTTAACGTGAAACTGAGGTTGCATGTACATGACCCACAAGTGTATATTATCTTTTGAGAAGGTGGTGAAGGCAAAAAAAAAATCAAGCATTAAACACTCAAGAAGCTAAAAGCTAAAGCTGTCCTTCTCTGACTGTCTTGCACTTTTGCCAGTGCAACCTTAACTCTGGCTCAATAAAGCTGCAGTAACAGACTATTCTTAGAATGAAGCAGACGTGTTGCATACTTTGTTTTGTTTTTAAAAACTTAAATCCTAATGTTCTTGACAGATAATATACACGCCAATAACTAGTTGTTGCAACCTTAATGTTTTGGGGTTCTCTTTTGTTACTGTTATCTAAAAATCCCTTTTCAGAGTCTTGATGGATGCTGGTGTGAAATGTTCAGTGGTAATATTGAAACAAAGTGAACTTTCCCTAGACTTGATGTGATTGCTTTTTGGCAAGATCACAAAATTTTTGCATAGGACTGAAAAGCACTTCTGTCTAAGAAAGATGAAAAAAATCAAATAAAGAACGTCATGACAGCACTGGGCTATAAGTCTCTCTCAGATTCAGCTATGTAGTGACTCCACCGCTTTGGAAGGCAGTCTTATTTTTTTTAAAAACACACATTTCTGGAAATCCTTTTTGTTTCCTTACCTTCTATGCCAACATTTTTCCTCCTCCAAACAACATTTCAGTTTCGTTCATGGAGAGACAAGACTGATGTTGCAAAGCTAGGGCTGCCAACCCTGTAGAAGTTTAGTCATGAAATTATATTTTTAAAGGGAGGAAAACGTACTAGAAAATAGGCTTTACTTTACTTCGATGATTTGATAATCTTGAAGACCAGGCGCAATGTTTACCTAGGATTTTACAACACCAGATGTAACTGCATTGACTTCAATAGATTTGGGTCAAGAATGAACTCGGCCTATTATATAATATTGATCTGGAAAAAAACATTTTTAAAAAGCCCCAAACCAGTGTTAAAGTGACTAGCTTTATCCCATTCGTTAGTAGATTAGCAAATATAGCCAGTCTTTAACTAAATTCCATCCTCTTTGCTGTTGCTGGGGCCCAGAGACAGCAAGAGAGGTTTGTTAAATAGTCATACAAGCCTCAGGAAGATTCACTTTTGGGCTTGACAATGGAAAATGGTTAAGGTGCTTTGCTCTTTGTGATACAAGTGTACCATGTGATACCAAGCATGCATTAAAGCACGTTAATTCCATGGTCATTGGGTTTGCCCAGATGCAAATTAGATTAGGATTAGGCCCTCAATTCTTAGTTTAGTTGCAGGTCTACAAATTCACTAAACCAAATAAACCAAAAAAAGAGTGTCCAGAAGCTTCAACTACAGCCAAATTCTACTGTCAGCCACACTAGTATACAGTTTTTCCAACTCTCACATGTGGTTTTTTCCCTTGAAGCCAGTGCTCCTGAAATGATGAGATTATAGGAGACACGTCTTACTTTAATGTAAGAGTGACTTTGCAGGAAAAAAAAAAAAGGATCAAAAGAATGAACCCACAAATTAAAAAAGTTACTTTTAATAATTGTGATTTTTTAAAAAACACTTCAGGTTAGCAATTCTGGGTATAGAGCTAAGGTAGAATCCAGTTTGACAGTGTACATGAGACCAGAATTTGATTACAAGGGCCAAATTCTATTCTCTTATATCTGTGCAACCCTTCATTGATTTGTGTGGAATTGCATGAGTAACTGAGAGCAACATTTGACTCCTAGTTCATCCCTACCTGCAAGCAGGCTATTGCAAACTATTGTACCAGCAACGCATAGTAATAGAATTCAGATAGTCAAGCATGCCAATTGATTGTCTATTAAATGCCACTGCCTAAATTGCTTTAAAAACAGTGGATGTGGGGGGAAAAAAAAAAAAAAAAAAAGCAGTACTGCATGTGAACACATGCAAGTGTCTCCCAAATTAATTCCCTTCTAATGGATTGTTGATCAGCATGTCTGATGTTTGGAAATCTGAAATAATCTTTAAGGGAATTTTTTTTTAAAAGAGTGAGAGTGAAACTAACTTAGCAGTAGATTTTCCATACGCTTTTCTAATAGCTAAAAATAGTGTCAGAAAAAAAAAAATGAATGAGGGCAGCGCAGTATGGTTAACACTGTGCCTTTCCTTGTATTAGCAAGTCTGTTAGAGTGCACTGGAAACACTAACCACACACTCTCTACTCCCGTCTCCTCAAGAGACAAGTACAGTGTTTCTCATAATCCCTCAACACACAATATGCTTACTGTGTCTGGTACTCCTCTGCTCCCAGGAGGACAGACTACAGAATGCCCGTGTTAGTATTTGGACTTCCCAGATGCAAGAGGTCAAGTTGTTTGTGAAACAGAGGGAGAAGGGGGGAGGGGGGGGGTCGAAGGGAAAGCAAACAAGGGGAACAGTCTTTAAAATGTAAAAGTAACTACAGTTAGAGCTAAGAAGGAAAAATATGCTAAACCTAACCTAGCCAAATTCACCAAGTACATCACTCAGCAAGAGCCTTGGAGCGGTTTGTGCATCCCTACTCCAATGAGAGTCTTTAGGATTAAAAGCAACACAGTTGCCTTTGTCTAAGCCTACCTGCAATAGGCAGAGTTCAACAGGCCTCAAGCTCCTTTCCTTGGATCTGAGCCAACCTCGTGAGCACTCACACAATGCTCCCTGTTAGCATGGGTCAACAAGGGGAGAAAGAGGCGAGAAATGATTCAGCAGCGGACACAGGGCTTCATTACTGCTTCCACCTTCTTTCCCTCCTGATCCACCCTCATCAGCAGCTTTATAGGGATAGCAAAGAGGGGAGAGAAATGGCTTAGCACAGATGTGACTGTCAGAGGGACCGGAGGGTCATATAAATAAGATCGCATTTATGCATTACAGCCAGTATTATACAGTTAGAAAGGCAACTTTTACACAAGAGTGATCTTTTTACAACAGACACCCACCCACCTTTTACCCTGTGGCAAATCTCTAATATAGTCCAGTGGCATCTACTATATTTTTTGGAGGAAGTATATTTGTTCAATCCCACGACTTGTCAACATTTATTACATCCCTCCACATGAGGAATTTACTGCTTCCATTTTTATCATCTTCTTAAACAAAAGCCAGACACACCCAAGAGAGAGAATGGGGAGGAAAGGGAGGACAAAAACAAGTAAACAAAGTCACTACATCCAGAAAGCCACAAAAATAAATAAAAACCCCTCTTTTGTGGTCACTGTTCCCAGTGCCAGTACTTTAACCACTGAGCAGGCATGACACCCTAGTCCTGTTTCTCTGTACTTAGTATTATATTACCTCTGACAGTAGAGGGCAGTGATTTCATTCAAAGTCTGGTTCTAAGGCCCTTCAGAAAGGGAAAAAGATAAATTTACTGTCAGAGGTGACATTTTTCATGCTGCTTTTAAGCCCACAGAAGGGAAGAAAGAAGTTTGATAGAATTCTGTTTCACTCTCAACTTGTTTTGAAACATTTTGCAAAGAGTCCCAAGTGTTTTCTTTGTACTAAATAAACACACAACAGCAACAAAAACTGTTTTAATTTGAAACCTTCCAACTTGGCATTTCTCACTACTTGGCAAGAGTGAGAAATGAAGTTAAAAACGTGCTACACAATAAATCATTTTCTTAAAAAACATTTATTTTCCAATTGTCATGCAGCTATATTTTCACATATATTTCAATGAGCAGATAAAAACACAGCTGTGTTTGTTTCAAGGTGTGAAAATTTTACCAAGTTTCCTGACCATACCTTACTTGATTTTGTGGGTTCAATGAACCTTCTCCCACCCCATTCCTTTGTTTGCTTTTTGATTCATGTTTATCTGCGACTATTGTTCAAAATGGAAACTGAAGGCATTTGAGTTCTGCGCCTTTTCCTTCATTACAGAAGCCAATGTGTTTGAACATCATCCTGAAAGGAAACTTTTCTTTGAGCAGTTCACACACTGATCTGCAAATCCACTAGTAGTGTTCACAGACCAAAAACAAAATCAGAGCCTTATAACTAGGTCTGACAAAACATCTCTCAGAACAGTATTATCTGATTTAAATATTAATTACTCATCAACACAGACCTTAGGAAGTGTCTGAAGCAAAAGCTTTTAAATCACACTTTAAGTCCAGGATTTTTATTGTCTGCATTGTGATGCAAATCATGCTTTTTTAGAGTGAACACAGATAATGAGTCTCTCTCAAAGTTCAAAAATATCAATAGATGTATGATTAAAGTCCAGCTTGACAGATTAGGTACATCTTGAATTTATGAGACCTAGGGTATAAGAGCAGTATTGACTCAGTTATTTGGGTGTGAATGTGGGGGATTCTTTACGGAGTTTCTGCACTATATCTGCACTTCACAATGTAGATTCCTGCCACATGCATGATAAACAGCTTTCAGTTGATTGACAAGATTCATCTGTTACAACACAGCAGAAGATTTCCATGCAGTATACTACATTGCCTCAGTTTCAAAACATAACCCTTAGAAAGAGTTACATTCTTGGACCCAAAAGGTGCACTTTTCACCCATATTTATGCAAACTTTACCTGTCTATAGTGCCCGGGGGAGAAAAAAAATCATAATCGATATGAATACACACACAAATGCACACCAATATCCCTAACGAAAAAGGCACAGGTAATGAACAACTCTTTCAGATTATAATCATGTTATAAAAATGTTTTACCAGACATTGAGGCAGTATTTATTTTTAACATGTGGCATTACTGCAAAAAGGAATGATGAGTTTACCTTAGAGGACGCAAACATTATGGGATTAGTCTTGTCTTCAACCCCTATAGATTACAGGTGAAACTGTCATGCAAGTTAGTGGTACTTACTGCACATAAAGGTTTCAGGTACTTCAGATTTGTAATAGTGTTAGAAATAGGATTGAAATTTCAAAGTTAAAGCTAGTTATGGTAAACTAGCCAAACACTTTAAAACCTAGCTCTAGCGTCACAGTAAAAACAAAAAGAAAACAACGTAATTAGAAGGAAAGATGCTCCAAGAAAGCCGTTATTCCAGCTACTCTAAACATCAAATTCCAAATTAAAAAAAAACAAACAAAACAAAAAAACAACCTCACTTAAAATAAATATTTATGGAAAAGCGTGACTTGAAACTAAACTATGATCAAGACCACCATGGACAAAGGACAAGCTGAAGAGAATGTTTTCAAACTTCTGACTAAACTATAATTAAAAAACAACGAACAATAACCTACAATCAAACAATATACATCCAAAATTGTGAAGCATACTGATTTTTATGAATCTAGTGACCAGGTGCTCCCATATTAGATTTTTAATATTTTGTTACAGCTCATTTTGTACCACTGGAAACAGAAGAAATGTAAAGATGATAGAGGCATATCAAAGCAATTTATGTTTCATATATCTTTGCATTCAAATATGCTGTTGATAAAATACTTCTAGGAGGAAATTTGCAATACTCCCCCGTGCAGCAGTAAATGGCTCTAAATACATGGGTACTTCTAACAGATTCAGCTAACTGAACTAGTTCAGTTAGTCCTTTGTCTTTTCAAGAAGGAAGAGTTCATGAAAACAGCCAAGAGAATTGCACAAGGATAATACAAGCATTTGAAGTAGCCATAATCTATCAAGCCACTCATTTGTTCATGGGGCTTAGGAAATATATGAATGTGGAACTCATTGCTGCCGGGTTTTATTGGGACAGAGAGATTAATAAATGTACACAAAAAAGATTAGACATGAATAATCATAGAATCTACCGTTATACTACCACAGCGAACGGTAATCAAATTCTCATGGTTCTACTAAAAAACCCATCATCAGCTAAAGAATTTGCTCTTCTGTATTGGAGAAACTGTACACAAGTAGGTAGATTAATAGCCTTTGCATGATAGGAAAGAGGTCCTTTTGCATACAGCCCCACTGACATCATTGGACTACACAGCAGAGTAACTGCAATATTAGGTCTTTACCAGGTGCACACAGTTTGTGGGAGATAAAGCTCTGAAGACTCCAAAGGCATAATACAGCAATAAATCCACGTGGAACAGCGTGTTGTCACCAGACAAGTCATTCATGGAACTTTTAGAATGGCATGCTTATTTACTTTAACCCATGACCTACATTACTCAGCTCTCCTGCATTACATTGCACATCCAACAACTTCTTTTTACTGCTTACATTGTCAACAATTGTTTCTTTAAAAAAAATTAGTAACAGAAAAAGGAAAAAGAAACACTAACGTACAATGCAGACATATCTTCCCTGTTCTTCCCCCTGCAAGGTATGAGACTAATCTATTTACACATCCAAGGATAAATTTGCTTAATGTATACATGTGTAACTTCTATTAGAGTCAATGGAAGCCATGTATGCATCAGATGGGACGGAGAAAAGGAGCTCTTTGTTTCTGATGTGCTTGAGGAAACATCAGGTACATTAGTTTTAGGAACTAAATTAAAAGGTCAGGAAAAACAAGTAGTAATGGACAAGACTGAATTTCAGATGAGCGAACAATAGATGAGAGAAACAGCATTGGGACAGATGCCAACAGTTAGATGCCAAGATACCAAGAGCCTGATTCTGTTCTCACAGCAGTATACAGGTGGAGTTATTCTAGCAAAGTCGATGGATTAATACCCGCATGAGAGAGGACAACTGGGCCCATTAAAAGTGAACAAAGAGAAAAAAAATTGACAAAGACAGCACGGAAGTCATGGATGAATAAAAGACTTCGGTGGACAATGAGTTCTTCACTGTAAGTGGACATTAAAAGTGCTGGTAGTGGTGATGCCATGTCATAAATACACACTTCTAGAAATTTGATTTGTGTATTACTGGAGCATGCGCTGCCTTCCTGTAATCACCAGAAGTTTCAGTCACCCTACATGCAATATACTTTTTAATTGTTGTTTGAAAGGTAAGTGCAGCAATTTTACAGAATACTACTTTACAGGAAGAAATAAAGATAGAATAAAAACGATGAGAGTCCTATAGCACCTTAAAGACTAACAAATTTCTGTGAGCATAAGCTTTTGTGGGCTGCAACCCACTTCATCTGATAAAATAGCATAAATGTTTCTTAAAAAAAAAATAAATAAATAATTTAGTGATAGAAAAAGGGTTTTCTTCTACAGCCTACCACTTTTTGATCCAGCAAGTCTTTTACAAAAGCAGACTAGTGAATTAGGTTCTCTCACATATTGGGTATTTGAAGTAGGACCATCTTTCATGAGGATTGTAAATTTTTCCCCCCACCCCACTGCATGCAGATGAAAACTAGTAACCCTTACTCTATTTGTAACCATGACAACCATAGATTATTTTATTTGTTCATGCATTTTGTTGTGAAGAGAAAGGCTGACACACAGTACATGCATTTCATAAGCTACAAAGGATCACAGATACACACTGAAAACTTGGAAGTTTTTGAGAATTTTCAAATACATAGTAGTTCTTTCAAGCCCACTAGAATGCAATGTAACATTTTCTACCTGCTTTATTAAGAGTTCTGTAGCACATGAATTACAATGGGTCAAAATGAAATTTTAATAGTCCTTACCTCTAAGATGAGCATAGAATATAACTAGTATTAAAATAAACTGTAGTTATATTTACACATTTTGGAAAAAGCAAAATCTTGAATAATGCAGGCAATCTACAAATTTAGGGATGAGTTCTTATTAAAATGTCAGAACTAATCTTACGAGACATAACTACATAAGACAAGATAATGAAAGTTGTAATTTAAATATATTTGCTAAATGTTGTTCTAGATAGGTCAGTATTCTAAATTACTTGCATGTCTGCGGGTTTCATCATAGATTGGAAAAGATTTCCATAAATAGCTACTGTGAGGGCAGGTTATAAGAACAAAAACCATACATTAGTTATTCAGAGAAGAGTAAATATCCTAATATGCATAACTAAAGTTTGAAGCAATTGAACATCAGCGTAAAACATGGCTGTAGTTTACTTTCTAAAGAAAAGTGTCATCAGCAATTTTATCCAGAACATAATAAAGAGACACACTGTTGCTTTATTTAAGGGGGAAAAGAAAGCTGGCCGAAAAACTGCTGCTTCTCTCAAACCGATCATAACATCTATCAAGGGGGATTTAAAGTTTCAGCAGATTGCTAATTATAAGAGACAGTAATACTGTTATCTGCAGTCACCTTAAAGCTACAGTAGTTTGGTTTTTAAGTAGCTGAAAATTGACCTCAGATGATAGCCTACTAAGCATATTTAAACCATTTTAAAAACATACACCACTTTAAAAAAAGATATACCCAACAAAGAAAAGCAAATGTTTCTCTGTTTACCTGTAGTTTCATGTACATATGTGACCCTTAGAAACATAAATAAAAAGCCTACAGCAAGTATTTACACATTTTAGTTTTCCTTCTCAAATGAAAAATTTGGACTGTTCCTCATCTAATTGCTAGCATACTATTTTTTCTAAGCCGTTTTCAGTTTTAAAAAGATCAATCAATCTAATTTTACATAAAAAGGCTTCAGCATTTTTGGTGAAAGAATTATCACACGATGTCTCAAAAAAAATTTAGGAACTCACTGTTTAATAAACAAGACTACAGGAAAAAAAAAAGACAGATCATAAACATGCAGAATTTATGGAGAGTATTAACAACATGACTCCTCAGAAAGCCCCTGAGAAGGTTTTCCCCCTCTTTATTTGGGAACCTGAATAAAAAATCATGATGTTCACAGACCTACATTATATTATGACAAAGACAGTCACAGCCACGCAATGTCAACAAAAAAGTAGCCCTACTCCTTTCTCAACCTTAACCTCAGATAAAAAAAGGTAAGCAAGGGATGACCAACAGAACATCTATAAGACAGCACAACGATAAACCAAAAACAAGTAACAAATTTCATCTGGGACTACGCAATGCGTGGGAAAGATTTAGAAGTGATTTGCTGATTTCCAATTTTAAAAAAACCCCGTATTTTGTCTGAAAGTTACTCGGATAACATATTCATATCGTGCTTTTTAAAAAAAGCCCCTCAAGGTAAGACCCACAAATGGGGCGGGCAGGCAGACTTGGCGATCTCATTTGGGGAAGGAAGACTCCTTTCCCCCTGTTTTTGTTTAATTCATTTTCAGGTCGTTTTAAAGACAGCCTCTGGGGTAGCTGGCTTTGCTGCGGGTCTGCGTTCCGAGGAGGCATTGGCAGCAGATGCCTTGGGATGGGGAGGGAATAAATAAATAAAAACCACCACCCTCGTTCACAACAGTGTCACCAGCCCCTCGCCTGGATGTGTCAGGTGCCCAAGTGTGGGAAGTTGTGGGTGGGGAGGCGGAGGCCGCTCCCTTCCCTGGGCGGCTGTGGCGGAGCTGGTACAGGGATGGGGGGGGAGTGGACATCACACACCCCACCCCTAGAGCTCCACTACCCCTCCGGCCCCCGCCTGCTTTCGCAGCCAAAACACACAGGCAGGAAGTTTTTAATGCGGAGAACAAGCGCAGGCGCAAGGGATTCGTGAGCCAGGCGTTCAATACACGGGAGGCTGCTGCTGCTGGCAAACCCCACGCTTTGCAACACCACCATTTGCGGGGGGGCACACGCCGCGGACACACGCACACGGGCTTCACCTGGGCACCGAGTCCCCCCGCCTCTCCCGCAGCCAGCCGCGCTCCGGGCCCCCGGGCAGCGCCGCACGGTCCCTTCTGGCCCCCCTTGCCCGCTCCGCCCCGGCTTCTCCCCGCACGGCTCCTACCTCTCCCCGCGCCCGCGGGGCGCTGCACGCCGGGCCGGGGGGCGACCGCGGGCTCGCGTCCTTGGCAGGCGAAGCGGAGACCCGGGGAGCGTCTTCAGGCTGGAGGATGCACGGAGGCGGCGGCGGGAGGAGGAGGAGGAGGCGGCTCGTGCATTGCAGCCTCCCCCCCCGGGCGAACGCGAACCCCGCACCGCACCGCTGGGGCGGCCGCTCAGCTGCGCGGGGGCCGGGGGGACGCGGCGGCGGCGGGGGGCTCGGCGGGGCGGCGCGCGCGGAGCGGAGGAGGAGGCTGGCGCGGGGTCGGTACCATGCTCCCGTCTGGCTCCCTCCTGCTCGCAGCCCGGCCGCTTTAGAGCGGGAGGGAGGCGGCCTCCGAGCCCAGGCAAGGGGCGGGCAAAGCCAATGGGAGCAGCGGGAGGGAGGGCCACGGCGGGAGGCGGGGACTCCGCGGAGCCGGGCCCTCCTCCCCGCACCGCGGGGCCCGCTCGGCCCCGGAGAGCGGCCGGGCTGCCGAGCCGCGCGCCTCTGCCTGGGGTCCCTGGCCCCGGGGAGCGCCCGGCGGGGAGAGGCGCTCGGCCCCGGGGCAGAGAGGGGCGGCGCCCCTGGTAAAGTTGGACACCCGCCGGGGGCGGGAGGGAGCCGTCGCGTCCCGGGCGCACGCCGCACCCGCTGGCTGGCCGCCGCCGCGCCGCGTCTCCCGTCTGTCGGGGCGCAGCCCGGAGGGGACAAACCCCGGGCCCGGTCTCCGGAGCCGGCCCCCGCACGAGCACGTGCTGGCCGCCGGCGACGTTCCTCGGACTTCCACTTCGGCGGAGCGGGGCTCCCGGGCGAGGAGACCTGCCTGTTCCCCTGCGCTAAGGCCAGCGGGCTCGTGCCGTGTTGAGAAACGTGTTCTGTGGATCTGCATGTACAGGATGGGCCTGTGTGAGCGTGTCTCCGGACACAGACACACAACTGTCTTTATATTTAGTGTGTATTTTATATAGAGTATGTGGAGTGTGCATGGATAGACAAACACAGTACATATATATTA